>JBBBDQ010001119.1:3495000-3527500 GCA_037127315.1 Ascarosepion bandense | reverse complement strand
TAGATTTACGCGTATATGCGTACACATCCGCATATATGTATATGTATATACACACAAAACTATAATTATATAAGTACACATGCAACTTTTTTATCTCCATGCACAGAGACAATTACGTCTGTGTACATTTAATTCCCAAATGAGGTGGTATATTTTCTTTTCATACGTCTTAATAAACCTTACTCATCTATATCCATATATACCGGCTTACCTCATTCGGATTGTTGATGCTAACCCTGGACACCTATGGGTAGAATGATCAGTACATGGGGGCATAATCAGATTTAGGACTGTATAATTGATTGTATCTAAAATTAACATAACTTACATATAATCAGGTGTTCTCACATGATAGAAAAGCGTATACATAATTAGGACCGTTCTTATATATGAAATACACTTATACCTGGGTGCCCCCTTATGCACACAATAATGCACACAATAATGCATACAATAATACATATAAACATGCCAAAAATTCTATAGAAGCATGCACAAAATTAGGGCCATATATATGAGAGACATATCTCACCTTACACTTGGGTGCCTCATTCTACACATGAAAGTTATTGTAGTGAATATTTTTCTTTTACATAGTTCATGATAGGATATTTCTTTTAAAATTATCTGCACCAATAATATAAAGTCATTGTGTACTTAGATGGGCGTGTTAATTAATTGCATGGTAGATCCGTATCTTCACTTCATTTGGTCTGTACAATCCTCCAACGTATGATCCACACAAATGTGAGAGCTGGCAAGTTTGTCGGAAGTGAGTGATTCCAGGGTTTTATGTGTTAGACAGTTTAAATTTATTTTTATGACGGCATCTGAAGATTATTTCATTTCTCTGATTTAATAAATGGCTCGATTCTTTAAATTTGATCATTTGAATTTTTTCGTCTAAGCATAAATTGCATCTGCTTCTAAAGCTGTTCGGGGTTTGAGATTTCCCTATAAACTTCCATTCAATCTGAGGGGAAAGATTTGTCTTTCAATTCCCAGAAATATTTAGAGAGAGCGGTTTAATGTTTTAAGTGGGGCTTAGAAAATGGTTGAGTGTGAATCAATCATTTTCTTTACAGGTCAACCTCTTCATGTTGGCCTGGGCAATCCCAGACAGATCTGACGCCAATGCCTAAGTCCTGACTCTCTTTTCCTCTTTCTCTTTACCTTCTTCCTATTTGTATTTTTATTTTATTTTTATTTTTATCCTTCTATTTTTATCATTCTCTTCAGTTAAAGAAATGCTTATTCCGGCAAAAATTTTTGTACCAAATGGAAGGAATATTGTAAGGTCTGATGAAATGAACTAAATAAGCTCATAGAAATGAATTATAATTTATAACCAATTGAAATGACGTGTTGAGTTTTTCTTCATAAATATCCTATTGCTTTGGATAATATCCACTGAGCTCTCTATATAAATATAACACTTAATATTTTATATTAAGTTAATCTTGTTGGATTATTCTCACCGTTTACGGACTGGACATCTATCTATATATATATGGTTTTAGTGTAAATTATTTGTCACTTTAACTGAGCAGGTTAATGCCGACTTGAAGTTTCGGGAGGACACCATTTTCGGGAGGACACCATTATGATGCCTTCGCTCATCGGGGCTGGGTTTCTTTCTTCGAAGTCTCCATGAACCTGCTCAGTTAAAATGACGAATTCTTTGCACTAAATCCACCAACGCTCTATCCCCACCCCTACATCGAACGCTTTACGGTGAAATAAACCTGCTTGCCAAAATACCTTTTATCAGTAAAACTACTGAAGAAACAACAATCTTGGCGCCAAATATTATCATAACTCAGCACGATATATATATATATATATATATATATATATATATATATATATATATATATGGTGGGGACGATATATAATTTTTTATATATTAATAACAATTTTAGGAAAAAACTACAAAAAGTAGAAATAGTGTCGCATGAAGTGTTTCGTCTCTTTAGGACCTCATCATATTAATTTATTATTTTACGTTGATGCGATCAAGAAGGAAGGCTGCGAATTTTTCAATTAAATTTAAATTTAATTTTTTAATATATATTTTAGGTGTCAATTTAATTTAGATTCTTATTTTGTTTCACTTTTGTTAAATGTCCCATATTGTGGTAAAAGAATATCTCCCAAGTATGATGAAACGTTGAAAAAACTAGACGCAAATTTACTGTAAATGTTCTAGTGATTAAAGCACTTTCTATACGCTTTCGTCTTAGTAAATTGCTTTCTCTTTCAATTAGAGAAGCATTTTTAAATCAACATGATGGTCAGATTCATTGATGTGATCAACTGATGCACTGAGTGTCTTTCTTGTGTTCATATAATCTTTAATTTAAATTCCCTGATGTTTCTCCTATGTATTCCGTGTGTCAATTATTACACGTGATAGAATAAATTTCTCCTTGAAATACATATATATGTGTGTGTGTGTGTGTGTGTGTGTGTGTGTGTGTGTGTGTGTGTGTGTGTGTGTGTGTGTGTGTGTGTGTGTGTTTAGTTTAGGAGTGTTTGGAGTACAAGAATCCAATCAAACAAATGTTATTAGAATCAACTGACGAGGCCTGCTTGTTTAATATTTTTTATTGGTTTTCCAATTTTTGAGGCGTTGCGCATTCGGATGAAAATTATGTAAAAATAATAAATATGATTACCAAATAGTTTTTGAGCACGTATTGTGTTTCTTTGTCGGGTCTTCAGGCGTCAGCTGGCGGTGCTGTGTGCATCATTTTTACGTGTGTTTTTAATTTTTTGTAAATGGTTCATGAAAGTTTAAATTTATCGGTCATGCTACTGACCTACCTTATTTGGCTTAAAAAATATTTCGTTGTCAATGTTGATTAAATTTTCCTGATAAACAGAAATATGCCCAGAACCGATAATAAATAAAACTTTTTTTCATACACTAGTACATTTATAGTTTCTTTCACTCTCTCTGTATCTGTGTTTGTTTGTTTATGTGTACGTGTGGATGGGGGGGGAATACATGTGTGTGTGTATGTGTGTATCTGTACTGACGAGAATTTTTCGAAGAGACGCATCGATATACAGTAAAACACATAAACTTGAATATACGGGTATACACATTTGTGTGTATGTTTAAAAATGTACACTTTACATTTCCCACTAAAGATATAAGATACAAACAAAACCTTTATCCTAAAAATAACATTTTTTCAAATATATACATGTAAAGAGAAACTTTGCAATAAAACACGAATAGAATTGTTCAACTTCGTTTTACTTTTTTTTATTTACGTCAGAGATTCGTTACAACAATAAACATGGGAACTTGCCATAATATGTACTTGGAGAAATTATGCCAGCTGGTAAAGGTCGATTGAATTACACAATCAGCTGAAGATACTTGAAGTCTGCAAATATTCCGTCTTCAGAATTGGTAAAATTTTCAACGCTAAAAAAATTATTATCGAAAAAAATACGACGCACAGTTTGTACTTTAGTTCTTTTTATTCCTTATTTCGACTTTTACACAAACACAACAAGAATTTACTTCCAGTAAGAAAGAATTGATAAAAAAAACCAAAAGATTTATCTAAGGAGGTCCTGCTTGAGATCCAGATCTGTGTGGCCAAAAAGCGTTATTGTTGTAAATGTATGTAACACATCACTCAATGAATGTCGGGCTTAACTAATAAAACAACCTTTAGGCAAAATTCGACTTTATTCATCAACATAGTCTCATTCTAGGAGACTATGTTGATGAATAAATTGTATTTTTTATTGAATCCAACGCATCTTCTTCACTGATTCCAACGCATCTCTAACAATTCGGTGCCTTTTTTGTATAACGATTTTTCTTTGGTCTCAAAATAAGCCTGTTTCCGATATCACTTCTTTATTGGAGCATTCTTTTGAGGTGTACAAACAGCCAGTAGTCGCGGGGGCCACATCTGGAGAATAGGGTGGCTGCGGAAGCAATTCGAAGTGCAATTAATGTAGTTTTGCCATCGTTGTGATCGACTAGTGACACAGTGCTTTGTCTTGGTGAAAGTTCACTTTTTTCTTCTTCATTTGTGGCCGTTTTTTTTTTTTGCGATTTCTTCTTTTAGACGCACCAATAATATATATAATATTCGCTATTGACGGTTGTTCTTTTCTCAAGGTAATCATTGAACAAAATACCTTGTGCATCCCAAAATACGGAGGCTTTCACCTGTGGCTGTCCGCTCAGCTGACTGCCGATTTGACTCCGGAGTGAAGTGATGAATCCATATTTCGTCCATTGTCGCATATTTACACAAAAACTCCTGCTTGCTGCGTTGAAACAATTGCAAAAAACTCTGTGAATCGACGACGCGTTGTTGTTTTTGATCGACTGTGAGCAAACACGGCACCCACTTTGAACACAGCTTTCTCATTAACAAATGTTCATGCAAAATAGTGAATACACTGCCTTCTGATATGTTCAACTCCTCTGCTATCTCACGCTACTTTAATTTGTGATCGGCCAAAACGAGTTTGTGGTTTTTTTGTTTGTGTGTGTGTGTGTGTGTGTGTGTGTGTGTGTGTGTGTGTTCCGGGACAACTGCTGATTTTGGGCAACCTGAGCGTTATGTATCTTTTGTACGACCGCGTTAAAAGTCAGTATACCATATCTTAACCGTTGTTTCCGACGGAGTAGAGTCCGAATAACACTTATCACGCCAGTGTATTGCTTGAACAATATTTTTCTCTTCAGAAAGCAATGCTTTATCACCAAACGAAATTCAGATTTTTTCATTGTTTTGAAAATTTGCAACAGTAGCTTCACTTAAATAACTATAATTTGTAAAATAATAATCCGATTGGGCACAAATTTTGTCACGTGCCATTTGAAGATCAGTATTTCATGAAAATTCATATGGATTTTTTATTAGTGGTGACATCTATATTGAGTAATGTGTTATATGAGTCGCTGTAAATTTATATGAATGCTTCTCATATTCTCAATTCATAATCCTTCTTTTGTTATACAAAGTTTCCTTAATTCCTCCTCCAATTTGTATTGTCGGCTTTTTTCTCCTCGTTAAAATACCTCGCCTTAAATTTGAAATTCCTTCTCTGAAAACCAAGTGACTCTCGCTTAAGAATTTCTTACTTAGATTCTCTTTTTACAAAATGTAGTTATTATGGTTAACAACATTTTTATGAAATATGACGAAACAACAAACGAAAAATGTACTCTCTCGACCTGTCGCACTACAGGCACTTGGTTATACATCATTAAAATTTATTTTAAATAACAGAAATGTAATGCCCAGCCCAGTTATGCCTATTATGTCTATATTCTCGTTGAGTTGTTTATCCGCTAAACTTAATTTAGTTTGGCAAAAGGCCACAAGCGTGGGGTTTGTATAGGATATTAATTCTGAAGAGTAATAGTATACGGAATCGGCTTGTTAACCATGATCCTACAAGACGATGTTTGTATTCCAAAATTGATTTTCGTTCTGGGTATGACAATAAATTACATCCGGCAGCAAAATCTCTGATCGAAAGGTTTTATGGAGTGTGGAATTACTGTTGTTCCCAGGTCCACACTGACCTGGGATGATGGCACCTGTTATGGTCCCAGCTATGGGTCAATAGCTAACTCCACAAACTGGAGTCAAACACTATGCAAGTATACAAACAGATTTTTATAGTAAAAATACCAACAATACATATTTGAAAAAATATTACCAGCAGTATATTTTTTTTTTAAATTACAAACAATATTTTTTTAAAATACCAGAAATACATTTTACTCTCGACAGAATACTCTTTACAAAAATACGTCAATAAAACCTGATCTACAAACTAATTTCTTACAAAGAATACATATTATTTTCATACAAATCTATTGTAAAAATCTTGTCGGCATTAAATAACCCTTTTCAGATTGATATGCCATAAAACAAAATAAACCAAACCAAATAGATTAATTCGCTTCACTGACAGATAATATTTTGTAACTATCATATCATTGCAAAAGTTCGTTCAATTGTTTATTTAAAATGATTGCAGCTTGACATTGTCATTTGTTTTGGTAACAATTTTTGGTGCGTTCTAGATTGAAATCCTGCGTCGTCCAGTTAAGAGTCAGACTGACGAACGTTGACGTTTTGTCTACAAACAAATGCCTTAAAGATGGTGAATGAAAAGTTGCACTTTTGCCGTATTATGCGTGATAAATTTTGTTTTGGGAAGGAGTTTTTCGCTATCATCTCTACGGTTTTAAATTATGTAATCCTCCCAGATTTTCCATATATTCATCTCTTTTATTATATGTGTACACTTTTACATTTTAGGTAAGATTGTAGAGTAGTTACCTGTGACCTTTAAATTCAGTAGTCCTTCTTCAAGACTGATTGCCTCTTAAAAGTAGAGCGTCAAGTCTGCGCTGCTATGTAATCCATTAGTGGACAGGAAGTGATGGGCCCATACTTTCCTCAAGTGCATAAGTACGAAATTGATCGTAACAGGCTCGACTTGAAACTGTTAAAAATGCTTTTATTTATATTTTTCTCACGATAACAATAAACATTTGTAATATTACAAATCATGCACAAGCTTTCTTTAAAATCTATTACTTACCAACAAGTATGTTCTTCGGAGTTACATTCATCATTAGTAACATCCTTTTTAACTACGATATATAATTATTGTTGTTGTTGATGATGATGATTATTATTATTATTATTATTATTATTTGAAGAACGTTCAGAATGTTTATTTGCACGCCAACAAAATGAAACTGGGATAAAATATACGAAATCTAATCTACCATTCATCAGTCATAAAAGTATACCAAGTACACGTATCACAGCCAAATGTGTGTGATATGGTGACAAGTTTTGATAACAGCTCCGCATAAACTTGAAGGTGGGACTTAGACCTTCAGATCGAGTGACCCAATCTGTTCAGACGGTCTCTGATGAGAGACTCTTTCTAAGTATCTAGATTAGACTCACAAGTAGATTCGTCTCCATTATCCTTCAAATTAAAAAATAAATAACTTTCTTAACACCAGCCGTCGCTGTTACTTCTACACGACTTCCAATCACGAACAGCCTTTATCGGTGATGGGGGACAAGTCCAAATGTTTAAGGTCAGGCAACTAACAAACAAATTTATCGTTCTGAATGCAATATTTTCTGTAAGCCATCCTACTACAATCAATCAATTTCAGAAGTCATTAGAAATTATTCTCATTATTTGTCGTATCCCTTCCGTACATTGCCGATCATGGCTCTCCACAACTTTCTGTCTTTTGTATCTCTTAATAAATTTTATCTTTTTATCTCTCCTAAATTCACTGAAGCTCGCCAGATAGGTTATGCGGTGATTTCCATCTATCTCTCTCGCCTTCAATCTACCACGTAAGTATCAAATTTTCGAAATCTTCTTTCCTCATTATGTACACTAGAAATTTCAGCCGACTTTGATGTTAACTATAAGTGTCCTATTGGTTTCCATTTTCTCTAAAATTTTGTAATTGCTTACATGTTTGATCCGTGGTATTCTCTGCAATTTTCTGCAGAACCAGTCCAAACAATTTAAACAACAGATTATAAGAACACAAAATAGTTTTTGTTTCTACAAAACAATATACTGAAGGCATAGTTGTGCGTGTCAAAATCACCATATCTACTTTTCTCATTTTGCTTCCAAAAACGATGTGCAAGTGTCCTCTTTACTTCCACTTTTCTTCCTTGCTCACATGTTCGCTCTACGGAATTTTCAGCATCCTTCTGTAAACGACATATCTGTTGCTTTAAGTCTCTTCTTCATCTTTAAGGAGATTGCCCAGCATCCTTCTGCAGAACCACATTTCTGTTGCTTCAAGTCTATTCTTCATCTGTGAGGAAATTGTTAAATATTCACCTGTCATATAAAAGAACTGATTTTACGTAACAATTCTGTACTCCTTCCTTTGCTTCTAACGAAATTTTCCTGTTTCTTAATCTTTTACTTAGTATCAGATTTTCCAAGCTCCCCTTCCATATTTTGTGCTCCCAGAAACTTCAGATGTCTCTTTCTATTAGTTTTCTTTTTTCTTTTTCATTTTCGCCAAGACTTCGTGGTTGCTCACATGTTTGGTACATTGTTTCCTCAGCATCCTTCTTGTTTCTTCAAGTCTCGTCACATAGCAGTTTAGTACTTTTTCTCTTGTTTCTAGCAATTTTTTTCTATTTCTTAGTATTTCTTAGAACTCTGTTTAGCTTTTGGAATGCTTCCATGGCTATCCAAATACGCCTTCAGATTTCAATGTCACAGTTTCCGTCCACTGTCAAAAACATATCAGATATTTAAATTTTCTCACTTATTTGATTCTGGTATCTCCATTTTTACAATTTTCACTTTGTGTTCATCCTTTTGTTAACAACCATGCATTTTGTTTTCTTGCAATTGATGTTTAATCCTTTCTTGTCACTTTCCATCATTACCTGAGGGTAGGGCTGTTTGTAGCTTTCTTTCTGTGTCTTCTGTCAACATTTTTGCTAAGTTTTTGGCCGTCAATGATGAATCCTTGGATGACACCCAATTCACTCATAATCGTTTCGCTGTACAGGTTGAATAATTCCTGTGAAAAGACATCCTTATCTTACACCCCTTTCTATTTTTTGTATCTCTGCTGAACGCATTTTTATCCGTATACAGTTTGCTGCCACTATAGGTTCTTGATTATTCTAATGTACTTCTCAAATATTTCAAAGTTGCTGAGGAGCTCCAACACATTTTACTGACATATTTTATCTAACGCCTTTGCGTAATCTATAAAACACAGGTACACGTTCTTCTTCATTTGTATTTCCCTCTCTAATGATATTCTCAGTTTCGCGCTCATTCTTCCAGTATTTTTGACGAACCCGCCCTCTTCTTGTCCAATTTTTGGTCTGATTCTGCTGCGCGCTCTATTCATCAGAATTCGGATTAAATATTTCGTTACATGGCTGGTTACACTGATTGTACGATGGAATTAACATTAGTTTTCAACTAGCTTTTTAGGCAATGCTGTGAAAATAGATCTACACAGTTTTCCCGGTATAGAACCACTGTGATGAATTTCATTTGTCAAGACGAGGTATTGTATTCGGTCGCATTTGTCTGTTTGGTTTTCTATCTCAAGATACGCTGGATATATTTAGATTAACCTTTCTGGGATGATTAACCACATGACTGGCACGAACTGATTAGATTTTGGATTCAATCCGGTACGAGTTAAAAATTACCTCCCCTAAATCATTACCTTCCCTGTTTTATTTTAAGTGTGCATTTAATTTTGAGAGAAGTCGAGTTCATTGTTTCCATTTTAACTTTTGAGTACGATCAAGAAGTCTGCAATTATTCTTTCTCATTTTAATAATCATTTTTTGCTGACATAATGTTGGTATTACTTTGGCGGAGGTTTTCGGTCTTTCATTGCTCTTTCTAGTCATTTCTCTGATCTTGTCTAAGGCTTCCAATATCTTTATTACAATTACGTGTGGCACTAGCGCTTTGTTTATGTTCAATTTTGCCACTTCAGATTTAAATATTTCTGGTGTGCGTATTTCTGTGTCTTGCTGGTTTTGTTGGGTTTTTTTTCATTGTGAAAAAGTTCTCCGAAATATTCGTTCCATCTCTGGAGTACTTTTTTCTTTCTTTAATATCAGAGTTCCATTGTTTGATTTTATGCATCGTGTTGATGATCATGTCTTTTGTCTCATTAGTTTTCCTATTTTATTCAACTCTGCTTTATTTGTTTTATTCACCCACAGCTTTTATCAAAACCTTCATTTTATTCTGCATTTTTCTCTATCTGTACATTTTCTGTTTAGCCAGTCTGCATTTATTCTTCGTCTTTGTTTCGTGTCCTACATTCTGTTCCGTGTCATGGTAGAATTTTTTGTCTCTTTTTCATCATGTTTAAAATTTCATCTGTCCTTTTTTCATTTTTTTCTTCGCCAACTTTTCTTTTCGGATGGTCTCGTTTGTTGATTAAACTAAAGCTTCTCTTCAAGTGTCTCACTTCGAATTTTCATTTCCCTTTTGTCACTCGTATCTACTTTTCACGTTGTCCATATATTTTTACTTCAGATTCAGGTCGCTTAAGAGTCTGCTGTGTTGCAACCTGGGTGCTTCCTTAACCCTTAGTTTAATTCTAAGCTTAAGTTTTAAGTTTTTTGTTTCTCCTCGTGGGTGTCTTCATTCCCATATTCGTTTTGGATGTTCTTGAAACCAAGTGTTGGTTATTACCTCGTCATTCACCGTACACCGTTCACCCATTTTCTTCTACGTTTATTACGAGTTCCCAGTCCGAATTTGCTTACTAGTTTACCTGTCCTCTCGTTGCCTACTTTAGCATTCAAGTCTCACATGACAATTATATTTTCTTGTGATTTGCAAAGGACCTTGTTGTCATCTTTTCTTACCATGAAATTTTTTGTGGTCGAGTGGGAAGACACGTCAGATGCAATAGCGACATCTCTTCAGTATATTGGATATGCAGGTTCGAATCATTCCTAAAGACATATTTTCCTAACAAGATTTTTCGAATATTCAGGCCGGTGGATTTATAAATGTACTGTTTACTTATAGAAAAAACAGGTAAAATCCTAAAACATATTCTGTTCATATTACTTTTATTAATATTAAAAGTAGAGGGCTCGATGTAAACCGTATTATCTATTTACATAGTCAAATATGCATATTTTCAATTAAAACCTCGAAACTACATATGTTGTATGGCCATTTTATCGTGGAATCCTCGCTTCTTCAGCGAGAAAATCTTTATTATGCAAGTTCAAGGCAAACTTCAAACACCGGAAGGTCACTCAAAACGATATTCATACACCGATGTGTATATACGTGTATTGAGAATGAATTTTGTTTAACGCCATGTCAACCTCTGTGGGTTATTTAATGCCAAAAAGGTGGGGTTTTAAGGTATGTTCGGTTACAGTTGATTTAGTCTGATTTAGATGAAAAAATTTATTTTAGAAAACTGAAGATGTCTTCTAGTTTTGTATTATTGCAGCTATTGTTTTTTCCCTTCAAAAATGTATATTTTTCTATAAAAGTCTATTCTTATGTATATATTTCTATAAAATTCTATTTTTATACTTTCATGGTGTTTTGACCTCAGTTTGTGGGTAACTATTTGCCCATAGCTGGGACCCTAACAGGTGCTACAACTCCGAGTCAGGGTGGACCTGGGAACAACAGCAATCAGAGGCCTTGCTGCCGGATGTAGTATATACGTGTCTATGTATGTGTGCGTATGTGTATATGTATATATTCCTTATCTAATTTAATTTTATTTTATTCCCTATAAATTCGTTTGATATATATGTAGGTACCTCCACTCAACTTCCGAAAAAATAGCATAGTATAGTGTTAGAAGGGCTCAAACTTGATAAAAACAAGAAAAATATTTATGCTTTAAGAGAAAAGATCAAATTTTGTTGTCATTATTTTTAAAATGTTTTAAATCCTTACTAACGCGTTCGAAATTTCAGTTAAAATTTATTTTTTTGTTTTCCGTCAGTGATATACGCCACGTTTACGTAATATGATTATTAAGGAAAACGTAATATTATGCAAGTCGTTTTTTAGCGTTGAAAAAAATTAATTTGAAAATTCTGTCAAAAATCAACTAATTGTATGATTTTAATGAAACTTTCAGGACTTATTCACAAATGAATGAAATTATTTATACAATTGTAATTTTTCGAAAACCTTGGTAAAAATATATTTTTTTACATCTGTTTTACACCTTCAATTAATTGCATGAATATTCTAAAAATTTATTATGTAACCCAATTATTTTTAGTTAAATGCAAGACTCATTGGGGAATGTAAATCATGTAATTTTTTTGTTATTTACGAGACCATTTTTCCGAAAATATGCTCGAATAGTAAAATACAAAATGCATTAAAACTGTGCTATTTTTAATTCAGATAAACATTTCAATGATTTTATAAATAATATATATTAAGGATATCATATTCTGAAAAAAGTTCGATGAATAATGAATTTTTATAAGAACTGTTTTTATTTTTTCTTTGCTAATTATGATGATTTATGAAGTTTCAAACAACTTTTAAATTGCTTTCAGTCACTCAGTGTTTTCGGTTATTAAATTATTAAATAAAGACTATATTTACAAATCAAAAATCGAAAAGCTTAATACAAATCATTTAGAATTAATATTTTTCAAAATAATTTAATCTTTTTATGTTAAGCAGCACATTTTTGCTTTGAAACTTATTATTATAACTTTGAGACTTATTATTAAAAAGTCACGTGTTTCAACAATTGTTCTCCTTACGAAACATTGACTCAGATTGTGTCACTTTTTGATCACCATACTTCCAGATTTGTAAACTGATTGATAACAGGGCCTGTCATCGCCTACTTAAAAGGTCAGCGAGTCAGACCTTGATTAAGAAATACTTTTATTCGAAATGTCATGCCATAAACAAGTGGTATTTCGTTTAAATAGATTAATTTAACTTTAAATTTTCTAATTTAAAAAAAATAACATGTCACAGATGTATATTTTATTTTTGCAAGATTTTTAAAACTGAGAATTAACTTTTGTTTATAAATGTGTCGATCGCTCAAAAACTGAAAAACTGAAAAACTGAAATTTTTTTTACATATCAAATTTTTAGATTTCAGTCAATATAATTTATGTTGGAAATACAACAGAGTACTTATTTTCACTGCCTGATGATGGTTCACTTAGCACCGAAACCTGAAAACTTCTGTGTTATAGTCCCATATGTTATTATTATACAACTAATAATAACACTCGCTCGCTCTCTCTCTCTCTCTCTTAATATATATATATATATGTGTGTGTGTGTGTGTGTGTGTGTGTGTGTGTGTGTGTGTGTGCTCTTTATCTTGATTTCAAGTTAACATCAAAAGAGGTTTCATTTTTTAAGATTAGATTGCAGCTAGAAATTTCCTACGTGATAATTATTAACTTTAGTTTTTTTTTCTTCTTCTATTACCTTGCGTTTATCGATGGCAGTCATAGGGAAGAGGCATATCTGCGTATATAGAATGCTTCACTTGTTACATTTTAATGTAAGTCGCGGTACTTCTTATTCAAAAAAACAAATCGCGCGGAAAATAAATTCAAACATGTCACAGCAGGTTTGTTTGCTTTTCAATGGAACTTAATTGTAACCTTCATAGTAACCTTCATATTATAATTCATATTAAAATTCGTAGTACTTCAGAGTAAAATGTATACGAAAACCTGGGCGAGAAACTCAAAGTAAAATTGTGAATAGCATTTTTTAAAAAAGTTTCAGATACGTTTGAGAGCTTTTAAAAAAAGTTCCTTTTGCATTTCGCCTTAAGCATTGTGTTGGTCTATCGTCTCAAATAATTAATTTTCAAAACGTCTGATGACAGAATTGAATAATGTTACTTTTTTTACGTTTTTATTTCTTTTAATATTCTGACCGCACTTTCCGTAAGATTTTGGAGGTAGCTTTCGCTGAAAACAAAGAAGTATTCCTATGTGATGTCTGTTCTTCAATATGGCAGCGAATTCTGGACAATCTTCTGAGAGATGAAGGAGAGTCTTGAAGCAATCAAAATGTTGTTCTACAGAAGGATGATGAAGATACCATAGACCGAACATGTAAGCAATTATGAGGTTTTGGAGAGGGTGGAAATGAAAAGGAAACTAATACTTAACATCGGGAAAAGACATCTGATGTACCTGGGATATGTAATGAGGAAGGAGGGCTTGGAGAATCCGATACTCATAGGTTAGATAGAGGAAAAAAGAGACAGGAGAAAGCAACACGTAACATACTTGATGGGCTTGAACTTGGGCTTGATGGCAGAGTGGGGTTCGGAAGGGTAACAGGAGAAAGCGTGTTAAGAGCCACGAGAGATAGGGACATGTAGAAGGCCGTGATCGCCTACGTCCTGAAAAGACATGGCACATTCAATAAGTATTAAACTATTCTTTCACGACACCAAACCATGCCGCCTCCTACCTTCTTAAAAGTATCAACTGTGAGAAATGTGGATAAATTATACTTTGGTAAATTATACTTTGGTGGTAAACTCCTACATGTACCACTTTTTTTAAAAATCGTTTCACCCAAGCAAGGCGGCACTGATGCGCATGGGGCAACATAAAAGTAAAAGTTTAGTCAGGAGAAAAGTGAAGAGAAAGACAAACCAGTTACAGTGGGTGTCAGAGAAACAGCAAGAGAATGATGGGAACCCAGGTTTGAAGACAGTTGCGAAGGTAGAGCGAAAGGAAAAGAACAAAATATACGGGGTGATGTAGAACAGACTGAAGTCAAGTGGATAAGAGATGGGAATTGACTTTGCATTTAAATTCCTGGAGGTTGTAGCCGTCAGGAAAGCAATTATATGGAAAGGAGTTCCACAGGCGGGAAGTGCGAGAAAGAAGCTGCTGGGGTAGAATTATCAGCTGCATTTAGTTGGGGCATTGTTACCATACAAAATTTGTTTGATTTTGGTTACCTTCAATTTGAAATTTGCATGTTGGGCTAATATTTACAGACTTTTCATTTATAACATAAATTTTATTTATAATATCATTCTCTTGTTTTTATTTTTCATCGGTTAATTCCTCTGTTATATGAATACATTTTGAAATATTGTGTTCCTTCCTTCCTTTCGTCTTTTCTTTCTTTCTTCATTCTTTATTTACTTCTCTTTCTTCTTTCTTTCGTTTCTTCCTTTTCCTTAATTCCTTCTCTCCTTTTCTTTCCTTCCTATTCTCCTTCCTTCGATCATTTCTTTATTTACTTTCATCCTTCTTCACATTTTTTCTTCAGTCTTTTATTTTTATTTTTTCTTTCGTTCGTTCCTCTTTTCCCCTCCTTCCTTTTCTCTTTCCTTTATTTTTTATTTTCTTTCATTTTTATTTCCGTCTCTCTTTCTTTATTTTTTACTTTACTTTCTCCTTTCCTCTCTTACCTTATTATTTATTCATTTCTGTTTTTCTTTTTTCTTCTTCCTTTATCTTTCCATTTTTTTTTCTTTCTGACCTTCCTTTTCTTAGGATTTTTGAGGTAGCTTTCGCTGAAAATAAAGGAGTATTCCTATGTGATGTCTGTTCTTCAATATGGCAGTGAATGCTAGACAATCTTCTGAAAGATGAAGGATAGACCTGAAGCAATCAAAATGTTGTTCTACAAAAAGATGCTGCGGATACCATGGACCGAACATGTGAGCAATGATGAGGTTTTGGAGAGGATGGAAACGAAAAGGAAACTAATACTTAACATCAGGAAAGAAAGTGAACTTTTACTTTCTTTTGCTTTTTCTCTCTTATTATGATTCTTCTTTCATCAGCCCAACCCTTTTGCTCCTTTCTTTCTTCCTTTCTTTCTTTTATGTATTTCCCGTTTAATTTTCTCAATTGTGCTCCATCAATACTTGTTCAAATTTTACACTCTTTCTTTCTTTCTTTCTTTCTTTGTACCTTGGCTATTCAAGTAGAGGCCATTATTATTTCAAATCGACACATCTCTTATGGTTCGAACCGAATGATTCACTCCTTGAGCCCAAGTCAACGACTTTTCTCCCCACCAACCCCGAATTATGTAGACAGTATCTCCACTACCGTCGCCACAACTTCAACAATATTAACCATCCTTTCATTATCGACTCTTTAGAGTTTTCTCTCCCCATATCTCTCTCTCTCTCTCTCTGTCACACACACACACACACACACACACACGCACACACACACACACACACACACACAAACACACACACGTAACGCATGGGTTTTGCTAAAACCGGTTATGATGTTTAGGAGGGAGACACATTTCATACAATTTTCATTCATATAACACATTCATTCATTTATTCATTCATTCACTGTTTCATTCAGTGCTTTCCTTTGTAATTCTTTGTGAGGTGTCATCGTGAAGTACATTGTAAGACATTTCATCTGGGTAGGGGCTAGGGTGTTAGTCATTTGAATTACACATTGTGTAGAAGAAACTGTCTGAAGGGGAACAGCATAGTTTTTACTCGTATGTCTAAACGCACCTGTACACCAACATAATTGTCTCTCTGTACGCATACCGCACCCATAGATGCGCACACAAACACATGCACACACAGACTAAATGACATACATACTCACAGGATGAGGACATACCCTTAAATTCGGATAATAAATTTGTCAATATATTCGTTTGTTAAACTCATCCAGCGTTTCCCGTGTCTCTCCGGATAATTTATACATTTCCTAAAATTATATTAGCAGGATATAAAATATTTCTTTTCTATAATTTTTTAGTTGTGAAAAGAGACAAAAGCACACACACACACACACACACACACACACACACACACACACACACACACACACACACACACACACAGATATATTTGTGAGTGTGTGTGGTATGTGTGTATATTTTATATTTAGTAACATATAACAGTAAAATTAATAAGAAATAATGCTGAATTGCAAATAAAGTACATTAATTCTTAATAAATTAAATATATATATATAATTTATTAAGAATTAATGCATTTTATTTGTAATTCAACATTATATATATATATATATATATATATATATATATATATATATATATTAATGGTTAACTAAAAAAGTCCAGAAGAAAACTATATTTTTTTTTTTATCTAACCTTACTGCTACTTTCTTCGGATTATAACTGAGTATACTTTTGCTTTTATATATATATATATATATATATATATATATATATATATATATATGTGTGTGTGTGTGTGTGTGTGTGTGTGTGTGTGTGTGTGTGTGAGTGAGTGTGAGTGAAGCGTGCGATGGATAAATTGTCGTGTACATTATGCAAAAATGTAAATAACACTAACGTCCCATTTTAACAGATATATTTACCAAAGTTACTTATTTAGAAATTACTAAAGACTAAATTTATTCATTAAAATCACCATTGTCTTCAACCACGGCCTCTGGACGACTTCGAACTCTCCTGAAACTCTTCCGAGTGATTTCCTTGTTTAAGCTGGTAAATGCTAACATAATCCTTGTTTTCAGTTCATCTTTGGTGCTGCATGGAGTTTTGTAAATCTTTAGCTCAACTGCGCCTTATACATAATAATTAAGGGGGTCGCAGTCAGGGGAGTAAGGTGGCCAGATATCGCTGAAATTTTCTGACAGCCATGTCTGGGTTCTCCTGTTTGTGTGACATGGTGCAAATTCCTGTTACTAGACACGTGATCTTCCAGCAGCCACTTTCTTGACCCATGGTAGCACTACCTACTCAAGGCACTTGATGTAGGCCTCCGTGTTGAGTCTGAGTCCTTTTGGAAAAATGAATAGAGGAATAACGTCGCCATCACTATGATCCCTCCAAACACCATGATGTTGACTGAATATATCATCCAACTCTTTACAAAACCTCTGCACTGTCCTAAGATTGACACACAAAAACTCCGAAATGTTCGTATTACAGCTTCCGGTGCGAATGCCAAGCATGCTGTTTCCAAATTTCTGGTCGAGTGAATTGTGACATGGTGCTCTTTTTCCCACAGACGGTGCCTAACTATCCTTACTAAACTGTGCAGCCGACAAAATCAAAAACAAAAAAAAGCGCATGCAAAAATTAATAATAAAAATAGCGACAATTTACTGATCGAAGCCAGTATACAGTTATCTTGAAGTTGAAATTCATCAAGAAAGGCGTCGTGTTTTTTTTTGTTTTTTTTTTTATCCAAGTACTTTCGATCTTATCCGAAATCATCTTCAGATGAATTGCAAAGAAATACTTAATGTAATCGTTGTGATGGTGATTTTTGCAAACACACGCGAAGGCGCTCAGCTATATTTTTTTTAACATTAACCGTTGTGATTACGATATATGTGTGTATGTATGTGTGACAATGTAAAGAACAAACAGGAAAGGTTTATAAACCTAACATTCTTTATTAAAGGTCCATCAAAGACTGGAATATGAAAAAATTTCATGCGTTTTGATAAGATATTTTTCAAATGAAACAGGTCGACACGAGAACATTTAAGAGAAAGAATATATAATCTGTATAATATATAATATATTTATCTAAGATGATGACCCTTCATATTGCGATAACTTTTCTAGATCGCAAAAATATATCGAATAAACCAAATGAAAGAGCCTCCAGTTTCTCCAAAAAGTAAAGTCATCATTAAAAGAAATATCTATGAGAATGAAAAATAATATTCAATAAAAGATGTCTGGGAAAAATAAAGTAACTAGTAACGTTAAATTAAATCAAATAGAAAAATTAAGAAAATCTGTAATGAAAAACTGATGGCGGTTACAGAATGTGTCGAAGTCTATATTAAACCCTATAATATTAAGCTAACAGATTATTTAGGTACATGAGATATTGTGTTAATGAAATAAAAGTTTTTCTAGCTTAAATCTTTGTTATTTTTTTTTATAAAAAAATAAACTTCATGATGCACATAGATTATTTGATGAAAGCTGATATCTCCAAGAGGAAAGAAGTTATCATATTTTGAATCGGGAATGAAGACATGAGTTTAAACAAGAATATGATGTAATAGTCATGTAATGCTATCCTAAATATTTTACTAATATTACCATTAAATTTAATTTTATTTATAAATCATTAACGAACATAAAGGTTCTTACATCAAATAGATAGATAGATAGATAGATAGATAGATAGATAGATAGATAGATAGATAGATAGGGGCATAACATGAAATGTAGAGAAATATTTTCTTGTTATATGCCTGTCTTTACATCAAATGAATGCGTCCATAGATACTTATTACGGAAGTGTCTTACTCTCTGACAAGCAGTATGATTTCTGCTTTGCCGGGTATACAGCTGACATGCTAACAGCCATTACTGAATATATATATATATATATATATATATATATATATATATATATATATCAGGATTTTGATAAGAATAGAGAAGCCCGAGACATACCCTAGATATCTCAAAAGTGTTAGTGTGCTAGCCTTGTGCCTAGCTATATGGATTCGTTATTTCTGGGTGATTGTTCGATTTAATTCAATCTTTTCTATCAAGTCGTGAAATGAAGGCCGTTTTGAATGGGAATGCTTCCAGATTCTTTCATACGAACGCGGGCGTCTAGCAAGCCTCTATCCTAGATCCTACGCTTTTCCTGATCTTTTTTTTTATAATCATATAACTCCAAGCAAGGCAATTTATTGCCACTGGTGCGCATGGGGTTTCATAGGAGGAAAGTTATGAAAAAGAGTGACAGGTTATAGGTAGTGTCAGGAAATGGGTAAAAGATGAGAATACTAATGAGAGTAGTGTGGACGGAGAAAGAAGCTTGAGAGAGAGAATGCAAGGCAGTGAGATAGGAGATGACTATTGACCTTACATTTAAATTCTTGGAGATTGTAGCTGTCGGGGAAGCAAGTAAACGGAAGGGAATCCCACAGGCGGAAAGTGCGAGAAAAGAAGCTGTAAAGTAGAAATTGCGTTTACATTTTATTAGTTTCACTGTAAAAGGGTGGGACCTAGTTGCTAATAATGTGGCTCGAGTAAATTCATACATGGGGAGGGGCAACAGTGAGCTAGGATCATCGGAGCAACAGACCGTGAAAGTATTTAAAGAAGAAATACAGGGAAGCCACATTGCGCCGGTGATAAAGTGACTGTATCTGAGCCAAGTCGGGATCGATCACATTACAGATTCTTCGGTGGATTTTGTCAAGGACTCCTAGGGGCACCCGACCAGATATGGCAGCAGTATTCAATACATGAGCAGATGGTAGATTTATATATGTACAGGTTGGTTTCAGACGGGAAAAAACTTCCTGGCTCTACTCTTCTTTGCAGCGTATTTAGCTATGGATTCGATATAGTCATTCCACTTGAGGTCCACTGAGAAAGTTAACCCGAGGAAGGCGCAGTGTTTTGCTTTCAGGGAGACTAGCCTGAACAATGTTAATGGGGTGTAGGAGCGATTGTCTGTCATGGTCAATAGATAGCAGCTTCGTTTTTGAAGCATTAAAATTCACCAGCCATTTCTTACCCCAGTCCACCACGGATAGGAGTTCCTTTTCAAGCTCAGCAGCGAGATTCACTTTGTCAGCACCGGCAGATTTTTGATCGAGGCTAGAGTAAAACGTAGTGTCGTCAGCGTATATGCCTACTTGGGATCGTATTATATCGGGGAGATTGTTAATGAAGATCAGGAATAGCGTAGAACCTAGAATATAGCCTTGAGGGAGACATTCACATGATAGTATTGGGCGGCATGTCCTTTCAATACTACCTTCATTGTGCAATTTGAAATGAATGACTTGATGAGGTTAAACAAATGTCCAGTTATATCATAACCCCATAGCTTGCGTAGGTCAATATAATAGACTCTGTCAAACACTTTGAAGATATCTAAGGCAACATTTCGAGCTTCGCCGTTCTTGTCAAGAGCCTGGTGTATATATTCAGTGATGGTCGTGAGCATATCAGCGGTAGAACTGGTGAAGCGGATACCATACTGTTTGTCAGAGAAGAGACTGTTGGCTGTGAGATGTTAAACAACCTCGGCGTTGATAATGGCTTTGAACACTTTGCCAAAAATCGGTGGGAGGTTTATAGGGCGATAATTATAGGGGTCATAGGGTTCACCAGTATTTTTATATATAGGAACCACGGAGGATGACTTCCATCATTCAGGAAAGCAAGAAGCAGAGAGGCAGTAGTTATAGAGTTTGGAAAGAACACAGAAGAGTTCAGGGGCCCATTTCTTCAGGACAATGATTGTGATTCCGTCACCACAGCTCACTTTCTGAAGGTCAAACTTTAAAATTATGTTAGAGACCACCGTCATTCAGTTGGGCCTCAGTTCGGGGTGGGAAGTCGGGTACAGATACTCTAGACGAGTCCAGTGTCGAGTTAGTGGAGAATCTGCGAGCAAAGCACTCAGCCTCGTCTGTTGAAGAGGTGAGGACCTAAAATTCGTTGATTAGAGTGGGATTGGGGGTTTGCTGTTGTTTAGTACACATTTACAGAGCCTCCAGTATTCTTTGAAGCCGAACTTACGGGATGCTATGCGCTCCTTCATTCTGGCTGAAAACAGCAGCTTAGCTTCTTTAAGTATAATCTTGTACTCATTGCGAATAGAGGCAAAGAGGCGCTAGTTATGGTCCGACGGGTGACTCCGATGAAGCCGGAAGAAGTAATTTGGATGGGCGATGGCGGCCAAGCAAGTCGGGAATAACCGAAGGAATGAATGGGATTTAAGTCGCAATTGCCTGTCTGGGGTGAAAGCATCGATGCCAGCCTTAACCCAAGAGGATATCTCAGCAACGCAGTCCTCAACGGGAAGACTAAAAAGCTCTTCGGTAACAGTAAGATATTCTGCTAGTTTCAGGTTCTTGGGTGGAGTGGGAGTGGAAAGAGATGTTAACAGAAACCAGGCATGCACCTGTCCAAAAGAAGAGGGAGGAGTGTAAACCGGTCAATAGAAGGGTCTATCTACTCTAATTTAAAAAAAAATACTACGTTTTAACTTAGTAAAAGTCGGAAGAAGACTTCCAAGCCAATAGTTTTGCAGTACTTCCCCATGCCCGTTAAACGAAAAGACAAAATCAACGAAAAGCCTTTGAAAGTGCTGACTCATTTTTTAAATATAACCACCGATATGTAAAAGAAGACAAAATATAAAATGTGTTGTGCAATAAATAAACAAGTGAAATAATTCCCAAAATTAAACTACCATAAAAAGCGATTGACTGCTAACCATATTGTAGGGTTAGCAGGACGTCACAGAGTCCAAGAAAACTACTCTTAATCAGAAGCTAAGGCAGCATTTTAATATCTGGTAGAAGCCTTCCAAGCCAATAGTTTTGCACTACCTCCCCATACCCGTTTAAAGAAAAGACAAAATAAACGAAAAGCCTTTGAAAATGCTGACTCATTTTTAAATATAACCACCGATAAGTAATGGCCGACTACATTGAAGATTCTCGTTTGAATTATTACACTGGGTCTAAGAAAGATTTTTCGATTCTATTTGATTACGTATGCATATATTTGAGACAAGTAAGTCGTTGGCTTAGCAATTTTATTTACAGTTAGGTGTCCCCACTCCCCCACAAAGTCAGTTTTTAAAGTGTGAACTCGAGCACAAATGCCCAGTTCAAAGTTCAAATGTTTCCCAGCTACCGCTGACGCAGCAACTGGGTAGAGAGTGTGTATCTTCATCAATGATCGTTCTCGTGTAATCAGTTCACATGTAGGCATCTATGCAGATGAAACCGACATTTACTCCCGTTTCAATAAGAAATCTGCCAAAGCTGACAATATATAACACCGCTGCTTCTCTTGAAAAAGCCCTCCAATGTGTAATAGATTGAGGTAAGAAATGGCTCGTAAATTTTGATGCAACGCACTGTACCTCCTTGACCTCTCTCTCTCTCTGTGTCTCTCTGTCTCTCTCTGTCTGTCTGTCTGTCTGTCTGTCTGTCTCTCTCTCTCTCTCTCTCTCTCTCTCTCTCTTTCACACACACACACACACACACACAAATATTTTTCCGTCTTGTGCTCTGAAGAGCTCCTTTCTATGGTACTTCCAACACATGAATTCACTTGTGCTACGAGATTGGTGTCTAGGCCTCACCCTTTTACCGTCAAAATAGTCAAATATAACCGCCACTTCTACTGGAAGAGTTTCGTTTCTCGTCCATTGCGCCTGTAGAAGTTTCTTCCATATATCTGCTTCCCTGAGAGCTACATTTTTCAAAAGTTCAAATGAAGTAAAAAAGAGGTAAACGGAAGGGAATTCTACAGACGTGGTCTGCGATAAAAGAGGCGGTTGAATTTAATTATTTCAACGATAAAAGGCTGGGACCTTGATGCTTAAATTTATGGATCGAGCACCAGAGAACGAAGCTCGTCAGAGTAGTTGCAATGGAAATATTTTTTAGAAAAGATAGAGAAAAACCACATCACGTCTGTGAGAAATTGACGGAAGGCGGGTCGCCAAGTAATGACCGACTACATTGAAGATTCTCGTTTGGATTATTACACTGGGTCTAAGAAAGATTTTTCAGTTCTATTTGATTGCGTATACATACATTTGAGACAGGTAGGTCGATGGCTACTCAACTTTACAGGTAGGTGTGCTTGCCTACATATATCAATTTTCTGTGCTCGTCTGATAGATATCTTTGATGAATGTATATTGATGGTTAGCTTACCTTGGAAGAAGTTTGTATTCAGTAATTACATATTCACGTAGTCATGTAAGTACATGTGTGGGATATTTGTTTGCATAAAAAGTATTTAAGTCAGATACAGAAGACAACTTACCTATATTATATTCATCTCATACCCCCCCACACACACATACGTACGTGCGCACGCATACATATCAACGATAAATCAATGACCCTATAAAAAACAGTTTACCAAATGAAGAAAACGCACATTTGATCCCTGTAGAGATACAAATTTTCATTCATAGACCATTCGAAGATCTAGTCTGATAGACGTTAATTTCACTGTTAAAAAAGGATTTTTTCTGAATTTCTCTGATGATGGTTTACCATTATTTACACTATTTACATGCGAGCTCATCTTTGTTGTTGTTATCCCACTGTTTCGGTCTATTCGTTTCAATCTCATTCTATCAGCAGAATCACAGAAGTGCATGCTGGGATGTTTCTCTAGCCAATAATATAGACCGATTCTCAGTTTCATCTGACTCAATCTCGGTTTGTCTTGTCTTGCAGTCATAACGCTACGTTAGTTTTTCCGAACTTGCTTTTGTATCAGACATTCAGTTAAGTGCCATACATAATACACGCTTTGAGAGACATGACTGACTGGGCAGAAGATTATCTCGCAGTAGGTTGCTATTGCTTTCTGCGGTAGACTGGTTGCCAGCCATAACTACAGAACCCAATCTGTCCTATTATTTAACCCATAGCTGGCGGGAAGAGACGGATTAAAACCTTTCCCAAGGGTATTTGTGCGTAAGTGAATGCAATGAATTCAACTGGAATTCGAACTCGGCTCCCCGATTTGTCATTCCGAGTTGATATTCACTGCACCACAAATTAACCGCAAATTTTATCTCGTGAACTTTTTGTCATATTACTGTGACTTTGTTTTATTACTATGGATTTTGTTTGCATCTATTGTTTGCTTGCTTTATATTATTTTCTCTCTTCTTTTCTTTACTTTGTCTTGTTATTGCTTATTGCAAAAATCTTCAGTTATGTTTTTTGTGCAGTTCTGTTACTTACTTTGCATTTAGCCATGGCTACTCACTCCACACGACTATTAGGCCCTCCGGCCTTTGTATCAATCTGAGTAACCTACAGGGAATCCCGAATCAAACACTTTATTCTACATTCGTAGACCGTTCTCGTTCTAGTCATTAAGTATTATTTTTAGTGCTGCTCAGTTATTAATCGCCTTTTCCACTGAGTTGAAGTATCGACTGTATGTCCCAGAAATTGAACCCACAATTATTATATCACCAACTTTTCCAACACCAGGCAAAAATCGTAAATGCCAACTCAGGGATACCAATGATCAACATGCGTATTCTTCAGAATATTAGCTACACTTGTGAAAAGGCTTGTAATTACTAATATTTACATATTATATATATATATGTGTGTGTGTGTGTGTGTGTGTGTGTGTGTAACTCGAGTTACGTCGATTCGAGTTAAGTTGTTGTCAAAAAATATGTGGAAAAATAAAAATCAAGTTTAAGTCATTTTATTCAACTTTACGTCTGTCCGCCACAAATATTGAAGTTGTAATATCATTAGAAAAGCGTTAAAACAATGTTGCTGTACAATAAATAAGAATTAGAGCATAGAATCCTATTAAAATACGTATGTAAAATTGAATGTAAATATTGGTAAATTTAACATAAATTAGTTTATTTTCTTCTATCGTAAAATAATTTTAGTAACTGTATCTATTATTTAACCTTACAAGATCATTTTATTTTATAATTCCTTATAGCAAACCATATTCCCAAATAAAGAGTCCACGGTGTACTGTAAAGATCGCCAAATTGTAAACGTCTACATTACAAGTATATCCGCAAATGTATTCGTAAATTTAGATCACTATATTAAAAACTAAAATTTATTTGTTTGTAAGCTTAAAATAGATTTTTATTGATCATATATTATTAAAAATGTATTTATAAATAAAATACGGAACTATGAATGGTTATTTGTTTTTGCCTAGTGACGAGTAAATTCAGAATTCGCAGACAAGTAAATTCCGCTCCTGGAACAAATTAACGACGTAAGGTGAGGTATAGTTCTATATATTTCACCATCCAACAACAAGAAAGACTACTATTGATATGTCCGCAGGGTCCTTTAAGCAAATGTATTACAAGGTCAGAAATACCAAACAGCCCTTTCGCGGAGATTCTGGAAAATGAAGGAAGAAGGGCTGGACCCTGTAGTTAGTTGAAAACTGATAAGTTCAGCCCGAATTCCGAGGAATTTTCGTGATAGGTGCGACCTGTGTTTGCAAGAAAAAATACTAATATTAAAGTACCCAAACCAACACCTACTCTTGAATTTAAGAAAAAAATTCATTAGTAAGTGCCGCCATAAGGCGAAATTTGTGGACATTTAAAATTTAAGTTCTAAATTCAGTTTTTAGGAGAGAAAATATAAATTAAATTGTTTTTGATTAATTGATTAATTAATTAAATTTTTAAATAGTAAATTTGAACCCCTCTACCTTCCTCTTCCTTTCTCCTATTAATATCGACCTTTTAAGAAGTAGGGATACTTAGACTAACTTAACCCCTAATTTTTCCTGCATGTTTGTATATTTTTCCCCGCACCTAAAAAAGACCCCTGGTCCACCACAATGACCCAACCTTCTTAGTGGCACATATAACTATTGATTCGATATAATCGTTCCACTTTTATAAATTTTATAAATTTTATTCTTAATTGAAATCTAGGTTTATAATTAATTAAATTAATTTCGTTAAATTTAGACAAATTATATGTCAGCTTTTTTTCCCCAAATAAAAAAAAATTTCTAAAAATCTTTTTTCTAATCACTTCATCCCATTTAAAAACGCTAGTTTTGTTAACACGTCCCTAGCGTCTCTACGGAGATTAAATTTTTAAATTTTTTCACTTACAAATCAATCTAAAAGTAATGTTGTCCAAAATCTAAAAATAGACATTGATTGCTATCTACTTCAATCCTACCTATCTAGTTTTTTTGTGACGTCAATTTTTGAACTTCCGCCGGTAATATCTTATTTTATTTTGAGTATAAAAGTTGCCGATGAAATGTGAAATCTCTCTTAGGGATTTCATGTTGAAATGATCATACAACGCTTATGAACTTCGAAATTTATTTTATATATATATATATATATATATATATATATATATATACGTGAATGTGGTTAATATGTGTCTATGTCTAAGTGTATTTCATTAGTTATATGCCAAACATCAGCCACAAACATTGGGTAATGTAGAGCGGATAGTCAAAACCAAATTCACTTCATAATTTGCTTTTCACTTTTTCTGCCAAAGATCCTCTCTCTTTCTTCCTCTCTCTCTCTCTCTCTCTCTCTCTCTATCTATCTATCTATCTATCTTTCTATCTCTTTCTATCTATTTGCTTATGTTCATATTTTCATGTGTGTGTAAGCAATAAATTTAACGTCTGAATATATTAAAATTTATTTAAACAAATTGGTACTGATTTGTATATGTGTGTGTAGACACCAAATTATAAAAACATGTTTTTTTGTTTTGTTCGCATGTGTGTGCATGTGCATTTGTATGTCTGTGTATGCTTGCTAGAGGAGCAGTCCTAGCCCCATTTTTGCATGCCAATGTTTCTAATTAAAAGCCTTTTACTTCAACCAGAGCCGAATTAAATTAGCCAAACTTTGGATTAGCAATTTTTTTTCATTAGCAGATGACACAGTATACGCAGTCCGGTTGCGTAATAAAAAAAAACAAGCAAACAACTTGTGGTGTACTTATTATACACCTACAATGTCTTTAAAATAATCAGATAATGATAGAAAAGAATATATAAATTCATGAAAAATGTTTGTAAAATTTAAAAAGGATAGGATTACAATCCTTGTGTCATTGAGTCAGTTGTCCGTTAAATAATGCATAGTTTTAGAATAATTTTTTAAATGTGTTCAAATATATCTAATCTAAACTTATTTATAAATGGAACTTTGTCTGTGTGTGTGTGTGTGTGCGTGTGTGTGTCCATTACCTAGAGACTCCGAAACGGCTGAACCGATTTTCTTGATAATTTACACAGTAGTACTATAAGCGTCTGCAAGTGTTCTTAGCTAGGTTCTGTATCGCAGTACCCCCGATAAATATCGAAAATCGATAATCGAAAAAATCGGGTTATAGAAGGAGTGGTCCAATTTTAATCAAATTTGATACACTCATAGACAAAGACATAAGAAACGATATTCAGAAGTTTCAAGGTTGCGGTTCTAACAATAGTGCAGAAAATCGATAATATATATATAGAAAAGGCAAGATGTTTGTGTGTGTGTGTGTTTATCTGCCTGTTTGTCTGTATTTTTTTCAGCCCTTTTATTTTAGTTTTTGCTTCGGGTTTGGCTCTAAGTAGGTATAATTGTAGTTCTTAGTCTCAGCCATGATACCATTTACTCAGAGAACTTATTTAGCCTTCAAAATTCAGTTCACGACGAAAAAAACTTATTTGATATTGATACCAGGAAATCAAAATTTGACTTACATCCATTCATTTTTCTTTCAGTCTACGGTTTCGCTTTAACTGGAAACAACTATTGCTTTTTAGTCTTTCGTGCCAACGTCCAAAGAGTCTGAGCTCCAGGACCATGGATTAGTTTTAAAGCTTTCATCACACCCGAGCAACGCCGGGCTATACTGCTAGTTATTATAATAATTGCATAAAAATATCTTACTTATTCCTAATTATTAAAGCGTCCTCTTAGTTAATTTTATATCAATCTCTTTCATTTGATAAATAAATATTTTTATTGTTGAACAGGAAGCCTATTTAATTTCGCTTGGCTGAGACATCGTGTTACTCAGGTAACTTTTTAGATTATGACAATTTTTGTTGTGGGGTGACAACCTGTACATTAATGGGAGAATAAAAGTTGATTCTAAAATCCAATATTATATTCCACGCAATAAATTAGAACACAATTAAAATGTTTATTCTAAAATCGGACATTATTTTCCGAACAGCCTAATATATTAGAGTGCATGTGCGTTGCGATGCAGTGTATATCGGCTTGGATCGAGAATTCGGGGAGCCGAGGTCGAATTCCAGTTAAATTTCTATCATTCACTTACGCACAAATACCCTTGGGGAAGGTATTAATCCGTCTCTTCCCTCCAGTTATGGGTTAAATAAAAAAGACAGCTTGGGTTCTATAACCTTGGCTGGCAACCAGTCTACCGCAGAAAATAATGGCAACCTACTGCGGTATAATCTTCTGCCCAGTCAGTCATGTTTCTTTCGTGACATGATCGCCCAAGCGTGTATCACGTATGGCACTTAACTGACTGAATATATTAGAACACAATTAAAATGTTTATTCTAAAATCGGACATTATTTTTCGAACAGCGTAATGAAATTTTTAAAAAAATGACATGTTCCTATACACACGATATGGCTACATTCGGATGATACCATTCAAAAACAAATAAAACCCAAGTCCAAAACTATTATCTTGACTTCGCTTTTAATGTAATAGTTTTCTTTCTTTTCATCATACACAATGATACATTTGAATGATTTGCAGTTGAAGTAAAAGGCTTAGAAAATACAACATTGCAGAAAATAACGAACGTTTGTCTTTTGTCATTGCTTTCACCTCTATTCCGCTATCAGTTCAAACAAACTGATTAGTTAGGTTTTCTACCTGTTCGTTTTGTCTTCGATAAGCCCTGCGAGTGTCTAATTCTCCAAGCCCTCTTTTCTGCTTATATGTCCGATACATTCGAGCTATCGATTTCTCATTCTGAGTATAAGTGAACATTTTGTTTCCATATTACTTTAATACTTGCTCATACCCTCCGTTTATTGAATTCTCATCATCCTTCAGTAAAGACAAACTTCTGTTGTCTTATGTTTCCTCTTCGTCTGTGAGGAAACTATCCAGTATTCACTGCTATATAAATTAATTGATATTACACAGCAGCTCAGCACACATTTTTCCCTTCTTTCTTAGCAATTAGGTTGGAATTTGCAATGCGTATTTTGCTATCCCAATGCGCGTTCGGATTTCGGTGTCATATTTTTTATCTTCTGCTCTTCTTTTATGTTCAGTGTTCCTTCTTAACACCTTTTTTGGTATTTCTCCTAAACACTGTTCTTCCATCCACTTGCTCAAGACCATCAAGTATGTCACGCCTTGCTTTCCCTTGTCTCTCTTTCTCTCTATTCAGTCAGTGAATATTAGATTCTTCAAGTCCCATTTCCTTATTACATGTCCCAGAAACTTCAGCCGTCTTTTTGCTAATGTTAAGTATAAGTTTCCTTTTCGTTTCCATCCTCTCCAAAACCTTGTCTTCGCTCACATGTTAGTTCCATGGTATCCTCAGCATCCTTCAGTAGAACTATATTTCCGTTGCTTTAAGAGATTGTCCAGTGTTCGCTCGTATATATTGAAGGAGAGACATCATATAACAGTCCAGTACTCTTTTCTTTGTTTACAATGAAATCTTCCTGACTGACAACACTCTCTGGAGCCTATTTTGGGGTTCTCTTTTCCTGATGACCGTGCATTCGGTTTTCTTATAATTTATGTTTCGTTCTTTCTCCTCGCTATTCCTTGCTACTTTTTCTTGGAGATCCTGTATTTTTTCCTTTCTGTGTCTACTATCAGCTCTGTGTTATCTGCATATCTTTTTTGTTAAGATTGTGACCACCAATGATGAATCCTGGTAGGACTTCCAGTTCTCTGAGAATTGCTTCGCTAAACAAGTTGAATAGATCCGGTGAGAAGACACATCCTTGTCTTACATCCCTTACTATCTTTGTATATCTGCTGAACTCGTTTCCTGTCCGTATGCAGGGGATTTGCTGCCAGTAGAGGTTCTTAATTAAATGCCTTTCCCGAATATATCGAGTTTGCCGAGCATCTCTATCAAGTATTTGTGGATTTTTTAACGCTTTTGCGTAAAAAAATAGATGCTAAGACAAGTAGACGTTAATGAGAGTGAAACATTCTAATTTTTTTCACCTGTTAGAAATGCAATAAATTTTGGTCAAATAGCAAATGTAACAATTATAGTTATTATAAACGAATTAAGAAAACATTCTACGAAGTTTAGAAATTAGAAGTTGTTAAAACTCGCAATCGTTAATGAGACTGGCGGCTAGATGGCTGATACTGCTGTCATTTCTCGACATCGGTCGACAAATCTTGAAGCATCGTTAAGCCGGAACGAAATCAATCTCGAAATAAAAAAGATAAACATTTTAAAATGTGATTGCGACTGATGTTCGATATTTGTAAATTTGAATAAAGACACTTAAGTCCGTACATTTACAAAGTCATTTTGTTTAACATAAAAGGAAGTAGAACTATTCAAACAGAATTACACGCCTTATATATATATATATATATATATATATATATATATATATATATATATATATATACGTTTTGTCTATATATGAGAATGCAAAATCAAGTGCTTTAATAAGGACGCATGTGCAACTTAGCGGCCAGCCGGATGTCGCCCTATTGTGCTCATTATAAAATCCAATACGCCTGAACCTCATGTCTTTCGGGATTTGAATTTCAGTCAACAACTTACCAACTGACAGTTTTTATTTCTATTATGTATTTCTTTTCATAATGACAACTGGTAGCTTCCCAAATAAAATGTTCTTTTTTTTTTCTCGGTAAAAGCAAAAATAAGAATTACGAAATTGAAACTCTACATTAAAATCAATGAAAATATTGCTTAGTGGTTATGTAATATTAATCCTTCAATATGAAAGTGAATTTTAAACAATTTCCTTCAAGATTAAGAGAAGTCTTGATGCCACAAAGATGTGGTTCTGCAGAAGAATGCTGAGAACATGAATAGAATATGTGATCAACGAAGAAAAATGGAAACAAAGAAGACACTTTTATGTTTCTATACTTCTGAGATGAGACAGTAATTACACTGTTCGGACTGCTATCCTCATCTTTATTGCCAAGCTTACGACGTTTCGACCATTGTACGCTCCGGCCTTCTTCAAGTGCACCAAACCCTTTATTTTGATCACTGTGGTATATTTTATATGCGATACCACTTCCAGACGCCATGTAGTTATCTCCCTTTCACTCAACTCGCTAAGTTATTTATTCACCACTACTGTAGTCAGGTATTGAACTCACAACTTTTTGCGTCAAGTCACTAAGTAACCAACTGAGCCATGTGCCCTTGAGGGCATCAATGTATGAATTTCTGAGATTTATAAACTCAATGTTTCAGTTATCAATTTTTACCCGAGCTCATATTCAAATCTTTGAAACTAATGGTTTTCTCTAGCACTCTGTTTTACTGGTTCCCATATTGCATTCATTTCTATGCTTGGCCAGCTTAGGAGATTTTTGTGGCTTCGCGTATGCGCTGATTCCTTAAGTTTACATAGTTTCCAATGGTGTTCTCTATCAATTATTTGATAGAGAGCACCCTAGAGGACATTTGTACTTAGAATCACAAATGTATAATGAGAAATGTAGATTTAGTGAATTTGTCACTAACATGACATACAGAATGTAAGAGGGACAGTGGGAAACGTCAAGTAATCTACTTAATAAATTTGTTTAAATGAATCCCATAACAAGCGCTGGGAGGAATAGTAATGATAATGTTGAGAACAAGCGTTTCCATACAAAAATCATTAGGCATTTATTAACCAGACAGTAAGCGTTGCCGTTGGTTGAAATTTATAAAATCTAAAAATGCGCTTCTCAAGTCTAGTAACTGTTATGTTTCTTTCTAATATTGATAGAACTGTTTTTTCCTAACCTTTCTATACAGCGTATACGAATAAATTCCATGCCAAGATCAAGTGGATCCTAAAACTTTTATTGCACTATCTACATTGAACAGTAAAGTATATTATGCTGCAATTATCCAAAAGGGAAAGGCTAGAACCGTTCTGAGTATTGATTCGAATCGGTATACTAGATTTAATTAATGACAGCATTATTTGCCTATGTTACACACGAAACATTCTTTTTTTTTTCTAGGTTAATAAAAGACAGTGACCTAAAGATACACATTCAGTCAATACAAAACCTTCTCGTCTGACAGCAATTCTTAGCAAAAACGGATGTTTTCAACTAATAGTAAAAACTGTTTTGTCATATCAATTTGAAAAGTAACTGATACGTTATTCACATCTCGTGCTCTTTTCTATACAAATTCAAATAATTTATTTTTTACCTTAAAAAATCTATTCCAAAGAAAGGGGAAA
>JBBBDQ010001119.1:2330000-2770000 GCA_037127315.1 Ascarosepion bandense | reverse complement strand
TGTGTGTATATCTATTTAAGTATATGTCTCACTCTATATATATATATATATATATATATATATAATTTAAGCATGTTTCATTAACTAATATAGACATATTATGTCTATTTTTAAAATAATCTATTCTAGTTTTGTAATTATCTTCTTGATGTTAAGTTGAAATTCATCAAGGAAGATATCTTAGTTCTTGTTAACCCAATGACTTTCAATCTCTTCTGAGATCATCCTCAGTGGTGAATTGCAAAGACAAACAATGTTATTGTAATCATTGTGATGGTGATTTTCTTTTTGTAAATGCACTTTATTAGAATTATTTTAAAATTAATTGTTGTAGTAATAATGTTTTGTAAAAAAGCATTCCCAATGCAATATGAGTAACCAGAGAAGGTAAATTTCTACATGGTGTCAAATGCATTTTAAAAAACTGCGATAATACTCATAATAAATCTTGTGCAAAGTTGGTTGTTTACTTTCGATATAGAGTTCTTGGAAAAATTGAAGTTTTTGTTTATTATTTTTGTGGTGTAGTATATTGGTGTTGTCAACAAGTATTTTCCTGAATTGTGAATGTGGACAAGAATGTGTCTTTAAATATTGTGTCATAAATTGTTGTATATGAGATCTCTTTTACATTCATAGATATGTTTTATTTTAATTTCTGCAAGTTTCCCTAATATATTGTAAGGAACAGTTGTGAAAGTTTTTTTTTTGTGTATACATGCTTTAAAATTATTATGACCCATTTTCAGTAATGATCATATCCAAAAGTTTTAGATGTGGTTGTAATTATTTTGATATTGTCAAGATGGGATAAATTGTTTTGAATAGTAGATGTTAATAGTAGGCAATATTGTATACTTGGTTTTATCTAATTTATTGTCATTATTTTTTATGTTGTTAATAATATCATTATCTTTTTTCTGTTGTTTGTTTATCTTGTATGCCTTTCTTTTGGCATTGGGGATAGAATTATGAAGATATTGGAGGTTTTTGAAAGTGTTTACAATGTATATTTCTTTAGGTAAGTATTGGGGGCAGCAGATTTTTAGTGTGCTTAAATAGAATCTAATGATAATTACAGATTTTATTCGGTTATAGAATAAAAATTAATATTGTCAATATTGTTAGTAGATTTTCTGTAAAGCTCCACCTGAAGGTCACTATTAGTTCTATGTAGCATTATATTTAGAATGGGTAAAATATTGTTAGACTCAGATTCAAAGGTAGAATCTTTTATGCATTTAACATTACTAAGTTTGTTAACAAAATCAGGAAAAACTGTCATGTGGACATATTAATAGAAAATCATCACTGAATTAAGAATTTTGTATGTAACATTTTTGAAAGGACCACTTTACAGAAATTCTAAACATAGACAGGCCAAAATGCTACTAAGTGGAGACCCTATCAGTAAACCAATTTCTTGTCTACAGAAATTATTATCGAAGGTTAAAAAACATTGAATAATGATTGAATAGCACACTTTTGTGATCTTATTTATAGGAAGAAGTAATTTTATTTTTGTATGACTATGATTTTTAATTTATTTAAAAAAAAAATAAAAAAAAATCACCAGAGTTTTTTTTATATGTGAGGAACTCATTTTGTCAATACCTGGATTAAAATTTTGTCTAGTGTGTCAACTAGTTTATAAGGTGCTACCTATCCTGATATAATGGGTCTCATCAGGATATCTGACTTAACAAATGATTATATATATATATATATATATATATATATATATATGTGTGTGTAAATTAATAAATATACATATGTGAAGGGTGTTAAAACAGTGCACAATGTATGAACAGAGCTGTATTATATATATATATAATCCTATGTCTATTAAAATCTATTAAACTGTCAGTTTGAAATATGCACATGATGATTGCATAATGCATAAAATTCCAAGTCATGCCATAGACATAGGATACTATGTATATTTATTAATATATATATATATATATATATATATATATATAAAAACAGACAGGAATATATTATCAAAATACATCTATTTCAAAATGTATTTAATAAAAGAATTCCCTTAGGGCTGATAAAGATAACAAAAACAATACAGCTTCTAAAAGTATTCCTTTTTCTTATTGTTCTTTTATCTTCCTTTCAAACCTTATTTTTTATATTTTGCAAATACTCTATGAAAACATAAAAAGATAATAAAATTGTTAATGGCTAAATACTGGTCATCCTAAGTACATTTTAAATTTGTTACATGATAGTGCTTCAAAATCAAAGAGAATTAATAAAAGATTGAGATATTTTATATATATATGCAGCAGATAATTGAGAGCAAATTATAAAAGAAAAAGTGTGTATCTTTTTAAAAATAACTTAGAAAAACAGAAATGAGTTCATTCAATAAAACCTGTCCACAGCCTCAATACTGTGTCTGAAGTGACTAGATGCCAAGATCAGGTGGTTTTCATTAATCTTGGACCCTGATAGACTATGATAGCAGCACTTTAATGAGTCTTTGCTATTATAGGGTCACTAGTTGCTCTCCATCACTGAAGTCCTGGAGAGCTAAGAAGCCATATGTTTAGAGTAATATGATCATGCAAATTTTGGGCTAGTCATTCCTGGGTCACATGGCCCATGTGGGAGGGGCACATTGGGCCACCTTCACAATCTACAACTTTACTATATCTCACAACTTTATGTAGGCAGGTGGCATTGACCTAGAATGGCATCACTCATTATTCACAACCCTCAGGACCATCACTGAAATGTGATGATTGTGTGTTGGTATGGTCCAAGTAAAACCATTTGACAATACCTTAAATAGCTTCAGTTAAATATATTTTCTATGCAATTACATGCCATCAACAACAGATAAAATGTATTGTGGGTCATTTTGCTATCAAATGTATTGTTGGTATATCTTAATATAAAATTGTATTTCTGGTAATTCTGCTTTAAAATTGTCTTCTTAGTAATTTTACTATAAATATTTACTGTTGGTAATTTTTTTTACATAAAAATATATTGCTGGTATTTTTACTATAAAAATGCATTTTTATACTTTCATGTTTGGCATTTACTATTTGCCCATACCTGGAACCCTAAAAGGTGCTAGCAACCCAGGTCAGGGTGGACTCAGAAACAACAGCAATTAAGAGATGGTTCTATTCTTCTCAAAACCTTTAATCTCACAATCAGAGGCTTTGCTACCAGGTGTAGTTTATTGTAATGCCCAAGATTATCCAATCATTGTCATTGGTGGCTAATGATATGGGCACACTGCATGTTATTCTAATTATTGATATCAGATTGTATGGAGAGCATTAACATGACCTCTTCCAGTTGAACAAGTGAAATGAAAATGGTAAAATTTGGCACATGCTATATAACATTAAAGTAATCTCCCATTTGTAAATGTACTCTCAAATTATTGGCAAATTTAAACAACAATTCAAAATATCTAAAACATAGAATGACATGAAATTAATGTTTGAGAGATAATTTTATACAAATGTGTGTTTATATATCTGAAAGAGGAAGTGTGCTTTCATTGAAAGAAAAAATAGAGCCTTGCAAGACTGTGATGCTTTCTGTAGCCAATCAGTAAAGCACACTTGATCAAATGGTTATTTTTCCTACAAAGGGGGATGCGGGTTTGATCTCTGCAGGAGAGCATATTTTCTTTAAGATTTCTGAAATGTGCAAGCCAATAGATGTTTAAAATAAAAACTGTTTAACAAATAAAAATGGGTCATCTATTTCAAAATATCCACTATAATAACTTTGAAGTAATAAGAATCTTGGATAAAGAAATCAATATATATATATATATATATATATATATATAGTAATAGTGATTGGAAGACTGTAAAGTCAAAATTGCTGACTTTCAGTGGTTTGCTGATAGAAAGGCATTTAAGGCAAGTATAATTTGTAAAAAGTGCTTTATGTCAAGGAGAGAGCTTAACTGATTAGCATCATCTCCAGCATCCCAATTACAAAGTTTGATAAATTTATTAAACTAAACAAGCCCTTCAAAAGAGAACTATTTAATGTTTACAAAACTCTGGAAATGGGATGCCAGGGGCAATGTCAACTAGTTTAGTGACAATTTTTATATTAATTTTCTTTTTCTATCTCTCTCTCTCTCGCTATATATATATATATATATATATATATATATATATATATTTTTTTTTTTTGTAAATGAGTTCTTATGCAACGCAACCATGGTTTCTACCTTCCAGTTTCTACCTTCAGGTGATTTACAATAACTGATTTTACCATTTTTTTAAGAACATTCACGTAACTGGGATTTTTTATGAATGCACAATTTTCAAAATCAGAAGTTAGAACATTTTCATCCATGATTGTATGATCCTCATAGGCATTTGTTGGTATGGTTAAACTTGGTCATAATTTCTGTTCTTTCATTTAGTAATTCATTTTTGTTTGGGAATAACATAATAGCTAACTTTTCTTCCTGGCATAGTCTACATATTTTGCCAGTTGTATGACTTGACTGTTTTCATTATATTCCATGTTATGTCTGGGTTTTTTCCATATTTTAATTTCAATTTCCACATGTGGCTAGCCAATTTTGTACAATTAAGTTTTCTAGTTTAAATGTAAACTTGTGGTTAAACCATCTAGTTTTAAAAGTATCTTTGGTTGATCCCAAATATGTTTTGACCATTTACATCATATACTTTTGCTTTGTAAATGACTTCTTTCATATTACAAAGTATTATGGAACTTTGTAATACAAAAGAAATGATTTACAAAGCAAAAGTTCATGACTTAAATGGTCAAAACAAAACATAATTTAATATCTGCTCTGAATGTATTGAATATAAACAAACTCAACCGAAGACAACATTATAAAGCTATATGGAAATTTACGAGACCGATATTAATATCTGAGCAGATATTATTTGTCTGATAAAAATCAGAATACCTAATATAAAGGTTTGAAATTTTTATTCTGAATGTTAGTCTGTTTTAGTATAATTTCCATAAGTAAAGGTGAGACTGGGAAAAATCTGGGGTGTAAATTGATGTTTTGGTAGTATTGGATAGCGGCTCTCTTGAGAACTTTTCTTCTGAATAAATTGTTTACTCTTTTTATTATTCCCTTCATTTTAACATCTCTTGACTTTGTGCTACACGTGAAGAAATTCTAAAACAGACTTACACACAAAATAAACAGTTCTCAAAGAAAACGGTCAAATTCCCTTCATGTTAATATCTCGTGACTTTACACTACACATGAAGAAATTCTAAAAACAAAAATATTCTGTTGATCTTTTGAAATGATTTGTGAGCGTCTTTGTGGTTACCAACACTGTTTGTTTAGAGATACGTAATTTAGAATAAAGCTCATTTCATCTTTTTGCCTGGAAAAAGTTCATCACAGGACGAAACGTGTAGGCGATTTAAAATATAGTTTTCCTCTTGTCTTTATTTTATTTAACCATTCTGCCCTTAATCTCAGATTATAATTGAGTAAATTTTAAAAAAAAAGTATATATATATATATATAAAAATATATATATTTATATATAAAGGTAAGTAAAAATTATCTACACTTTTACCATAACATATGTGTTACGAGTGCAGATAATTTTTGGTTTTCCTTTGTATATGTATTTTTTTTTACAATGATGTTTACCATATACAAGGCTCGAGAGCCACACGTGGTAGTGGGTTACAATGTAAGAGAACCACCCAAGCAAGGTGATAATGCCACTAAGATGCAAAAGGCCACCAAAAGTGAAAGAGAAAATATTTTAGAAAGAACTGGAAACTCAATCCTAAACAGGAAACAAGGGATAAACAACTCTAGAGGAATGTGAACCAGATGATAAGTAAACCTATCTACTCCTATTGAGGTAAGAAAAAAAAAAAAAAGTAAATTAAAATTTGAGAGTTTAAATAAAGGCATCAGAAGTACAACACTGAGATTGAATTTAGAAGGAACTGGAAACAAGGAATAAACCTCTAATCCTGTTCAAAACCTGTGGAGGTGTGTGAACAGGGTGATAAGGAAACACGCACACACACACACATATATATGAAAGAGAGAGAGAGAAAAAAAGAGGGAGATCTATTCTGCTGGTAATGATGGAGTTGGTTTCAGAGAACTGAAAATCTCATTCATAATGGCTTTCTCTATGACAAATGAAAAAAAGGTTTTGGAAAAAAAACTGTAAAATCTTTAACTCAGTCATTTTTTTGTTTTTTCATGTCAGAAATATTTAAATGAAAAATTACAAAAGTTACACAATGTTGGAGCAGAGGTAAAGTCAATGGACACTCAAAACCTTGCCTATGGACTTCAAATGAAGTCAGTGTTAAAATAAAACTCATTTCACATTTTAAAAAGTAACAATTTTCAATACAAAATAGAAGCTGCTGCTAATACTTAAAGAGAAATTCCACGTAAATCATATTGAAAGATAACTATTTTAATTATTACTAATTTCATATAAGAGAAAAAGAGATATATGCAAATTATTAACTAGAGGATTATATCTTGAACTTGAATAAAAATCTGTTTATATAAACTGTACAAATCAGGAAGACATTTCTTTTTATACTGGCTAAATTTATCTGACAATATCAAAATATTTATCATAGATAAGAACATGAAATTAGTAGGGGAAGAGATTTCTTTATACAAATGTGTGTGTGTGTGTGAGAGAGAGAGAGAGGTTTATTCTATCTCTCTACATTTGAGGAACAGAAGTATGTACTTAAATGGAGCTTGTTTTGAATATTGAAGATTAAACTGACTTTAAATTGGCACCCTACTTTCTTTATCATGTGTCATGACTTTTTGGGAAAGATAGTGGAGTGGTTTTTTGTTGCCTTCTTCTAGGCAAGATGCCACTCAAGGTTTACTAGTTAAATCTTGTAGACAAAGCTTTTCTCATTATCTGAAAATGTATAGTAATTTTGAGTGAAATTTTAGCCAACATTTATAAATAGGAAATAATCTGAAGACAGGAAGATCTAGAACATTTGCGTCAGGTTTTTAACACACAAAATACCTAAGTACTAATGACTATTTCAAAAAGTCAAACAGAATTCTGATTAGTAATTTATGAATATTATTGTATTATTGAAAATAATGATATATGTTATTAAAAAAAAATTGGGAGTGATAATGAATGTGTAGTTAGTATAAGAGTTAATATTTGAAAAGATGAAACCAGAAACTCAATTTTGAATTCCAGTCAAGTTCATGGATCTTTTCTGTTTATTCACCCCAAATTATAAAGTTACTTACTTCAAATATTAATTCATCCCAAGAAAGTATAAATTTGAAATCAAATTTGTTTATTAAATTTTTGGCACTCTTTTGAAATTATAACTTCAAATCAAAATTTGTTTAGCTTACCTCACAACAACTTCAATGTTCAGAACGAAAAATTATCAAAAGTCAGAGAGTTATTCACATTTTGTAAGGGCAAATAATAAATATTCAAGGTACTTACAAGAATTTTTTTACAATTTAAGAAAAAAAAAGAAAAATATCTATTTTTGTCTTGTTTATCAGAGTGAGTGAGAATGTTGACCCCACACTTAGAAACAGCAAACACAAGTTGCCTCCGTTTGGGGCGATTACAAAGGTCACCCCAATGGGAGTGCAAAAAGGTTCTTGCTTTGCAAGAATTTGGTGTGAATTTTAGGAAAATATTAATTCTTTTTATCATGGGGTGAAGATCCAAGTTTGTGACATTTATTTTTGCACAAATACCCTTAGAAGAAGTATGAACATCTTTTATACTTTCAGCTATGGGTTACCTTGCAGGGTAGTATTTCCTAGTATCTAGCTTTGGTTAGTAACCAGTCTAGAAGAGCAACCAAATTCAAAACCGTATTTAGACCTGACAAAGCAGATACTTAAAAATAATAACTAAGGTCTGCTTAGCATAGTTGCAGTATAAACCGTGGGTTGGGTCTATAGGTGAGGAAGAAGTGTTCAGAAATGAGCAAATAAACTAAGTTGCAGTGCACATTCAAGTCGAAAGAGCTCTAATAATCATAATAAAAGTAAGATAAAAAAAACAAATAACAGAGGGCATTAGGAAGAGGTCCCAGAGACAATAAAAGATACATAAATTATAATTACTAGTACAATCTAACACGGTAAAGGAAATAAAGAGTTAAGTCCTAAATTCCAATCATCTGAAGAAGGCTGGTGCATACAACGACCGAAACATCATAAATATAGCAACAAAGATGAGGACAACAAGCCATACAATGTAAATAGTGTAAGTAAATACAATACCTCATGTCAAAAATTATGACAAATATATCCGAAAACTTTGATGAAATAATCTAGTTTGTAGATAAATGTATAAAAAAAAAGAACATGCTCAAGAAAGTTTTTTAAAAATTCTAAAATTCCAAATCTCTTTTCCCAGATTTATTTATATTTTATGAGAGTTTTCCACTTCAAAAGTCGCCTACTGAATTAAAGAGGGAAAATTATACATGTAAGCGTGTCAAGATGAGCCTTCACCAAAAAGATATGTTGCAGGAGTAAATAAACATTGAGATGAGGCAGAATCAACCAGTGAGAATATGAATGAATGAATGAATGAAAATAAACATCTTTAAAATAATAATCCAATTACAATAAAATTTATTTATTGAATAAATAAATTTGTTTGCCGACTTATTTCTTAGAGAAATATTCATAAAAGAGTTTGGTTAGAAATGAATAAGGTAACATAATATCCCCTGCCAATATCTCACAAATGATAGACAACTCAAATAAATAAATATACACACGTACATACATACAACCCCGATAAAAACAAAAGAAACGAAATGGATTCATTCTCTTACCTCACAATACCACACCGAGCTACGACATCAAAGGACAACCTCCTACGCTCACTTAACACACCTTTAGAAAGATTGACCTATCTCTCTTCTCACTTGTAAGGCCTTGCGCCGGACGAACACACAAGGCTCTTATAGTATAGTATAGTATAGTATAGTATAGTATAGGTTAAATAATGTAATTGTAAAAAAGAAAACAGTTCCTGTAAAAATGTATTTTTATCATAAAATTATTTTTTCTTCTGACATTAACATCCTTATACTTTTCAAAAGCAATTCAAAGCTTTTCTAATGAATTAATGCCTGAGTTTTATTGGTTTTTGTATTTTACAATTCAGAGATAATTTTGGTAACTGTTAGTCCAATTTTACAAAAAAAAAAAAAAATGAAAGATTGATGATTTAAATTCTTCAGGTGCTAGGAATTTCAAACCGAGCCTTTTTATTACAATCACTGGGGTATATCATTCATATTTCCTTGCTTAGATCCTCTTCTGGTAGTCATGAGTTATCTCCCTGTAACCTTGTAAGCTACTTGTTCACCACTGCTGTAGCCGGGTATTGAACTCACAACTCTTTTGGTCAAGTCACAGGAACTAACCAACGTCTCTATTCACTGGGTCATGTGTCCTTAAACTTATATTTTTTTCTAAAATAATTTAATTCATTCGTGAATAAGTCCTAAAGTTTCATAAAAATCTGACAATTATTTTATTTTTGAAAGAATTTCCAAATCAATGTATCTTTCACAGCAAAAAATAAAAAATAAAAATAAAAATAAAATAAAATAAAATTTATCCACTGAAACAAGAAAAACTAGATTTTTAGAATTTTTAATTAAAATTTTGAATGTTCTAAAAGGATTTAACATTTACTGAAGAATAATCAAAAAATATTTTGTTATTTTCTTTTAATAACGTAAACTAAAGATTTTGTTTTGTTTGACTATAAAATTTAGTTTTTGTGTCGTTGATTTTTCAATCATCATAATGCCATTTTTTGACATTTTTAGGCAAATTCTTGAATCTTGAATATACCTAACAAAAAAAGTAAAGTCTTCTCAATTATTTGATATGTGCGTGTTGCAGGTATATTGGGTAATTGCAACAAGTATAAATAAGCTGGCTACTTCAACAAAGCAAACCTCAAGTTAAGAAAAACAAAATTCAAGAGAAAACGTTTTAAAGGCCTGGTTTATTTTTACCTTCTTCAGCCAGACTAACCCCATCCGTATATTAAGCTTCATGTCTTATAGTTTGTGAAGTTTTTCTTCAAGTAGGTGTTAAAGGTGTCCATGAACTGACCTCATTGTGATGTACATCCCTCCCAAATGTTTTCTGCCATAATTCCTGCCTTCCGCCAACAATCAAACCCAGAAACAAGTTTGTAAAAGAACATTATTTAGAATTCTTTATATTTTTATTATTGTTTTACAGACACATACACCGAAGGGGAATGTTTTGTTTATGGGATTTGTTTATGTGTCTAAAAGCGAAGACAATAGCAACGACAATAATAAATGTTATCTACTCACAGAACGATAAGGAAGGATGTTAGTAAAACAAAACAGAAAACAAAAATAAACAACTTTATTCTTGGTGAAACTAGAAAAGTTTGTAGGAAACATGAATAAAGGGCAAAGAAAAAATGATATCAGTGAAAATCGGCTCATTGATCAAAAAAAAGTCATGAAATAAAACAGCATAAAAGCGAATGAAGAGAAAAGAAGAGTAAGAGAAACAGGAGAAAAACAAATAAAAAGAAAGGAAGAGGAAAAAAAAAAAGAAGAAAACCGAAAGAAAAAAAAGGAGAAATGAAGTGGAGAACCAGAAAAACGAATGAAGAGAAAAGAAGAGGAGAAAGAGAAAAAACAAATGAAGAGAAAAGAAAAGGAAAAACAGGAAAACGAAGAGGAGAAACAAAAACACTTAAAGAGAAAAGAAGAGGAGAAACAGAAAAACGAATGAAGAGAAAAGAAAAGAAAAGGAGAAACAGAAAAACGAATGAAGAGAAAAGAAAAGAAAAGGAGAACCAGAAAAACGAATGAAGAGAAAAGAAGAGGAGAAAGAGAAAAAACAAATGAAGAGAAAAGAAAAGGAAAAACAGGAAAACGAAGAGGAGAAACAAAAACACTTAAAGAGAAAAGAAGAGGAGAAACAGAAAAACGAATGAAGAGAAAAGAAAAGAAAAGGAGAAACAGAAAAACGAATGAAGAGAAAAGAAAAGAAAAGGAGAACCAGAAAAACGAATGAAGAGAAAAGAAGAGGAGAAAGAGAAAAAAACAAATAAAGAGAAAAGAAAAGGAAAAACAGGAAAACGAAGAGGAGAAACAAAAACACTTAAAGAGAAAAGAAGAGGAGAAACAGAAAAACGAATGAAGAGAAAAGAAAAGAAAAGGAGAAACAGAAAAACGAATGAAGAGAAAAGAAGAGGAGAAAGAGAAAAAACAAATGAAGAGAAAAGAAAAGGAAAAACAGGAAAACGAAGAGGAGAAACAAAAACACTTAAAGAGAAAAGAAGAGGAGAAACAGAAAAACGAATGAAGAGAAAAGAAAAGAAAAGGAGAAACAGAAAAACGAATGAAGAGAAAAGAAGAGGAGAAAGAGAAAAAACAAATGAAGAGAAAAGAAAAGGAAAAACAGGAAAACGAAGAGGAGAAACAAAAACACTTAAAGAGAAAAGAAGAGGAGAAACAGAAAAACGAATGAAGAGAAAAGAAAAGAAAAGGAGAAACAGAAAAACGAATGAAGAGAAAAGAAGAGGAGAAAGAGAAAAAACAAATGAAGAGAAAAGAAAAGAAAAACAGGAAAACGAAGAGGAGAAACAAAAACACTTAAAGAGAAAAGAAGAGGAGAAACAGAAAAACGAATGAAGAGAAAAGGAGAAACAGAAAAACGAATGAAGAAAAAAGAAAAGGAGAAACAGAAAAACGAATGAAGAAAAAAAGAAAAGGAGAAACAGAAAAACGAATGAAGAGAAAAGAAAAGGAGAAACAGAAAAACGAAGAGGAGAAACAAAAACAGTTAAAGAAAAAAGAAAAGGAGAAACAGAAAAACGAATGAAGAAAAAAAAAAAAGGAGAAACAGAAAAACGAACGAAGAAAAAAAGAAAAAGAGAAACAGAAAAACGAATGAAGAGAAAAGAAAAGGAAAAACAGAAATACGAATAAGACAAGAAAAGAGGAAATGAAAATAAAGAAGATTAAAAAAATATGAATTGCTTTTAAGCGCCTCCACTTAAATCAATGAAAAAACTGCATGGTATGAAGAAAAAAGCCCCCAACTTTATAAAAACGAACTTTTTCCTATCAAAATGTTTGTTATTATTAAGGAGAAAGATAAAAGTATTTTTAATTATTTTCTAAAATTTTTTATTCCCTTTTTGAACACGTTCGAAATTTTGGTAAAATTCTTGTTTTGATTTTTTAGTTAGCGGCTAACCAAATCGTTACGGGAGTTTACAATAAAAACTGTAATATTACATAATTCTTTTTTTTTTCTCGTGAAAAACACATTAATTTGGAAATTTTTGCAAAAATCAAAAGATTGTTGGATTTTGAATAAACTTTCAGGACTTATTTAATGTTGAATGAAATTAATTTTGGAATTATTATTTTCAAAAAATCTTGATAATTTTTTTTATCTGTTCTTTCTGTCTCCCTTCATGTAAATTCATGAAATTTTAAGAAGTTAAATTTTTTTAGGCAAAATTATTTGTATTAGTTAACTCAGCGCGGCAAAACTCATTGGTGAATGTATTGTAAATAACCATTTGGCTTTTTTTCTAAAAATCTGCTCCCAATATAGTAAAATAAAAAATGCAATAAAACTTTAAAACTAAGACATTATTTATTTTAATTAGACACGCTTTTATTGCTTTAAAAAATATAGGGACATTATAAGCTGAAGAAAAGTTTTTTTCAATTTATAATGAAATTGTAAAAAAATTACTTTCATTTTTTTTAATTATAATAATTTTTAAAATTTCAAAACTATTTTAAAAATATTTTTCAAAGACTTGTAGACGTTAGGTTAAGTTATTAAGGGAATAACTGTATTTTCTCATCTAAAATTGAAAAGTTTAATTATTAATAATCATCGAGCTATCGTATTTTAAAAATAATTTTAAATTGTTTTTTGTGTATTTTAAATTTTCAAACTTTTTTTTTATATTTTAAAATTCAATATAGAAGTTAGTTATCGAAAAGAAGTAGTAGAGGTTCTTAGGTAAACCTAGGTACCTCAACTACTTCATTTTTAATAACATTCTTTCACTTTCAGTTGTTTTTCACGGCTAAAAATTCAGATTGTTGTCCTATGGTTGTTCTTAAATAGCTTATAGAGTTCTAACGAAAATAAGCGAATAAAATTTTTATTTCCTTTGTTTGAAGATGGCAGTAAAATTATATTGCTTCTTAATTCTATGATTGATTTATTTGTAATTGTTGCGATTTCATTACAGAAGATGAACACAAAGGGTTTTTGTTTTGTTTTGTTTTAAAACCTTTCAAAGCAGGTGCCTCTACTCATTTGATTTGCGATACGTAAATTTTAAATTGAATTTTAAACAATAAAAACGTCTTCTTGAAGCTTTTATTTTAGTTTTAATTGAAAGCTAAATGATTAAATTTAATATTTCTAGTAAGCAAAAATACTCTGGTGTATTTCAAACAGAAATTATATTGATTGAAATCTAAAATTTTAAAAGTTTTACAATTTTTTTCAGTTTTTCGGCCATCGTTGAGCGATCGACACTTTTTGTAAAAGATAATTCTCAGGTTTAAAAATCTTGCAAAAATAAAATATACACCTATGACACGTTATTTTTGATATATTAGTATATTTAATGTTAAATTAATCAGCTTTCCACAAATATTTCTTATTTATAACATGAAATTTAAAATAAAACTATTTCTTAATCACGGAATGTTGATCTCTGACATTTTCCGTAAATGACTGACGTGTGTGAACGGACAGATTCGAGATACGTGTATGGCGACCAGAACTGACATAATTGCCCACACTTTTTTCTTGTAATGGGAAGAAACCGTGAAACATTACTTTTTAATGTACACAGAAATTTCCATACAAAAAAAAAACCTTCAAATGAATATAGTCTTCACTCAATAACTTAACGGTATACAAGTCTTAGAAATATTTTACAAATATTTTTGTAACTTTATAAATTATTATAATTTAAAAAAATGAAAACAATTCTTTTAAAATTTCATTATTATTAATCGAATATTTTTTCTTCAGACTATAATGTCCTTAATTTAAAGCAATTAAAAGCTTATCTAATTAAATAATGTCATAGTTTTATTGCATTTCTTTTTATTATTTTACGATTGGAAGCAAATTTTCAGGAAAAAGGACAAAATGTTTGAAAAGAATAATAGTTGATTTACATTCCCCAATGAGTCCTGCGTTTAACTAAGAAATTTAATTTCTAAAAAATTTAATTTCTTGAAATTACATGAATTTACGTTGAAGTGGGGGAAGGGGGTAATAAATGTAAAAAACAATATTGTTAGCAAGGCATTTTAAGAATAATAATTTCAAAAATAATTTAATTCATTTGTGAATAAGTCCTGAAAGTTTAATTAAAATCTAACAATCATTTGATTTTTGCAAGAATTTACAAATTAATGTACTTTTCACTGGAAAAAGAACCGAGTTACGTAATATTACAATTCAATACATTATCAATTGTAAAACTCTCGTAATGATTTGGTTAACCGCTAACTAAAATCAAAACAAGATTTTTACCAAAATTTAGAACATGTTAGAAAAGATTTAAAAAATTACTAAAAATAATCAAAAAATACTTTGATCTTTCGTCTTAATATTAGGTTGTCCCAAAAGTTTGTAAACACTTGCAAAAAATTGAATTTTTATGCAATTTTGCGTTTATATTGTCATAGTGATCTTCATCTTTGTATTCCAGATGGCAATTGATAAAATTGAGCTGCGAGTTTTGATTCGTTACTGCTGGAAGCGAGGTCTTTCAATCAGAAAAGCTGCATAAGAGATTTGTGCTGCCGAAGATGAAGGAATATTTGCATATGCGGCGATCTCAAAGTGGTACAAGCGTTTCGATTCTGGCGACATGAGTCTTGAAGATACGCCTCGTCCGGGACGGCCGTTTAAGTTAGATGATGGAGACTTGCAAACCGGGTTGGACATTGCGCCTTCATCGAGCACTCGAGAATTGGCTGATGAGCTTGGAGTTGGCAAATCGACAATTCACCGACATTTGAAGCAACTTGATTTTGTTCACAAAAAGCCGCGCCAAGATCCGGACGAACTCACCGAAGCACAAGCCAACAGATGAGTTGAAATTTGCCCTCAATTGCTCAGCAATCCATTGGACGAGCGTTTTTGGAAGCGCAGTGTGACATCCGACGAGAAATGGGTCTATCTGGTCCAGCACAATCGAGACAAGCGATGGGTTCAGAAAGGGCAAGAGACGCCGTCGGTTTCAAAACAAGATCGATTCGGCAAGAAAGTCATGTTGTGCATTTGGTGAAACTTTGAAGGAATCGTGCATTTTGAGTTGGTTCCGAATGGTCGTGCCATCAGTGCCGAACTTTACTGTCAGCAACTTGAGCGGGTCTACTAAAAGTACCCGGCTCTTATCAACCGAAAGCGCGCTTTGATGCAGCAGGACAATGCCAAGCTACACACTGCCAGGAAGACCAAAGACAAGTTTGAAGAGCTTGACGGCGTTGAGGTTCTGCCACATCCATCCTACAGTCCTGACTGTGCGCCATCAGATTACGACCTTTTCCGCTCAATGCAACACTTTCTGAAGGGCCGCCGATTCAACTCGTTTGATGAAGTCGAGGAAGCTTGTCAAGAATTCTTTGATTCGAAGCCGGCTGAATGGTACCAGATCCGAAAGCTTACAGATCGATGGCAGAAAGTCTTGGAAAATGATAGTCTTTATTTTGAGCAATAATTTTTGTTGGTTTTGCGAGTAAAATTTAAATTTTTTGCAAGTATTTACGAACTTTTGTGTGTGCGTGTCTTACCTATCAATGTTTACAGGCATCAAACATTTTGATTGGAAAAAGTTCGTTTTTTTATGCTGTGCTATTTTTTTTTTCAGCTATTTAGTGAAGGTTCCTATTTTAAAGTTAATATTTTACGATTTAATGTAAAATATACTTATTACTTTTAACAACAGTCGGTAATAGTTTTCTACAAGACTAAAAAATTCTAAAAAACGCACCGAAAATAAATAAATGCAAACTTCGCTTTTCTATTCTACATTTTATGGCAAAAAAAAAAAATCATTACATGACTATTCAGTCAGGTTCTTATCAATAACCATTACCTTGTGAAGCAGACTCCCGAGAGAATGCTTCCATGATCGTTATAATCTTAAACCTTTTTAATTATGTTAAGTTTCCTACCCATTACCTTTCATACATATCCTAATAAACTACACTTCTTCTTATCTCCTCTTACGCTTATCACAAATTCAATCAGGGCACCTCGACTTTAGCAAGCTTGACTTGCTAGAACAATTACGACTGTGTAGTGAGTTCGATCTTCACTGGTTGACCCACACTTTTTGGCCTTTTGTCACACGTGGTGCAGTCGATATCGGCTCGGAACGACAAATGAGAGAGCTGAGTTTGAATTACAGTTGAATTCCTTGCATTCACTTATGCGCGAATACCCTTGGAAAAGATAATAATTCTCTTCCCTCCAGTTATGGATTAAATAACAGGACAGATTGGGTTCTATAACCTTGGTTAGTAACCAGTCTACTGCAGAAGGTAATGGCAACCTACTGCGGGATAAACTTCTGCCCAGTCAGTCATGTCTCTTTCGAGACATGATCACCCAGTCTTGTATCACGTATGACACTTAACTTACTGATGCTCTGCTTGAAAACTCGCTCGGGCACCTCGACGTGGTGTAATGGTTAGCAAGCTTTTCTTGCTATAACAATTATGACTCACTAGCAAGTTCAGTCCTCACTGGGTGCACCATATGCTTAGAAAATCATAACAACCTCAATCAGTAACCCACTGCCTTGAGTGGCTCTTTATAAAAATATTCCACTGACCAAGCAATACTTCTTCCCTCATAATTGATTATTTTTTCAGCCTAATTTTTTAAAATTTTAATTAAATCAATTTTTTTTATTTACTTTTTGTTTTGAATGAATATTTATATTATAAAAAATGTAATTTTGGTATTTTTCTTTCTCTTTTTAGTTATGTAAAAGTCAAGTCAGTAACGTTAATGCAATAGTGTCCAAAGTTAAATGATAAAGACGTTATCGTTTATGAGGCATGTTTGATTTTTTCTATATTGCTTGCGTCTTTTTTCTGCTTTTTTATTTATTTTTTATTTTTTAATAAAATTATCCTGTAGAGCAGTTCCTTTTGAAAATGTTCTTGCCGTGGGCAGGCACCCAAGTAGAGAAGATATATCTCTGAGCACTTGTTGTAGGAAGGCGTTAAGAGGAGGATGGAAGCATTAAGAAGACAAGTAGAGTGGGTGAGAAACAGAGAGAGGCTAGAGAGAGAGAGAGACTTTATGAAAATAAGGAAAGTGGGGTATTAAGAAGGATGGTTGGGTAGACGTTAAGGGAGGAAAAGTTTCTTCGCTTCAATAAAAGGAACCCAAGAAAAGAACGAACAAATGAATAGCGTCAAAGCAATCCCTACAGGAAATACTTTTGCTAGAAGCAAAGAACTTAACATATCAATTGAATTCAATTTAGGTAAATTCTCTAGCCACTCAACTGGAGTCCTTTTCAAAGGCAATCTTGGATTTATTTGTGCGTCGACGAATATCTCATCTTTTGTGTGTGCGTGTCTTACCTATCAATGTTTACAGGCATCAAATTTAATATTCTCTCTCTAGTCTACAAAGTGAATATTGTAAATTGATGAGGGTGTCTCATTTTCATGAGATAGTGGTGCTAAGAAGTTAGAGGAACGGTTTTTAACCATTGAAATCCACCGTAACTTTGAAAGATAATGTTTGGTCAAGTCTCAGTGATGCTATCTTATTGCATAGACTTATTCTTGAATGCTTCTCCCCTCACAATAATAATAGATTATTTTTCTCAATCAATAAAAATTAATTATTCAAAATTTTAATTAAATCAAGATTTTTTTTATTTATTTTTTCGTTTTGAATGAAAAAACATCCCATTGGTTTCCCAACATGGACTCCGTGTGTTTTTACTTCATTTGAGAGGCAGTGAACATACGTTTGGAGGGGTAAATTTCAGAAATTATTCAACATTGGCTACAAAATTTATTTCTGAAAGGTATCTAAAAGCTGTGGGAAGTTATCAAACTTTTCTTCATTGCTTTCCCAATATGGCTGAATATGGTTTCAACACAGTTACATGACTTCTTACTAAATAAAGAAACACCTGCAAATTACAAAACAAGATCTACCATTATTTCTAAAGAGTGTGGAACTAAGAAGAAGAGTCTTAGCTAGTAAGCACCAAAGTTAACCATCACATTGAAAACATTGAGATAAGCTATAAAATAAAAGTTTTTTTTTAACATTTTAATCATTGGCATTTATAATAGAAATGAAAACAATATTAAAATTATTTCTGCACTAATACCTAAGTATTGTCTTGCAATGAAAGATGAATTCAGTATAATAAGCAAAATTTAATTTGATGGGTTGGGTGGGGGTGTCGACAGAAAAGTTTTTGCCCAAGAGGACACTGGTTGATAAAAGGTTGAGAAATACTGGTCTACACAGTGATTATTCTGAATTGATAAAGGTGTCTCATTTTATGTGAACCTTGGTGCTAAGAAGTTGGAGGAATGAGTTCTAATCAGCGAAATCTGAAATAACTTTGAAATAAAATAATTAAACTCTGAGTGACGTTATCTTAGTAAAAGCACTTGTTCTTGATTATATTCCTTTTTTATGTGCCATGTCACATCAGGACGTAGGCGATCATGGCCCGCCACATCTTCCTGTCCCTCATAGCTCTTTATAAGTTTTGTCTTTTTGTTATTTATCTCAAACCCCGATCTACCATCCATTTACTCAAGCTCATCAAGTATGTCACACGATAGTTTCCTATTTCCCTCTTTCATGTCATCTGTCCTATGATGAGTGGCAGCACCTGTTATGGTTCCAGCTATGGGAAAATAGTTAACTCCCAAACTGGAGTCAAAACATTATGAAAGTATGAAAATAGATTTATATATATATATATATATATATATATATATATATATATATATACTTGTTAGTTGATAGAGCACTATAGGGAGGGGTAAATTTAATAAATAAACAGTAACTACTGTTGGCTTTATGCTATGCTCTTTGATTAATGAATTGAATGCGGTTTGGTTTGGCTATCAAACTGAATGCTCTCTGTTACTGGTATTTGTTTGCATCCTGTGAATATCCTACTATGAAAGCTGCCTTTCTCTGCTGCATGCTGATAGCACGGTGGAAAGATGTCCATCTGATGGCTTAAAGCAAACGGTAAATCTAGCTGCAGTGAAGAGCTGCAATACAGCAAAACTGGCTTGTCTGCAGATGATTATATATATATATATATATATATATATATATATATATATATATATATATTACCAGCAATACATTTGACTCTTAATGAAAACCCTCTTTAAAATATTCCTTACAAATATTATGTATTCTATTATATGAATCTATTCTAAATATTTTGTCAACCTTAAAAAACCCATTGAGGTTGATATGGCATAAAACAAAATGAACAAAATAAGCTCATTGGTGCAGAAGCCATGAAAGTATTTGTAGAAGAGACAGAGGGAAGCCACAGTGAGAAAGTGACTGAAGTTGAGCTACCAGGTCAGGATCAATTACATTACAAATTCTTTGTTGGATTTTGTCAAGAAGCTCAAGATGAATAGCAAAGGCACCCGACTAGATGTGACAGCAGTATTCAATGCACTAGCGGACGGTAGATTTGATGAGGCATTTGAAGAATTTTCCATATTTTCAGTTTATTGAAACAACTAACCAGAAAATGAAAGTTACAGAGCCAAACAAAGAAGTGTCTGAAAGTGACAGAAAAATTCTAAGTTCATCTAGAACAAGGGTTTTTAAATATTTTCATATCTCTCATGCCTACGAACTATTTTATTGATGTTCACATTTTCAAAAAATGTAACATCATAATCACACACATTATTATTATGAGTGAACAAATTTCGTAAATAGGCTTTTAACTCAGCACAAATGCAACTATATATTAGTAATTGGATTTTAATAAAATAATTTTTTAAAATGCAAAATGAATCAGAAATGTGAATGTAAAATTCAATGAGTTCTTTGCTTTCAATTATCAGTTTTTATTTTATTAAAATATGGAATCTTCTTGCTGATTGCAGGTCTACCTGTGAATGTAGATGATTCCTAGATTTTGTCCAAAAGAGATTGACAAAAGAGAACTGAATCCAGATTCACACAAGTATGTTGTTGCATATGGAATAAACACAAAGAATGCTTTTTCAAATCTTTGGAACATATCTTGTGCTGCATATCAAAACTACTCCACGATCAGGCTTTCAAATTGAATTTCAAGATATTGACATTTTAGCAAATGGTAGCAGGTTGTGTGATGACTCATCACTCAAGGACATAAGTCACTTTGTTGTGTTCCATGTAATTTCATCTCACCCCCTTTGAAAGTTGGGAATCCTTATTCTAGAACATTGTCATTGAGCTCAGATGTTTGTTTGCTTTTTGTCTTTTTTAACTATTCAAACCATTCATAACATACTCTTGCACATACCACAGTATTACAACAAACCTGAATGATCAACTTATTCGATTTCATGAGACATTTTTCCTAAAATTAATCATAAAGATTAAACATTTTCGATATTTGTCTACATTTCTGAAATGAGGTATTGTAAATATTTACACTATTTACGTTATTAAGACTGTTGTCCTCATCTTTGTTGCCATATTCATGACATTTTGGACATTGTACACTCCAACCTTCTGATTAGAATTTTGAATTGAACCCTTCGTTTTATTCACCAGGGTAGGTTGTTCTAATTCCGTGACTCATGCTTCTTCCAGATGTCTCAGTTATAGTTATCTCCCTTTAACTCATCTCTCTAAGTTTTTGTTCAACTCTGCTGGGCCATATGTCTAGGGATCGAAGGGCTTGGTTTGAAATTCCAATTACTTGACAAAGGTCGGAGCATACAACAGCCAAAATGTTCTGAATATGATAATAAAAATGAAGACTACTGTCCAAAGAATGTAAATAGCGTAAATAAAGATTTTCAATCTTGCTTTTAACATTCAATTGTATTTTTCAATAAAACCAAATCAATTTTCAAACACTTTTGACAGAGTATACACATGCAAAAAATAAATTTAAGTATATTTTAAATGTATTTAATATACAAAAGAGACTAGAAAATTTGATATCAACCACCATAGAGAATCATTCCTGCCTACCATTAGAATGGATTACGCTAGTCTCCTAGAGAGCGATGCACTGCGTCTCCATGGCCTCACTCTCTCAAATGACCTCAAATCAAAAGACTACATTGAATCCATAGCTGCATCTACTGCTAAGAAGGTTGGTTCACCATGTTGGACGAGGAAGTTTTTCCCATCAAAATCCATCTTGCACATTTAAAAATCTAACGTTTGTCCATGCATTAAATACTGTTGTTACATCTGATTGGATGCTCCTGCTATTCATCTTGAGATCTTGACAAAATCCAAAGATGGATCTGCAATATAATTGATCCTGACTTGGCAGCCCACCTTCAGTCAATTTCTCACTGAAGTCATGTGAGTTCCCTTTGTCTTTTCTACAATTATTTTCATGGGAACTGTTCCAACGAGCTTACCTCCCATCTCGGTACCCCAGCCATGTGTATTTACTCATGCTACTAGATTGGCATGAAGGTCCCACCCTTTTACTATAGGAATAGTTAAACGTAACCACCTCTTCTACTCTAACAATTTCTTTTCTCGTACTTCCCACTTGTGGAACTAATTTCCATTCGCTTGCTTCTTTGATAGCTACAATCTCTAAAGTTTAAATGCAACATCAATTACCATCTCTTATCTTTTTTTTTTCTCTCTCTCACTGTAACCTCCTGCACACCAGTAGCTTGACTGCCTTTGTTCACTTGCCTTCAAATATGCCTACTTTCTTCATTATATATCCCAGAAATGTCAGTAGTTTCTTCCTGATTGTAAGCATCCTTCCACATTTATCACATACTTTGTCAATGCTATTCTCAACATTGGTTGGTAGAACAGAATCACTATTATTTCAAGTTTCTTCCTCATCTTCCAAATAGAAAATTAGACATTACTTAGCTGTTCAGAAATCTTCTTTCTAAAGATATTTTTCAATCCCTTAATACTTTTCTTAGCTTCTGGAAATCATCTTCTGTTATTCTTATGCAGCCTAGGATTTCTGTGTCACATCTTCAGTTGTCTTTTATTACACTAACTACTTACATTTCTGCACTTCTTTAAAGTTCAAATTCCAGACTAGTCGAGTGAATCCCTTTCATAAAAATGTTGTTAGGAAAGACATGGTTTTATCTCCTCAAAGCTATGGGTTAAATCATAGAGTAGATTCAATTCTTCAGCTGGAAGCCATTTTAACAGAAAGAAAACTGAATTCCAAACTGTAAAGAATTTTTTTTTTTTAATCATTTCACCCCAAGCAAGGCATTCCACTGCCACTATTGCGCAGGGGGTTACATAAGGGAAAGTGCGGAGAAAGAGTGATTAGTTATAGGAAATGTTGGAAGGAGGATGGTAGACGGATGAGGATACCAAGAATGGGGGTTGGGTAGATGGGTAGAGTGTTTGATGGAATGGATGCAAGTTAGTGTGATAGATGTCTATTGACCCTACATTTCAATTCCTGGAGATTGTAGTTGTTGAAGAAGCAAGTGTATGGAAGGGAATTCCACAGGCAGGAAGTGTGAGAAAAGAAGCTGTTAGAGTAGAAATTGTGATTACATTTGTAAAAGAAAACCATTCCACTATCTTTCACCATTAACAAATAAAGAAAAATCTATGATCACCAATGTCATAATTAAACATGGAATTAAAAAAGAATCCACTTCTCTGCTCTTAATCCGTGGCTGGATTCAGTGAAGGTAATTATTTATAAAATCTTGTAATAATCTAGCAATTTCAATACAGCAGGAAACAAGAATCCTTTTTAGGGAATCCTTTTTAGGGAATCCTTTTTAGGGAATCCCTGTATATATTTGGTGGTAACTTATATTGCATTGGCCAGAGACCAGTTGGCTAAAGAGTTTGTTTTTTGGAAGTCAATGTTTTTTGGAAGTCAATGTTTTTTGGAAGTCAATGTTTTTTGGAAGTCAATGTTCTTCCACAGTTGTTAAAGAATATTTACAAGTATTTAATTTGACAACATTCAAGATCATAAAAGAGAAAAAAAAACATATTAAACTTTGGTATTGAGTGAAATTTGTAAATAAATTGCAATGTATATATTTCATAAAATACTCATCTTTGTCTTTGAATTTTAACATGGGGGAATATTAGTATTTCTTTTGTATTCCTTGAAATAAAAGCAAACAAAGAGTGCGAAAGCAAAAACTATAAATATGATAAAATAAAATCATGGAAAAAAAAACTTTCCAATATTATCAAAAGTATTGTCTTCCTGAATTTCATTCTTCATTTTTTTTCTAGTATTGCTTTTTAATTAGTTAAAAAGTTGGCAATAACATGCCTGCAATATGACATGTTAAAAGGACAGTTTTTTCTTCCATGACACCACTATTATTATTTTAACTACCTTCACTCCTCAGCAATGTTTGTTTTAAAAAGTGATGGTTAGAATTGTAATAAAATCTAAACATATGAGGCAAGTTAAAATTTCTTTGTTTTTGAGAATTGACAACAAAAATATTAAAAACTATTATTTATTGAAATGGTTGGTAAAACATTGGCTAATTGCCAATTGATTCAAACTTTATAAAATAATAAATAATAAGGATTTCCCATATTTCACATATTTTAATAAATGTTCATAAATTTATGAATACAAAGTTGTTTTCACATTTATTTCTTTATAAACAGGTAAATGATAAGTATTACATTAGTTCTAATTATATTAGTTTTTAGAATGTTATCAGTATAAAATTATTCCTGTAAATAAAAAATCTAATAATGTTTAGTATTTCTCAAGAACCAAAAAAAATGTATAAATTCACTTTCATCATATGTTTAAGTTTTTTTCCGATTCTATTCATCACTTTTTAAAACAATAAACCTTGTGGAAAGTTGAAGATAGTTAAAAACCAGTGTCAATGGAAAAAACATCTTTTTGATACTACAACGTATTGTAGGCACATTTATCCATGTTTGCTAAAAAGTTTTTTCAATAGCTCTACATTAATATTAGTTTACAATTAAAATAGTCAGCCCCAGTCAGAACCACGGGCTCTACAGTTGCTAGACCATGATTTGAGATAACTCTAGTTAAATAGCACAGATAATTGGGAATTTTAACCTTCATAAAACAGCCTGTCTGGTAGAAGGACAACTCTGAATTCAACACTATGAAGAAAGCAATAGAAAAACACTTTATTCCAATTCAAAGAACAATCATACCAACACAAAAAAATGTTGTGGAGAGCTAAAACTACCAATGATTACAATTATTAAATAGTTAATGAAAAGTGATGTGGATTAAATAAGTACAAAAGCAGAAGTAAAAATCAAACCTCAGTTTAGTTGTTAGTAATTAAGATGGTCATGCAATGCTACATGACATAACAAGCTCTTATGGTAAGATGCAAGTATTCAAATCTCATACAAAGCAACTTCTTTATTCCAAATTCTTGTAAGTAGAACATTGAATAAAAATATCAATTGGTAGGATTTTATAAAATTAATATTCACATTAAAAAAACTGTGCAAAGTTCTCTGTATTGCAAGCAGGAAGAAAGTAATATATCTTCAGGTAGTTACATATTTGATATTGCTAGTCTTTTAGTCTTTTCATGTTGTCTGAATAAGAACACTAATCAGTCATAGCAAACATTAATAACATGTTTATTCAAATTGATTACAGTTTTAAATTGAAGCTTCTCCCTCTATCAATTTATGCCAACTTAATGAAAAAAGTTTCCCCTCATTTTGAAATGGCAGAAAACAACTCTTATGAAAATATTCCTTTTTATTCTGGTCAAATCATTGACTTTAAAAATACTTTAACTATTCATGAAGTTACCTCTGCTTTGAATAATTCTTACTAACTTTTGGAAAGACAATAATTCTTGTAAAAAAGTCTCTTTGTGTAACCATTTTGCAGTATCTTTATAATGTTTTTACTGTCTGGGTAGGGTTATCTGCGGTTAAATACTGGTTACAGCAAAGATATTCAAATTTTGTCCAAATTTGTCAACCAATTCAGAAAAAATAAAGAATCACTTTTGTTAAGCTTCAAATCAGTCATCTATTAACTCCAGGAGAATATCAGGATGTTTTCCTCTTTCATTTTGTCAAAATTTATGACCTTTCATACTTGTTCAACTGAGCATTGATCAGAAAACAACTATTTGTTATCTGTATTCTTTGTTCTAATTTAGAGATGAAGATGAAATCACTGAATTTCTTTTTTCTTGTCTGTCACATGTCAGTTGCCCTACCAGGCGAATCATATGTGGAAGATTTCAATCCAGGAGCTATCCATAGGTGCCGACATTCCTGAAACACCACATCATGAAAGAGCAATATGTCTTCCAGTAGTTTCATAGCATACCAAACTTTCCATGCTGTCATAATCTACCATATTTCTACCAATGAAAAAATGAAAAGAAGTCAATCACAACAAATTCAGATGGATATTAATCAACCATTCAATCCATCATAGAAAGCACTTTAAAGGTTACAAACAAAAACCATCAATACAACAATTTTCACCTTATTCTTTGTTTGCTATAATAAAAAGTGATCTTTCACCAAGACAACACACTGTGTCACAAATTGATGGCAATGATGGCAAAACTACATGAACTGCACTTCAAATAGCAAGATTTTATAACTGCACTTCAAATAGTAAGATTTACTCATAACTCCAAACTACTTGCTACAAGAAAATTAATTAAATGATAAAAAATAGAATATATGAAGTCTATAATTACACAAGATGCCCAATATAATTTGCATTCATTAAAAACAAAACAAAAAAACATGAGAGAATAAATGGCACTGATGCTAGCCTTCTGCCTTCAAGTTAAAGCCTGATTTAGTCTTCAGAAGAAAAATAAAATTACAAATTATCTGCTCATTTTCTGGAAATATGGTCAGAAAATATTAGTGATGGCAGCTTTATTTATAGAAATGATCCAGAAAAATTTGTGAAAACATATGAAAAAATATTGAAGAGTAAGAATTGAAATTCAAAGTTCTTTTAATGATAAACAAAATATCTGGCGATCCTGAAATTGGCATGAAAATAAATATGACAAGGTTGTATTTTTACCTCCAAATATGACCTCATGGTTTCAAACTTTTGACCAAAGCATCAATATTTCAAATTTACATATACCCATGTATATATAATGCATTTGGGCATCAATTTATGCAGACATTATCTTGATGTGATACCATCCTGGAAAAACGTTAACTATTGCACATACAAAAAACCTGCAATGAACGGACAAACCACAAATTGTAAATATCTACAAACATGTATAGAGTGGTGTTGTTTTTAAATGTTTCCTTAAGATTGATAGAGAAGTTAAGAAAATCATTGACACAGCAAAAAAATTAGTGGAGAAAGATTCATTGATATGATGAATTGATGCTTACATTGAAGGCTACTGGGAAGTATTTTATAAAGGAAATTGAAGAACATATTTAAGTCACCTACAGTGATAAAAAATAAACTTGAACAGAATGAGGAATGTAGACACTGCAAAAATAAAATAGCTCTTATGAAAACTGAAGAATTAGAACATCTACAGGAACATATTCAGGAGTTAAAAAGAAACATTCAACCACAAAGTTTTTCCAAGATGTTTCACACAATGACTACCAAAGACTGCAAGTCATTCATATATTTTTCAATCTTTAATTAGGTGTCATTAAACATGGTGTAATAACTAATTACCAAAAACTATGAATTTATGACATTCCAGTTCTATGTCATGATTAATGATTTTTTTCAACAGAAAGGTTTGATCTCTTTCTTTTGAGAAAAAGTAATAAAATCTTAATCGCCTTAATTAGTTTTAAATATATTTTTAAAATGGATTGACAATTTTGAGGTGAAAACCTTTGGACATACCTTGGACATACCTTGGACATACCCCTATCTTGTGTCACTATTACTCCCTACCCCTGTTTATTTTATACTTTTTTCTAACCTCCTCCCTTTCCTTTTTCATTATAAAAATAAATTTGTTTTTGAATTAATTTTCTACTCTACCTATAATATATACTCTATACATTTCATAATCCAACTGTGTCCATCTCTTAAACAGAAAAAAATGTTCTTTTTATAATGTTGACTTGAAGAGCAGAAAAATATGTTGCTTTTATTTTAACAAAAGCAACATATTTTCTTTTTTTTTTATCTCCATTCAGTTAGGGAATTAGGTTGCTTTAAAATTCCCATTAGAGTGATCATCATGTCTTGTAAAGTTTTTGGTAATTCCAAAAAGAGAATGCTTTATTTTACTAAAAAAAGTTTGAAAATAGATAATATTCATTCATATTTACACAATTTTTTAATGTATTTTCATTAAATTTCTTTTGATATTCTCAAAATGATTTTCATTTTGGATCCTATTTGAGGTTTTCTTACATTTGGCACACCTAACCTCAGTCTTTATGTCCGCCCCTTAACATGTCATATGTTTACCAGTTTTATGCTCCAACCTTGAATCACCATCGTACAAGAAAACTGATTAGAATAGGTCTCTCAATTTTATACTGGAAATTATGTTTTAATGTAGTAACACTCCCATACATTAAAGAACAATATCAATAAATTGGCCACATTCTTTGCTTCCAGATTTCTGTGAATATCAGGCTAACAATGGAATTTTGTTGAATGTTGATTTTGTCACTTATCTTTAAATAAGAATCTACCTGTTGGAAGGAGTGACATATCAAAAAGAATTACACGGTCAAACATGTTAGTAGAATAAGGCTGTTTTATCTGAGCAACTTTATAGTGACCATTTGTTGCTCATAGTTAATTTGTTTATTCTGAAGTAGTGATATTTTCTGAACATGTCCATGAATAAAGTATCAGCTATTAGTTAGGCTTCAAGTTACAAGAAATTAAGTGAATGGCTAACTAGGGTCCAGCCACAAAAGAAAAATGGCCTCTTGGAACATTTTGTCAGCCATGGGTTATTCCCTTTTAGCTTTGGCAACTGAATATCTGCTCTCCTAAACCAGTTCAAGGAAAGGTAAAAAAAAAACTGACTGATATTTGGCAAAACATTTCTTGTGGAGTAGCTGACAAGATATTTTGCTGATATGATGTCATATACTGACAGCTTGTATAACTACTTATGTCATACTAAAAATAGTGCAATTAAATTATCCCACCTTGGTGACTTAGACATAACTGCTGAGAAATATTTAGCATTTAAAATGGCAGTGTCCATAAAGAAATATCATTCTAATGAACTTTGGGATATTGTAAAAATATCCCAAAGTTTATTAGAAGCATATACATGATATTTCTTTGGGTTTTTTACTTTAGCAGTGAACCAGATTGTGATTCAAGACAATTTGTAGATCTTAATCAATGTAGCAAAAGCAATGGTTATCCTTGAACAGATGCAATGTTGAATGTGACTTATGGCCATATCACGTTGAAACACTAGTTCTCGTACAGTCACCACAGTTAAGCAACATTGAGTCTTGAGATGAGTAGATGGTGTTAAGAATAATAGCCAAGTTTCAATTCTAATTGTTTTTTGTTATATAATGACTTACATGCAAATATCCTTGGGAAAGATATGAATACCTCTCTTCTCCCCACCAGGCATAGGTTCATTAGTAAAAGTTGTATCACTTAGTAAAAAATGTTATCCACCTTGTGGGTCCACCTAGGTGTCCTTGACAAAATCCAACTGAGAATCTGTAATGTGATTGATCCTGAATTGGCAGCTCAGATACAGTCACTTTCTCACCAGCACAATGTGGCTTCCCTGTGTTTCTTCTACAAATACTTTCACGGCTTCTGTTCTGATGAACTTATCTCACTGGTGCCCCCTATACATGAATTTACTCGAGCCACAAGATTAGTAACTAGGTTCCACCCTTTTACTGTGAAACCAATAAAATGTAAATGCAAATTCTACTCCAGCAGCTTCTTTTATCGCATTTCCTGCCTGTGGAATTCCCTTTTGTTTACTTGCTTCCCAGACAGCTACAATCTCCAAGAATTTAAATGTAAAGTCTATTGACATCTCCTATTTCACTAACCTGTATCCTCTCTCTCATGCTCCTTTCTCCATCCACTCTCCACTCTCATCCTTCTCTTACCCACTTCCTGACACCTTCTATAATCTGTCACTCTTTCTCATAACTTTCCTATATAACCCTCTGCAAAACAGTGGCATTAAAATGCCTTGCTTGGGGCGATATGATTATAAAAACAAAAATGTTACGCTAACAAATACACAAACATACAGAAATTGAATATGTATTTTATGTATTGATTTCTTATTCCAAACTATGGAAGATATGAATGTGCATAATAATAAAAGTGTTTAAAATCAAATTTTGGAATGAAAAATATCATTCAACTTGTAGATATTATCAGTGCTAGTAGCATATGAAAAATTTGAAATAGCATTTGAATAAATTAAATGAAAAAAATGCAACTAATGCAACAATCTGACATTAAGAGAGGAGCATAAATCTGCTGATTTGCATTTTGTTATAACTGCCAATACAAGACTAATTTTTCTGTTTGATTTGCATATCAAGAGGCTTTTGGGTGGAACACTGGTTAAAGGAACAAGTCCTCTATCAACTGAGATCAAATTAGTTTTACCTACATTGTACTAAGAAAATTTTTTAAAATTTGGTTTCCTTTCCATTGGCAAAAAAATTTAATAACTCATATGAATAATGAAAAATGTTGGCAAATAGGAAAAAAACAATTTTTACAATGTTTAAAATAATATAAAAACTTAAAATAAAAAATTAGTCATCTAAGATAAAAAAAGCTTGATATATGCATGTGTTTATACATACATGTATATGTTTATGCCCTTGTATACACACAATATACAACCATATCATAAAGCTTTTCGCACCCGCAAAGGAGAAACTGTTCTTACCTCTTCTCCCACAGATATCAGTGACATGGCAGTGTTTATTAACAGCAGTGCCATTCTTGACCTCAAGTTGCCATTATGTTACTGTAAAAGACTTTCCATTGACCAGGCATCTGCATTTGAAGTCAGAACGTAAATATTGGTGCATTGACTAAATAGAGAAAGTAGCTTGCACTTTTACTTCAATTCAGAATTATCCTTCTCCTAGACTGGTCACCAATCAAGACCAGAGAACCCAGGATGTTTACTTTTACTATAGCAAAAGGAGAAATGGGTTCATGCCTTTCACAAAGAATATTACATACTGTTAACTGTCAGTTCACTCAGATATATTACAGATATGTGCACACATACACATGTACATGTAGGACACAAAGAAATTATATTTAAATATAAGTAAGGTGTTCTAAAACTAATGAAAATGTTACCTGTCACACCTTTTAATAGCAAAATGTGTGTCAGATTTGCTTTATATATATGTAGACATATAGATATATGTCTTCTTATATATGACATATGCATATGTCATATATAAGTAGACATATGCATATGTCTACACACACACACACACACACACACACATATATATATACATATATATAAGTAAACATTGAAGTGTCATATATAAGTAGACATTAAGGTGTCAGTTGTGTGTTTAGCATGCGTTCTAGCTCTGTTATTGAGCATTTTAACCCATAAATATAAAATATCTTAAAACTATATATATATATATATATAGTGAGAATTTAACTTTAAATTTTAGATATTGCAGGAGTTCAGTTAATCCCAGAGTAATCACCTCTCATTTATTTGCAAATAATTTTAATATAAATTCTATAATGAAAAAGTGACTTTGCCAGCCTTTTTGCAAATGCTTATTAGAGATATTTTAAATGCTATTTAACACATTTTTATAGTTGAAAAAATATTCAGTTTATGGAGGTTGGCATAATAGTTAAGTGTAATGGAATTGTTGAACCAAGTTCAAATCCTGATGATGGTAGCTTCTATTCACTTCAGGCTCATATGTTGTTCATAAAGCATGGATCCACCATTCCTTATTAGTGAAATCATGCAGTATTTTGCTGCTTGTACCATGTAACCAAGTACAATTTGTCATTACCAAGTAACCCCTTCATACAAAAAAAAAAATCATGCAGGTATGCCAATGATCTATTTGAGATAATACAATTTTGGTGTGTTTAACAGTGTGGAAAATGAAATCTATGTTCCAGGTTCAAATTCTGCCTGAGAAATTTTATGTATATTTTGCACTGATGCCTTTGAGAAAGGCATGAATCCACGACCATGCACAAAGAAAATCAGTACAAACCAGTTTAGGAGAACAAGAAGTCTGAATTCAAAATATATATTTATTGTGTATTTGGGTAGCAATCCCTTTTTTATATAAGTTTCATTAAAGACAACAGACAACATACTGCAATTAGGCTTTTTATTAAATTTTTCTTGCATTTATACAAGTATTTTCTTTTCTGGACATAAAGTGGGAAAAAAAGTCCAAATGTTTTATATATTCAAGCACTTTTAGCTATTTTATTAGCCATTATCAACGATTTAAAAAAATTTAACTGAATATGTAGATTTTTATATATGTGTATCTATAATGAGGGGAATTTTTAAAATAAGAAAACACCATGTTGGGGCCAAGTTCATAGGTAATATTACTGAGTGTTGGCTTTTTCTGAATTTTCCTTGAACAACATTAGAAAGAGATATACAATCCCAGTTTACCAGAACAAGAAAATTAAATTAATTATTCATTATAAAATGTTTAAAACACCTAGCCTCATTATCAACAACTCACCTGCAAGATTCAAATTACAGAGAACAAATATTATTTATGATTTAAAATGCCTCTTAAAGGACTGTGTTCCTGATAAATCAAATTCATGAATAATTATATTGGACATACCTCTATATGCTTATCAAGAAGACTCACATCACATCTCTCAAACCCTATCTCAATAAGGATTCATTTAAGCACACACAAACATCAACCAAACTCTATCCGCAAGATGTTTGTGGAAAATACAGTCATAATAGCCTTATCCACATTCAAAAAATGGCTATGAATGATGAAAGCATTATAAATAAAAAGAAGTCAATACTGAATAATATCAATTATGAACGCAGCCACAATATGCTGACCATGTTTGGAAAATAAAAATACATTCTTATTATAGATATACATACATAAAAACCTACGTATTCAGTGACAAATGTAGTGTTATAAATATAACAGGAACATAATAGTTAAGAATAAAATTAGTTGTAAGCTTCAGTAATTATCAATAGCAAATCTTTTAATAAACATTTTCTACTCTTAATAATTAGTACAAAATTATTTGATGTATTGTTCTATTATTCAAACAACTTAATTTGTCTTGAATGAATCCTAACCAAGTTCTTGCCACAAGTTTTAGGATTTATATCTAAAATGACAGCAGGCCAAAGTAAAATGTTTACCATATTGTCTTTTAACTAATTTTACAACAGTGCACTTGTATGTTGAGAATTCTTATTATGTTGAAAAGTGAAACATTATTTTTTTTAAAAAATAACTCATGGATTTTTTTCTTTTTTACTTTTCCTTTTAAAATATCATGATGTTCTTCTGATTTAATGGTTCCAATATTAAAAAAAAAAAACAAAAAAAAAAACAAACTGTCCCCTTTATCAATGTCTCAGACTTCTAGATCCACCTTCATATACTTTTATACCTCATATATATATATATATATATATATATATATATATATATAGGGAACAAAGCTTTTAGAAAAAAAAAAGCAGGTGCAGTCACACAAAGGCAAAAAGGGTTGCAAGAAAGCAACATCCAATGGATGACAACAATACATATTTTGTGTGATTTGTGGCTGTGCTTGTCTCTCCCAAGCTGTCCTGACCAGACATACATGTAATCATACACTAAGACTCTCAACTGATTACATACAGCTAATTTCTCCAGATTTATTCTGTTCAAATTATAATGAACTACAGAGAAATGGGATTAGCTAGACATGTGAAATCTTATGATATCAATGTTAAATCCAATAAACAATCAAAATAAGTGTTTTTGTGCCATTTTTGCAGGATTTAAGAATCACAGTCTATAAGGTAACATGTACATATTTCATTGAATGTATTTATTTTATTCAAACTTTTTACACTCTAAAATAATAAATCATATTTATTTTTTAATTTTGTTAAATTGCAATATAGTTTTTATATAGTAACTTATTTTGTATATATTTTTAATCAAATATATTTTTGTGATACATGTACAATATAGAGTAAAACTAGTGTAAGAGTGGCAATTATCAGTGCAATAGTTATATTAATCTGTTAGAAATAGTCATACTCAGTTAAAAAGTCAGACTTCATTTATATATAAATATATATATATGACTAATGTATTTGATAAATAGTTGTGTATAAGATCCCTTTTGTGTTCATAGATATATTTTTTTAATCTCTGCAAGTTTCTCCAATGTATTGTGAGGAGCAGTTCTGTCAGTTTGTTTCTATATAAACCTGCTTCATTATTATTATTGTTATGAGTATTTTTAGTTCTTATATTCATAATAGTTTTGGATGTGGTTGTCATTATTTTGCTGTTAAAATTGGATAAATTGTTTTGGATAGTGGACGTTACAGAGTGAGTAGGTAGTATTAAGCGTTTGTTTTTATCTCGTTTATTGTCATTGTGATCTTTTTGTAGTTATATATTTCGTATGCTTTTCTCTTAGCATTGTGAATGAAGTAAGGATATTGGAGGGTTTTTTTTTAAGTGTTTTCTATGTATGTTTCTTGCTTGGGTAAGTATTGGGGGCTGCAGATTCTTAGTGCTCTTACATAGAATCTTAATTATTTTAGGTTTAATCTTCTAACAGTGGTAGAAATAAAAATATAAAATAAACTGTCAGAACAGCTCCTCACAACATAGAGGGAAAACTTCCAGAAATTAAAAAAAACAAAACAATTATGAACACAAAAGGAATCTTATATACAACAATTTATCAAATCTATTTGTGATACACAGAAATAAATTCAACCACCTAGATACCTCCATTCATTTTTGATAACTAACTTTTAATTTAAATTTTTAGAAATAAAAACGTTTTCTTGAAAGCTAAATGATTAAATTTGCTATTTCATGTAAGAAAAATACTCTGATGTATTTCAACTAGAAATTATATTAATTGAAATCTAAAATTTTGAGATTTTTTAAAAAATTTTCAGCCATTTTTTTAGCGATTAAAACATTTGTAAACAAAAGTTAATTCTCGGTTTTGAAAATCTTGCAAAAATAAAATATACATCTGTGACACATTATTTTTAGAAAATTAGCAAATTTAATGTTAAATTAATCTGATTTACACAAGTATTACTTATTTATAGCATGAAATTTAAAATAAAACTATTTCTTAAACACAGTTGAACTTTCTGACTTCCTCCCCACCCAGTATTTGAAATGTGATGACAGTTCAACAGATGCAAGATAAGATAAATGTATAGCAATCACAAGTGACATAATTGTACAATTTTTTTCCTGTAAGGGGAAGAAACCATGAAACACAAGACCTTTTAATGTACACATAGAAATAATAATACAGAAAAAAAACTTCAAACACACACAAAAAAATAGTTTTGAAAATACGAAGACACAATGATTCGTATTAAACTTTTCAATTTTCAGTTAGTAAATATAATCTTCACTAAATAACTTAATAACTTAACCCTATCAAATATTTGAAGTATTTTAAAAATATCTTTGAAACATTATAAATTGTTACAATAAAAAAATGAATTCTTTTAAAATTTCATTAGTAATCAAAAATAATTTTTTTCTTCAGACCATAATGTCTTTAATATGTATTATTTATTAAAGCAATTAAAAAATTATCAAATTAAATAATGTCACAGTTTTATTGCATTTTTTATTTTACTATTCAAAACAGATTTTTGGAAATGAAGGCAAAATGTTTGAAAAAAGATAATAGATGATTTAGATTTCCTAATGAGTCCTGTGTTTAACTAATAAAACCAATTTTTCCAACAAAATTTAATTTCTTAAAATTTCAAGAATTTACATGGAGGGAGAAGGTAACAGTTTAAAAAAAAAAATATTTTTTTTGTTTTTTACCAAGATTTTTTTTAAATATTAATTTCAAAAATAATTTCATTCATTTGTGAATAAGTCCTGAAAGTTTCATTAAAATCTGACATTTGATTTTTACAAGAACTTTCAATTTAACATGTTTTTCACCAGAAAAATCTGAGTTACATAGTATTACATTTTCCATTGTAAAGTCTCGTAATGATTTAATTACCTGTGATTAAGTGCAAAAAAATCAAGATTACAATAAAAGGACTTCATCAGAGTCAGTCAGTCAGAGAGTCAGATGGGAGCCACGAGACAAACATCTAAAATGTAACTTCAACTTCAAGTGACTCGGACATTGTCTTCTTTCTCTTTCTCTATTTCAACAATTACTACTACGATCATTTTGTACAAACTCTTGATACCCTTAACTTTCTCATTGAACATTAATTTCTACGAATTCTTGTTATTCCTCCTTTAAATAAATTTTTATTAGGACATGAAAAATGCAAATTTTATTCTTACATTATTCTACACTATTCCGACAACCAACCTTCTGATGAAAACCTTCTGATGATTATAACTGCATAAATCCTGTAAGCTGTAGGGAGTTCGGTTATGTCTGACAAGGCCGAAATAAAGAAACATACACCAGCTCCCAATGTCTTCAGGTCTCTCTTTCAACTGAGCCCTATATATAATAATCAAGGAGGTAGCAGTCTAAGTTAGATGGCCAAATGTAAGAGGTAATGTGGTTGCAGAAATTGTCTGACAGCCATGACTAGGTTGTTCTGCTTCTGTAGCATGGTGCAGAGTCTTGTTTTCAGACATAAGGTCTTCCAGCAGCCATTCTCTTGACCCAGAACAGCACTACCTTCTCAAGGCAATTGTTGTAGGCATCTATGGAAAGATAGATGCATAATATTGCCATCACTAGTGATCACTTCAAACACTTTCATAGTCATCGTTAGACTCATCCTGCACTTTTCAAATCCTCTGCACTGTCCTCAGATTGGTATATAAACACTCTGAAACACTGTCAACAATAAATAATGTGCATGCACAAAATTAGAAACATAAAATGGCGACATTTTAACCATCGCACCCTGTATGGTGGATTCCGATTAAATGAGGCAATGGTTAGTTTGGATAGTCTTTCCATAAATCAGTCAGTCAGCTAAGTGCCATTCGTGATACACGCTTGGGTGAAGATTATCCTGCAGTAGGTTGCCATTGCTTTCTGTGGTAGACTGGTTGCTGACCAAGGCTCTAGAACCCAATCTGTCTTATTATTTAACCCATAACTGGAAGGAGTAGATGGATTAATACTTTTTCCAAGGGTATTTGTGCATAAGTGAATGCAAGGAATTCAACTGGAATTCAAACTCAGCATTCCAATTTGTCATTCCGAGTCAATATCCACTGCACCACAACACACATAAGAGCAAATCTATAAAAAGAGCATCATTTTAAGTAAATCCATTACTTTTAAGAAGCAAAATGTATCTTTGTGTGTTTTTCTCAAGTAGACTTTAGTGATCTAAATATTCATTGAAAGATAAAAGGAATATATATAGAAATGTGGGTGGCATAATGGTTAATGACTTGGAACAAGAAATATGTGAGATGTGTTTGAATTCCAGTTATGTTCATTGCATTCATTTTTGTGCAAATGCTGTAAGTATGATTCCACTGCTTCTTCCCCTAGTTTTGGGCCAAATAGCAGAACATATTGGGCTTTCTATCCACAGTAGGTTACAAATCTAGAACATCAACTCTGAATTCAAAACTTTTTGAACATGGAGTAAGCACCTCTTTCCTTACAAAATCTACAGCAATACTGAGTGATGAGGGTGTGGCTCTTTACTCCAGAGAAGTATAGTGCCACGTGTGTGTGTGTGTGTGAGTAAAATGTCTGTATAGAGACATGAAAGAAATAAACAGATGCTTCAATTTTTAAACAAAAGTTTTTAATGTATTTTATAAATAATTCAAGAATATTTCATTAAGCTTCATTTATTGAACCTCCAGATTATCACATTTCTCTTCTTTCACACATCAAATTTATTAGAATTACTATTGTACCATGTAGGATATCAAACCATGCCTCAATCAAATCACAAATTAGATATTTTTGTTTACTTTAAGATTCAAAGTAACCCAAACATGTTCAATAAGATTAATGTCACAGCCTAACTGGGTCATTTGAGCCACGTTTTGGACCTAAAATTCCCCAGTTCTTTTAACTGTATGGTATGAAATTCCAACAAACAAAAACTATTTTTGTACAAATAACAATCAATTATGATTAAATGAAATCCCCCTTGCGAAATAGAAGCAAATATTAATTTATACAATCTTAATTTTTTTCCATACATAAAATTTGTGTTAATAAATCTCTTTCCATCAACATTAATGATTTCAAAACTAAAACTTCATTTTATTGCATATTATGTGAAACTAGTAAGGTTGATCAAAAAAGTTTATAAAATCTTTCATGTGTGTTTGTATTGGGTTGCTTGAAAAGTTTGTGCCTACTTTTAGTTGCTCATGTTCCAACATGTTAGAACACGTCAAATTCATCAACTGATACAAGATGATTACATTTCTGAATAGAGGGCACTTCAAACTATCTCTTGAGAAAGATGAAAATTATTTAATTCATGTCAGATTTGCATCCCTATAAAAATAGAAGATTATAAGGTGCATTTAAGATGCTTTTTTTATTACAGTAGAGACAAAAATGCTTCTGAAGCAATAAAAAAGACATGTGCTGCATATGGTGAAGGTGCTTTAGCTGACACAACTGTATGGAAGTGTTTTGCTAAGTTTAGAGTTGATTGATGACTGCAGCCTCATTGATGAAGAACACTCAGGCAGAACACCTACTACAGATGGTGACCAATTCAAGGCAATGATTGAGAATAGCCCATATTACACAATTGGAAAAAAGACTAAATTTATCAAAATCTACTACACATGAGCATTAGTGAAGCTTGGACACTCAAATTGCTATGACGTTTGGGTACCACATTATCTGAGCGAAAAGAATATTTTGGATTGCATTTTTACTTCTGATTTGTTGTATAAATGCAATGAAAATGTACCTTTTTTTAAACAAATGATGAGAAATGGATAGTTTACAACAATTATCAGAGAAAAAATCCTGAAGTGACATGAGCCAAATTTAACCACCCCAAAAGCAGGTCTTCATCCTAAGGAAGTCATATTCTGCATCTGTTGGGATTGGAAAGGAACCATGTACTATGAGCTTCTGCCAAGTAACCACTCAATTGATTCTAAAAAGTACTGCTCACAACTGGATGAATTAAAGGCAACATTTCAAGAAAAACACTTGGAGTTGGCAAACAGGAAAAATGTTTTCTATCCGGATATTGCCAAACCTCATATTTCTTTGGCTATTCTGCAAGAATTGTTGCAGCTTGGCTGGGATGTGTAACCCCACCAGCCATATTCACCATATATTGCTTCTTTGGATTTTTATTTATTCAGGTCCTTGAAAAACAATCTCAATTCTTTAGATGACATAAAACCACCTTAATGAATTCTTTGCCAAGAATCAACCGAAATTTTGGGAAGACAGAATCAGTAAGTTGAAGGAAAAATAGGGAAAGGTTGTGCAACAAAATGTTTCATATTTAGTAGAATAAATATTTAATAGCATCATTTTGTTCTTTGTTATAAGTTCCCTTAAAAATCAGCACAAACTTTCCTGACAACCTAATATATTTCTAGTTTCATCATTTTTTATTTTAGTCAATTTTATTAAATACTGCAGTCAATGTTCACTTTTTAATAATTTTATCTTGTTTTTGTAGCAGAAAATGGATTATTAGTTTTAGGAAAAAGTGTCTGTTTGAGCACTTTCAATCAATGATGATTCTAAAATTTGGGAAAACTTATACATAAGTTTTTCATTAAGGCTTTTTTTAATCATTATAAAATGAATATCAGTTTTTTTATGGGGCTACTGTTTGAAATATCTGAGAGTTTTAATTTTTATTTCGGATTTACAAACTCCTATTGGGTAAGAAAATTTATATACTGGTTTTATTTAACAGCATAATTTTTTAACATACACTGGAATCAAACATTTGAATTCTTGAATGAAAAGAAAAAAAAAGAAAAATTATTCAAATTAACATTTTCTGTGTCCTACAATAACATCTGCTATATACATAAAATAAAATAAGTTCCTTACTGGTCAAAATTATACCAGACCAAAAAATGGTTATATAAAAAGGTGGTGAATACACACACACACACACACACACACACACACAAATGAAAATGCAGAGCTTTTAAATATTAAACAATAGGAATATCAACCACATATGCTACCATGGTTTCAACTGATGTAGTTTCATCAGGTTAATTGTATTTTCAAATGCTTCATTTGTTTGTTTATTTATATATACTCAACAGGAAGCTAATGGAGGTGGGGAGAAGACAAAAGTAGAAAGAATTGGATGGGAGGGAGAGGAAAAAAATTACATGTACTTTTATCTGAGTTTGTACAAACCCAAAATATATTTTCTAGTGTGTTTACATCCTGAGGAAACCATATCAGTTGAAACCATGGTAGCATAATTGGTGGTTGATATTCCTATATTTTAATATATATTATATTTCTTTCTCATGATTTGGTACAACACTGAGTTTCATGCATATGGTTGTCGTCAGGCACAAACTAAAATATCAATAACCTACAGGGAAAATAGCAGACCAGTCTATTTAAATCATTTTAGGGGAAGTAAGTATGACAAAGTCGAAAAAATTCTTGTGACCAGGTTTTTAGCACATTTCACCTTTCTTGACAGATCTTCTATTATCACAATGTGATTTAATAACAAAAGGGATAAAAATATAAACCAAATTCAAAAGAATTTAAATGAAATTTGCTAAATTATATATAAAAAAATTTAAAAGAAAAACAGTTTTGAATTTTAAATTCTTGGAGTCTTTTTAGTGTGCATGTGTAATCATATAAACATAGTCTGATGAAGTCCTTAAGGATGAAACGTGTCATGCAAATACCTTTCCCAGTATCATACTTCTTTGCTATATATATTTTATTTAGTTGTACCAGTATTCTTACATTTTTCTGTTTGATGGGAGTGAGAGAGAGCATTTCTTTAGCCATTTTCAAAGGAGGTTTGTTTTACTGTTTTGAGTTTATTTTCATGTTTTGATTGTGTGGTCTGTATTATTTGTGAATTCTTGTAGATGCCTGAAATTCCAGAGGGTAACTTTCAATTTTTTTAAGGACTTTCAGCACACCAATTCCATTGTTAAACAATGTGATGTTGATGGTGGGGAAGAGCTGTTTGATGTAGAGCCTCTCTTATAAAGAGGTGTATTTGAAATTTTGATTTACATAGGGCTCGGTTTCTACAAGTATTTTTCTTAGGGGTTCTTGTAGATTGTAGGGCTTTTATGTTTTTTTATGGCACTTTGCTCTGATAACTGACATATGAGGCATCTAGTCAAGAAGGTAGTCATCACAGTCTTGTACTGGGCAGTGAAATTGATACACTATATTGGTCATTGATACTTTAGATTTGATGGAGTTATTTTAATTATTGATGACAATATTTGAAGTTTCTCATTTTCTGAAAATATACAAGTTTTACATGGTTTTTGTGAATTACAGCAAAAATATAGTGTCTAATTATTTTTTTAATAGAAAATTTGTCCTGCTTATAATCATTGTGCATCTGGTTACCACAAAATGTGTTGATGTTTTGTTGTGCGGTTTTAGATTTATGGTGTCATGTATTTTTTATAAGGATAATTTCACTTAAGAATGTTGTATTTGGGAAGATTATTATTGACTAATGTTTGTTTTATTTGTTTAGTTTGCTCAGGAATATTCTGTTAAAAGAAGAATTTAGCTATATTCTATTTAGGAAGTTTTTTTTTATCATAACAATCTTATAACTTTCTTAGCACTTACTATTGTAGTTTAGAAGACATGTTTGTGCTGATGGGTTTTTTAAAATTAAAATTTTCCTTGTTCATCATATTTAACAAAAGATGCATAAAAGAAAGGTTGTTGCCCAGATACACAGCCCAGAAAGCTACTCTATCAATAATTCCCTGCAAAAGTTTGCAAAGTACATTCTCAATTTCATTTCTCTTAAAATTCCCATGCAGCCCTGTGTCAAACTAGACAATACTTTGAACATATCTGGGACCTTAAAAATTAACCATTATTTACAAATAAATAAATAAATAAATCATCAAACTGATTGTATTGAGATAAAGCAAAGTTATCTCTCCATTCAAAACATTCCAGTCTGAAAGTGGTGAAGAAAAAAAAATCTTTTGACCTATGGTTGCCAGATTGAGTTACAAGTAGCAATTTAGGCTACTTTTGAAAGTCCAGTGCTTGTAAATTTTTAATTTTACTACTTGAAACATTAGGGGTCACTTTCAAAATAAAACTAGCTTAAGTTGGGTTACTAATGAGAAAAAAATTCTGTAACTGATTATTTATACATTTATATAATTGAAGATACACGAAGATGTGATTTATAATTTATTATATAATCCCCTTTGAAATTTCCCATATTTCCATATTAATCCTTAATCAAATATTTAGTAAGAATGAATGAGGTGACCAACCCCTGTGATTCATGTGGTCTACCTCCCCCTGTGATATTACTAAGTGCAACAAATCTTGGTAAGTTATTTTTCTTATTAAATACATTCATCATCATCATAATAAAATCATTTAAATATGTATGCATTACTCTGAAAAGCAAATCAATAGTAATAAAAACAATTTAAAAAAAATAACAAGTAACCATACATTGAATACTATCCCCATATCTGGTCTGTTGCACCTGCTATTCATCTCAAGGTTTTTGACAAAATCCAAAGATGGCTCTGCAATGGAATTGATCTTGACTTGGGATCTGAACTTTAGTTACTTTTTCATTGATGTGACAGGGCTTTCTTCTGTCTTTTCTACAAATATTTTCAAGGCAACTATTCTGATGGACTTTTATTTGCTTGTAGTCAAACTGTACGAATTTAAGCCTGCTACTAGGTTGGCATCTAGGTCCCACTCACTGACAGTTGAAATAGCTAAATGCAACCACCACTTCTACACCAATAGTTTCTTTTCTTTCACTTCTTACATTTACGTACTTCCCTGATAACTACAATTTTCAAAAATTCAAATGCAGCATCAATTGTCATCTTCTACCTTCTTGAATCCTCTTCATCTTTTGTCCTTTCCTCAATCCTCCCTATTCTCAGACTTTTCTCTCAGTTTTACTCCCTGTAATCCCCTGCATACTAGTGGCATTTCCACCTTGCTTGGGGTGAAATTAATTAAAAGATAAAAAAGAAAGAAAAAACTATTAGTATGTTTCAAGAATATTTTTTGTGCTATAAAAACCTTTACTCAAAAGCTGATTTCATGAACACACCTGACGACTCCACTATATTATTATTATTATTATAGGGCTCATAATATCCATATTATTCAGTTGTAGCTTTTGTCTCAGGTTTTATAATAGTGGATTCACATATTGTGATTCTGGTAATTTTGAAGCTTTATTTTAAACTGGGCCTCAAAGCAGATGAAGCTAGTCATAGAATTTAGGAAGCAACGAAACAATATCTGACACCATCACATACAAAAAATGATTTAAGCCTTTTAAGGGTGGTGGCATGACCTTTGAAATAAAGTCCAGAAATGAATGGCTTTTAATTATGCCTTAAAGTGAGAAACCAGCTACAGACATAAAGGTTTTGAAAGTGTTAAAAGATGCTAGATGGGGAATGTTAGATAAGACTTATAAAAATAAATCAGAAAATTAAAATGCTTAGACATCCACTGAAAAAAAGAAAATAGTAAAAAGAAAAAAAAGCCTTGTACCATACTTTATTCTAGTGGGAGAACAGATAGATAACATTAACAACTTTGACTGATTCAGATCTAGCAATCCTACTTAAAAGTTTTGAATAGACTAAAATTGACCTGTAAAAGCTTTGCCATCTCTTTTCAATTTTCAACTGGTACAGCTCCTGTTTCTAATTCAAGTATCAAATTTCCCTTCATAGGTCAAGTTTACATGTTATCAAACTGATTTCAACTTTCAAAAAAAAAAAAAAAATTCTGTTCAGATGAAGTATTTTCCAACCTTTTTTCAATCAGCAGCCCTTTTGGGCACAAACTTTTTTGTTAAATCTCCCCAGTCAAATTAAATTTACTTTTTACCTTGATATTAGTGCAAAAATAATTTTAATATTGTTTTCATTTTTATTATAAATGCCAATGATTAAATGGTTGTCATTGGTGCTTATCAGCTAAGGCTCTTCACTTTAGGTTCCATGCTGCTTAGAAGTAAACATCAATCTCATTTTGTAATTTTCTGACAATTTCTTTGATTAGTAAGTAAAAAAACTCCATGTCCTGGTATTTCAAGGGATATATAATATTTTTGGGGAATATGGTCATGAGTGAATCTCTCAACTTAAACCAGCTATGTTGGGAAATAGTTAATTAGTTGTTATGTTGGGAGTATATTGAAAATCCTACCAGAGTTGACTCAAGTTGACAGATGTACATTTCAACAAGACTGTAGGAAAGAGATGAAATATGATGGTGGTGGGGGAAATCAAAAGATATTGTGGTGGGAGAAAAATTTAAGTTGGGTTAGTTATATACTCTTAGTAACTAAGCAAAAAGAAAAAAATCATGACTTAGTGAAAAAGTTCAACATCTACTGCTTCTTTTATATAAAATCAGAAATATTATTTTTGGAGCAGTTCTTGTGTGTATGTAATAATATTTAAAACAAAAGTGGAGATATTGAGACTAAGTTAAAAAGCTTATAAACTCTACCAACTGTTTTGGTTTCAGCTCCCTCAGGTTTGAATGGGAGAAAAAATGTGTTTGTCTCTGGTCAGTGAATCTGATAAGGTAATTTAATTTATTGCCCCCTCTGATCCTTAAACATTCCAATGTATTTTACTTACTTCCAACCGGAGGAAGCCTAATCCAACATACTGCATTTATAAGTTTTTGCACTTTGTCTCATCTCCACACACTATATATATATATATATATATATATATATATATATATATATATATAAAGGTATATTTGGGCAGCAACCTTTCTTTTAAGCATATTTTGTTGAAAATGACCAACAAGGAAGATTTTATTAGATTTGATTTAATTTTCCCAGTATTCTTACACGTTTCCTTTTTGCTGGAGATAAGGAATGTAAAAATGTTCCATAATTATTATTTATTAAAGCACCTTCACTCACTTCTCTGCTTATTTTGAATGGTGTTATATTTCTGGTGTTGTTATTCTTTCCTTGTGCTTTGACTATGAAGTAATTTATATTGTGTTTTTGAAAAGAAGTGTTCTTTCAAGGCTTGCATGTGCCACTGAAATCATGTGAGCATCTGTCTATCTTAAAAATCTTTCAATACTCCATAATGTAAGGTTGATGGTAGGAGGGAATTGTTCGATATATAGTGCCTCTCTAATAGTGAGATGCTTTTGGTATTGTGATTTAAATAGTATTCTTGTATTTTCGACCAATTAGTCAATCAAAGCATGAGGAAAAGATAATAACATCAGAAACCTAACACACTTAAAAATGGCCAGTGAAGTGTCTGAAAGCACTTGGAAAAATAATAATCTTCTTTGACAGTTGTTTTCAATTAAACACACACACACACACACATATATATGGGGAGAAAATGATATATACATTTTTATGTTAGTTAAATTAATGACATCGTGCACATATGTACTAAGATCAACAAACATCACTTTAATCTAATGAAGTCCTAAAGGACAAAATGTGTCACAAGAAATTTTTCACACCTTGCTATTAATGTTTCAAATATAGATAAGATAAAGAACAAATAGGAAACATTTATCAATCTAACATTTCACTTTTATTAAGGCTTCATCAGAGATAGAGAGAAATCAAACACAGAGACAGAATTTGAAAATATCAAAGTTTCTGTCTCTGTGTTTTTCTCTCAATCTCAAAGCTTTAATAAAAGTCAAACATGTTAGATTGATAAACGTTTCCTATTTATTCTTTATCAGATTTTGATCCATATTTAATCTGCAATTAAACTTTATATATATTGTACACATACTAACTGTTCAGAAGTAACCAGCCATTTTGAATATCACAATACCCAGTTGTTCAGTCATTTTGACATTTGGCAGCCAATCAGGGGGGACCATAATGCACAAGCATAGACATTCTTTCCACAGTGAGATGCCACTGAATGAGTTTGTGCACTGTCTGATGGTTTTATTTGCACCATCCACATCTGTCAGTCTCTACTAGAATACGAAATTAGTTTCTTGTAACACCAGGTGTTTCACAAAGCTAAAGTCTTTTTTTGCTGAAAGCCGAAAGATTTCTGTTCAGGGATGAGATTAAGATGAATGCAAAAAGTTAGCTGATGGCAAAACCTAAAGAAAAAGTTTGCAGATTGTTTTGAAAAGTGGAAGGAATATTAGAAAATTATGTGAATTTATTTGAAAAGACTAAGACATTACTCTAAGTCAGCCATTTTTTAGTTAATACTAAATGGGGTAATACATTCTACACAGACTGTGCATGTGTGCGTGCGTGACAGAGAGAAAACATGCATATATTCCATGCCTGTAGCCATGTACATGCATGTATTTATACAAGTTTTACCAAATTCAACTAACAAGATCTGCATGTTTAATTTCTTTATTGTATTTTTACAATATGATGTACAATCAAAATTTGGCATAAATTGCCTAAATGTAATGAAAATACATATTTATATACATACATACTTTCCACTCTCAAACACACATATATATATATATATATATATATATATATATATATATATATATAACACGTTAAAATTTCCCTTCTCTGATTCCATGCACCTATGGCTTAAGGAGTAGCGACTCCGACTGACACCAAATCAGTTGAGTTTCGATCCCGGCCAGAAGTAAGTGGATGTTTCTAGCCACACGATGAGTTGTGATACAGCAAAACAGGTGTGTATGTAGATGACTAATATATTATGCTCTCATTACGATTGAGCTTTCTAGAAAAGAAAATTTTATAAACATTTTCCACTTCTGCGACATACGTGTGTATACTGGCGTGTGTGTATACACTGCTTATAAACGACATTAAATTTCCATTCTCTGATTCCATGCACCTATGGCTTAGGGAGTAGTGACTCCGACTGACACCAAATCGGTCAGGTTTTGATCCCAGCCAGAAGCAAGTGGATGTGTCTAGCCAATCTGTGAGCTGTGATACAGCGAAACAGGCTTGTATGTGGAAGACTAATATATATATATAGGGTGGTCCAAAAGTAGCAAAAAAAGGTGGACAGTCTAATTTACATGACCTTTATTTCCAATAAAATGGGGCCCCCACACATTATTCAAGAGCATTATTGTTATCATTTACTGTCCACATTTTTGGGACCACCCTGTGTATTTTTTTAATTATGTTTTTTTTATAATCATTTCATCCCAAGCAAGGTAGGACCATTACTGGTGTGCATAGGGGTTACAGTGAGAAAAAACAAGATACAGGGGATGTTGAAGAAGGGATAAGAGATGGATGGGAACCAAGGAGATAGAAGATGGCAGTTGACATTTCATTTAAACTTTTAGAGATTGTAGCTATCAGAGAAGCAATCAAATGGAAGGGAGTTCAACTAACAGGAAGTGCAACAAAATAAACTGTTAGAATAGCAGAGGCAGTTACATTTAACTATTTCTATGGTAAAAAGGTGGAACTTGGATGCCAATCTTGTAGCAAACATACATACATTTGGTTGGGAAACTGGGGAAAAAATAAGCTCGTCAGATCAGTTGCCATGAAACTACTTGTAGAAAAGACAGAGGGAAGCCACATCATATTGGTAAGAAAGTGACTGAAGGCAGGCTGCCAAGTCAGATATGTCTATATGTGTGTATATTGTGGGGGGGGGGGATGTATGACAAAGCAAAAGAAGTTTTTATGGCACATTTCATCCTTTAGGAATTCATCAAAGTAAATTTTTTATGTTGGTGTGACTATACATGTCAAATTTAGTCCATTGACATCCTAAAGGACAAAATGCACTACATAAAACTTTTTCCACTTTGTTATACATTTTCCTCTAATACTGTTCTTGTTATATAATAGTTTATATATCATTCTCATGTATGTGTGTGTATGTGTGTTTAAAGAGATTTATACTTACACATATACACGTCTATACAACCTACACCAATATGCATGATCCTTTTTTTAAATTCTTTTAGATATTCATCCTTTTTCTTTAGAAAATGGTAAGGAACCTGATTCTATGTTGTTTTCTTTTGGCACTCTACTTAGGCAGATCAGGTTTTCAAAGAATTGCTTCTTTTAACTCGAAGTGGATTTCCTCTTTTACCTCAGACAAATGTACAATTGTTTTAATGACCGGCCTGAATAAACATTTACATTCTCAAAGGCTGTGACAAAATAAAAAGGAGTCAAACAAAAACTGAAGTCATGAATATACACAAAACTTATTCTTTTTTTTTTTATTCATGTTAGCCAACTCTTTATTCCATCTACAAATAAATTCACCTAAGTAAATTTTTGATTATTGACTCATTATGAAATGAACATCATTAGAAGCATGCACATACATCATGACAGAAGTAAACATGTGTGTGTGTGTGTGTGTGTGTGTGTGTGTGCGTGCGCAGGCGAGCACACACACACACACACACACAGAAAAATATCAAATTGAGTATATATGTAGAAGGACAATATGAACAAAGACAAAAGGAAAACTTATCTCAGTTGACTTGGTTTGTGCTTTGAGGGACTTTATCAAGGCAAATGCAAGAATTTTATTTTTAATCACTTTGTGTCCTCCATGTCTGATTTTGCACCGAACCTAATGAATCTTCAGAAGCATTGCTAAACTTTAAAATTTTAAAAAGCTAATAACATTTTTGCTTTTGTATATAAATCAGTCAGTTAAGTGCCATACATGATACATGGGCAATCATGTCTGAAAAGAGACATGATGGACTGGTCAGAAGATTTTCCTGCAGTAGGTTGCCATTACTTTCTGTTGCAGACTGGTTGCCAACCAAGGTTATAGAACTCAATCTGTCCTGCTATTTAACCCATAGCTAGAGGATAAAGTAATGGATTAATACTCTTTCCCAAGGGTATTTGTATGTAAGTGAATGCAACAAATCCAACTGGAATTCAAACTTGGTTCTCCAATTTTTCATTCCAAGTTGATGTCCGCTACACCACAATGCACATCTTGTTATAAAATGTTTCAGATATAAAGAGAAAGAAAAACAAAACATTTAACATTTAAGAAATACTAATCCAGAATTGATAACAGACCTACTTATGTTTGTTAGGGAAATTTATTAATCAGAGGTTTGTTATTTAGTGCTTAATTAACAACAGCTCTAATGAAAGGTGTTCAAGGAAAGAAAAACCAAACTCAAATACTGATATAAAATATTGTGTCGACACTAAAAGCTATGACTGAACCAGAAACCTTCAGTCCTTTAGACTTCATTATCACCATTATAGTTTTGAAAACATGGGCTATTGAAAGCTGAATCAAAACCTAACATTTTTAAATACCTTTCTTATAAAAAAAACAGGTCTCAAACCAATGCTCATAATTTTGCATCTGCCATTTGACCCTATGCCAGATGAACTATTTTAAGAACAACTTTTACCCCCTCTTTTAAATACAGGCCAGTTTATTTTTTCCTTAACCAGCTAAACATGTGAAAATCAATATTTTAATCATTTAGTATTGGACTTACTTGAATCAAGACAATTTATGGATTCATTTTTAAAGACTATTTTGAAAATGAATGTATGTTATATTGTGATAAATTTGTTTGGCTAAAAGTGATGCAATTGTAAAATAATACCTCAGCTGTATTTAAAGTGTTCTATACTTCTGTATCTTTGTATAAGAATGTATATATGTATAAAAAGTACTGGGTTGCGATTAAAGTGTTTTAGACTGACATTATTCTATTAGGCTTGCCAAACTGTGTCTTTCACTGTTGTGGCATACATAAAAAGTAAAATGCTTGGAGTAACAATCTATTACTTTTGATATTTAAATGATACAACCCAACATATTTTGTCAAAGGCGTGCCAAGGAGGAAATCTCTCAGATCCAAATTCATTTGAGACAAAAATGGTGTAAATCTGACTTTTGTTGTGAATCATAAAACAAGAGACATTCCTGACCTATTGTCATTTGAGATAAGTGATGGCACATAAAGAGATATTTTTGTTGAATGTTGGAATGAAATATTCTTTTTTTTTAAGACAAGAAATCTTGTTTTATGACAATGTTGTGTAAACTGATACAGAGTCTTTGTCCTGATTCTTCCTCTATAATCTTTCTGTCCAAAAATATCAACACCATGTGAAATAATGAGTCTTATCATTTTCCAAATATAAGTTTCTGAGACATTCAATAAAAAGTTACATACTGCCAATTATAAAAGTACAAAGAAAGTACTGAAGCAAGAAGAATAAACAGTGTCTGATATGATCTCAAGTGTCATTTCATTTGTTTTGCAAAATAAAGTGGCTTTGACCATTTCGTTTGTAACATTTCACCTACTTAATATATTTGTGTTGAGATACAACTTATTTCTTGAATGAATGAATTAAAAATAACTCAAAACCTAATGTCAATCAATTTGATGACATAAAAGATGAAGGTAACATATTCCCAAGAAATCAAAATTTCATTATGCAAACATTTTTGATTTCAGCTTGGTATCTTTTGTTTAACATTATTTTCAAATCTCTTATTTCTTTACACTAAAATAGGAAGAAAGTGACACTTCCAGATGTTAAGTTCTGAGGATAATGTCCTTAAACAAAGTCAATTACTGATAAATTTGCTAGAAATGTAAATTTTATAGAAATGAATTGAAAATCTGGAAGGAAGGAATGGATTCTTGATGATCAGAAATTACTGTGTTTCTAACAGAAAAAAAAAAATCAATTCACCCCAAGCAACAAAACAATAATCCCATTAAGAGGAAAGGGTCTACTGGGAATGAAAAAGAATAAGAATATTTTAGAAAAAAACAGAGAAAACATTTCTAAACTAAAAACAAGAGCTAAACTACCCATATTCAAAAGCCCAGAGAGGTGTGTGCGTGTGTGTATGTGTGTGTGTCTCTCTCTCTCATATATATATATATATATATATATATATATATAAACTCTTACATTAAAAATTGAAAGTAACTAGTACAAAATTGTACATTTTGTCTGAACATTAAAGAACAATGTATCATCAGGTTGTTAACAATGAAGGTATTTATTGCTCTATTTTTATACTGAGCCCTGTTTTAAACTGTTCTGAATGTTGCAGTTTTATTCTTTGTTCTTATATATATATATATATATATATATATATATATATATATATATATATAATGCAATTACTTGGTTTATATGGTTATGACATGCAGAATGCATGAAGGGGCATTGAAAAGTTCTTGACTCAACACACTTCCCAAAATTTGACCAAATGTTTTTCAACACCCCTCATAGATGTATTACTACTATTAATTTTATTTAAAAAGATTTGCAATTCAAATCCAGAAAGGATTTTCAGTGTTCAAGAACTAATGTAATAATTACTAACAGAATAAGACAATGTAAATGCACTATTAATGATACTGCTATAGAAATGCATCGAAAAATTCCAAGGAAAATTATATTGGTCAGAAATAAATGCATGTATTAAAATAATAAATCAAATTCTGTGTTCATTTAGTCATTGAACTTGAACATTTCACAATTATTTTATTTTAAATAAACATACAAATATTTCAATGAAAGAAAAACATTAGTGCCATCTCCTTTATCCAATAAACAAACTTTCACAGTCTACTTTTTTTCTATTTCATTTATTTAGGAGTAAATTTTGTTCATAAGTTTCATGTTAGTGAACAACAGGCTTTTGCCATTTCACAAGTTTATATTTTTGTAACTCTTTGATCCTAATGTTTCCAAAAATAAACGTCTGTTAATAATAACTGTTGTTAATTTTGGTAAACAGTAAAGAAAAAAATCTGCAAAAAATATGTGAGAAAGTAAGGGGTGGGGTTAAATCTGTAAAAAATAAAAGATGAAAAAACCCAAATCTTTTGTTACTTGATATCTAAAAAAAAGTAAATCTTCAAATATCTTCCACCAAAATCTAATCTTTGTTGAGAAAATTTGATGACTTTACCAAGATGCATAGAAAACTAAAAAGGAAAGGATATTTTAATTTTACAAGCCAGGTCTATGGAATTTCCAGGAAAGTTGTTGACAACTATAGTAGACATAAAATTGGGTGAGAATTTAGATATATTTTTGAAAGTAATAAGCAAAATAAATATGTGAAATTAGAATTGCAAAATAAAGGGGGAAATATTAATAGACAGAGGGTGAAGAAACATTAACAGAAAGAGAGAAAAAGAGAGAGAGAGGAAGAGTGAGGGAAGAAAAATGAATAGAGAGAGATTAAGAGGGTTTGGGAAAGTAATAAGAAAGAGACAGCATAAGAAAGAGGATGACTAAGAGCAATAAGAAAGAGAGAAAGAGAGAGAGGCTGTGAAAAAGAGAGAGCGTGAAAAAGCATTAAGAAAAAGAAGACAAGAAAACGCAAGCATACTAAGAGATTATTCCAACAGACATTTACATTGTGTTCATTTAGAAATGGTTATTGATTATAGGTCATGTTCATTTGCAATGATTAATGGTCATCATACCAACAAATGCAATAAGAGAAAAATTCTACTAGGATTCAGAGAATATGACTAGATTAAAAAGTAGTTTTATTTTCTTTGAAAATTTCTCCCTATTTTACTGAAAAGGCCAGGGAATTCTAAATTCTGTAAACAAGAACAAAAACTTGAGCAACTTTAGAAAGATTATTCCATGTGACTTTCTTTATCTAATCAGTGTTTATTTTAGGATATTCGGAACATTCTTAAAGGAACATGTTACATCAAAACCAGAACCATTCAATTAGAGTGTAATATGTAATTTGCTAGAAGCTTTTTAGACTTTGCTGGCAATATATATATATATGTTTCATTGAAGATGTCTGACAAGGCATTACAATTAAGCCTTTTATTATTTTTTTTGTGATATTCATACAAGTAATTTCTTTTTTGGACATAGAGTGTGTAAGTACTGTTGAAATGGTCTGCAGATCCAAGAGCTTTTGGCTAACCTATCACTCATTATCAGGAATGTTTTTGTTTGTCTGAAGATGTCAATTTTATTTTTTTATAGCAATAAGAATGTTTTAATTTCCGAACACAACACGCTGTGAGTGTGTTCCTGTTTGATATTACTGAGAGTCTCAATAATATAAATTATTATTGAACATTTTGATCATGCAAATTTCAGCTATGTTTAACATGTGAAGGCTTGGAATGAATGCTCCCATTCAAAACATTATGAAAATAAAATACAACTTAAACACTTAAAAACATGAGAAAATAACAACACCAAAACAAAATCCATTTTAAAAAATGTCTACAGAAGTAGCCAAAAGTGCTTGGGACAATGAAAATTATGGAACATTTTTATACCCCCTCACTCCTACAAAACAGAAAAATGTAACGACGCTGGACAAATTAAATAATTAAATTAATGAAATAAAAAATGAAATAAAAAATTTTTCTTGTCTTCAGTATTTAATGAAAGATCTTTAAAAAGCTGTTGCTCAAATATACATTAATATCAGCCCAACTAGTGAGAGCAGATTAAAAAATGAGCCCTAATGAGTGAGGACATCATAATGGTACCTTCATGAAACTTCAAAGTCAGCATGACTCTACTCAATTAAGTGGCAAACTTCTCCACATTAATCATCTTAATATATATATATATATATATTACCCTTCAGCAATGAATTGAGTTCTTTCAGTGACTGGTGTATGTATACACGACTTATATATAACACGTTAAAATTTCCCTTCTCTGATTCCAAGCGCTTATAGCTTAGGGAGTAGTGACTCCGACTGACACCAAATCGGTAAAGTTTCGATCTCGGCTAGAAGCAAGTGGATGTCTAGCCACACTGATGAGCTGTGATACAACAAAACAGGCTTGTATGCAGATGACATATATATATATATAGCTACAGCAACTTACCAAGTAAGATATTTATGGAAAAGTGATTTACTTGCTCAGATTGTTCATTCTTTTTTCCCTAAACTAACATAGTATGTTGGTAACAATTATTTTATCGAATTATCTGGTAATGGGCATGTGCATTCACACAAAGCAAATTCACATAACCTCACAAAAAATCTTAACATGCTTCACCGATCCCATTTTCTGTGTCCTTAACATACACAGGATGCTCCAAAAGTAATACCTCTGAGAAAGAAGTGGATGTTGGTGGTATAATCGTAAAAAGTAAATCTTCCTATCAATAATATATTCTTTACCTTTTCACAAACAGCAGCTGTTGAAAATTTGTTATATTTGATGGTGTTAATTTACTCCTTGTAACAGTTGTAGATTTCATAGACAGAATTAAGATGCATTATGTCTGGAGTGATACTCATCTGTGTACAAGTGTGGAACTGTGATGTAAAACCTGCAGCTTAATAGTATCCATTGATATTAACTAGTTCTCCTTTTTCCGCTATATGCTGTTTTTCCTTAGAGAATAAGACGACCCACTGTAACATTATTCTGCAGCTGAAAAAATTTAAAGCACAGACACCGTTTGATGTCATAATTCACAAATGATATCTTGCAATGATTGTAATCAATAACAAGATAGTGGGCATATATAAGATGATATTCAAATAAAATTTTATTAAGTACTGATAACATACACAGAGTGTGTCAATATTTATTTAAACATATGTGTATGTGTGTGTGTGTGTATATATATATATATATATATATATATATATATATATATACACAAGAGAGAATTAATATAAGTAAAAGATTTGTCAATTACCTGAGTGATATTAACTTCAGTAATCATGACACCCTACACATACAGTATGAAAATTTGCACCAATGAAAAGTTTGAGTTTGAGTTTTGTTTAACGGCATATCAACCTCCGTGGGTTATTTAATGCCAAAAAGGTGGGGTTTTAAGGTATTTTTTTAATGTTCAGTTATTGTGAGAAGATTGATTTAGTCAGATTTTAATGAAGATTTTTTGTTTTCATTCTTTTTTTATTTTAGAAAACTGAAAATGTCTTCTAGTTTTGTATTAATTTTTTTGTATTGTTGATAAAATTTTTCCTTCAAAAATGTATATTTTTCTATAAAAGTGTATTTTTATACTTTCATAGTGTTTTGACCCCAGTTTGGGGGTTAACTATTTGCTCATAGCTGGGACCCTAACAGGTGCTACCACTTTTGGTCAGGGTGGACTTGAGAACAACAGCAATTAAGAGGTGGTTCCATGCTCCTCACAACCTTCCAATCAGAAGCCTTGCTGCCAGATGCAGTTTACTGTCATGCCCAGGACTGCTTTGCACCAATGAAAAGTCTATATAAAAAAGAAAATAGATAAGTATAATCAGTCAATTGCTAATACCCCCTGATGAGTGGATGTACAGGTCCATGAAATCAGTAACATCAATCAGCTAAGTGACAAACCTTTTACTTATATTAAATCTATTAATGCTCTATCTTTGATATCAGTTATTTTATTGTAAAGACTGCTTGCCTGAAATGGCTTTTCTCTTGGTATCCCACTAACGAATAGCATTTTTGACTTCCTACTATCTTTGACATCACTATTATATATACAGGTTGTATATTATATATACATCACTATTATTTATACATCACTATTATATATACAAGTTGTGATGGATGAATTGTCATTTAAATCAAGTAAAAATGAAAACAACACTGGCATCTTATTTTAACAGATATATTTACCAAAATTACACAAAAATATCTTAAAATACTAAAGAGTAAATTTATTCAAATAAATTGACATCAACCACCTCCAGACGACTTCAAAATCTTCTGCAACTCTTTTAGACAGTCTCCTTGTTTAAGTTAGTCAATTCATCTTTGATATTGCAAGGAGTTTTGTTAGTCTCTTGCTCAACTGCACTCCACAGATAATAACCAAGGGGTTGTAGTCTGGGGAGTTAGGTGGCCAGATGCAAGGGGTGATGTGATTGCAGAAATTGTTTGATGGCCCTGACTGGGTTCTCCTGCTTGTGTTGCATGGTGCAGAGTCCTGTTATCAGACAGAGTCTTTCAGCAGCCACCCTGTTGACCCAGGGCAGCACTACTTCTTTGAAGCACTTGATGTAGGCCTCTGTTTTGAGTCTGAGAGCCTATGGAAAGATGAGTTTAGACATAATGCCACCATCATTAGTAATCATTTCAAACACCTTTGTAATCACCAACATGCTCATCCAACTCAAGTCCTTTACACTAGAGGTCAGCAGCCTTTTGGTAACTAAGTGCCAATTAGGGTTTTGAAATCATTTAATGCACCAATAGCATACATATTTATATACAAGACAAGGTCAATATACCTGTTTTACAATATATACAATAATATGTAAAACACGTTAATAGAAATAAACTGTTTTTAAAAGTTTTTTTCTTTTAGTTTTTATTGTCTTTGCATGGTCTTAGGCAATTGCTCAATATCAGCAACACACTTTGTTACTTTGAGTTTTACAGAATCTGTGTGCCATGGAAAATTACTTGGCATGCCACAAGTGGCACACATACCATAGGCTACTGATCCCTGCTTTACACTGTCCTCAGATTAACACCTAAACACTGAAATTTTTGTATTGGAGCTTCCAGCATGAATGCCAAGTAGTATAGGATGTCATTTCCATATTTCTGGCAAAGTGAATTCTGTCATGGTGCTCTTTTTCTCACAGATGGTGCTCAACTGACCCTACTATACTGGGCAGTTGACAAAATGAAGAACAATGTACATGCATGAAATAAAAAAATATTAAACAACAATTTACCAATCGTACCTTGTGTTTATGTGTGTGTGTACACACAATAAAAATATAGTTTTAAGACATGCTATATTTATAGGTGCTTAATATATGAGAGAAAGAGCATATGTAAATACGAAAGTAGTACAGATTGAGCTCAACCCCAAATAGTGACAGTGCTTCATGCTTAAACAAAATCAAGCATGAAACAGACTGCCACTGCTTAGTGTTGACTTCAATCTCCACCTATATATCCAAGTATTACACAGTAAGTGCTGGTGGTCAATGCATAAAAACGTAGTTAATATCTATATTAATAATATATATGTTGTTTCTTACTAGTGAGGAACAAATTCTAAAACACACACACACACACACACACACACACATTACTCAACCAAAAAGGGGTATAATCTGAATACCAATGTTTAGTCATATTTGGGGAAGTGGGAAGGCTGAAAACTTTTCATTATTTCCTTCTATATATCATACAGTTATATATAATTTTTTACCATCTGTGTGTGTGTGTGTGTGTGTGTGTGTATATATATATATATATATACACACACACACACACACACACACACACACACACACACACACAAAATCATTTTCTAACCCACTTACATAATTCTAACAAAATGAACAAAGATTAGAAATTTCAGAAGGTTTTCCTGGTTAGGCCAAAAACCTTTCAGCACTAACATCTGTCCCTGCTTATATATATATATATATATATATATGAAAACAGGTAGTGATATAGATAAGGTTTTAATAAGTATTTAAATATTGCCTTTGGAATCATATAAATCAGTATTTTTATTGGATAGCCAGAAATATTTTTATAGCTTATCAAATATAAATCAACCACAAAATAGACAAAAATGTCTTATAACACTTTTGAGTTGTCTTTCCAATTACTGGATTCTCAGATAAAGTCATGTCAAGCAGAATTAAATAAATAAAATTGAACGGAACTTAATATGGCAGCAGCTGAAGACTGACTACTAAATACTATTGCACCAAACATAAGCACAATTCTCATGATCATTCATATAGCAGGCTGTCAAATGAATCTGAAAGTGCTGACATATCAAATTCAGTCGTGCACAACCCAGCACATGAGGAAGAGAGTTGCCCAGCCCCTCTCCTCCTTTCATACAGACAGATATTTTACCAAAGAAAATGAAAGCCACAAATATTTTCCTTGTTTTAACTTGTAGACCTTCCAAATGTCAAGAGAGAAAAACATCTGTTTTTCCTTGCGAAAAATAAACAATTGAAACCAATGGAATTGCAGTAAGTGGGTTCGCCCAAGTGTAACTTGTGATTTTGTTTTTTTTGTTATTTTTAATGAAAACAAACCAATCAGAGATCGAGAATCCACTTCTCTTACTGCCTAACTCTAAGGTTCTGACCAATAAAAAAGAAAGATATTTTCATAAACTCTTATGAATACTTTTCTCTCTAACTATAGTCAGAGCACAATATCAGTGCTGTTACATATATAGATTTATAACAAACTAGTGAGACCACCATTAAAAGTTCAGGGGTATTGACATATAAGACTACCCATTAAATAGATAGCAGAAGAGGTAGGTAAGAAAGACATAAAATAGTAGATAGATTAATGCTCCCTAATCCTTTTTAATCTTAGTTGCCAACTCGTATGAACCTTATACATAAATGAGTTTCTGTAGATGAAATAAGAATAAAGAACCTACAAATATTTTCTATTGCTTTCTAGCTTTTATCAGTCTTTTGTTCTATCTCTTTATAAACAATTTTAATGTCTACACTTTTTATGCTTTTCCATCCCTGTTGATTGGCCTTTTCAATCTTTTTCTCATTGTCTTGATATCCAGCCAGCAAACGTGTCTCTCTGAACTTATCTCTTGTCTCCCCATCATTTCTTCTCTAACTATGTGTGTGTGTTACTCATTCACCTGATTTTCTTTTAATTTTTCTTTCACTTTTTCTTCCTTTCCTCTTTTTCTCTTATCCTACTCATCCTAACCTTTTCCTTTCAATTTCAGATGAAAATTCAATTATTTATTAAGCCAAGATATGAATTTATTGATTACCACTCATAAGTGAACATCAGTATATACATGAATGTTAAAAAGCTATTAACCTGACAAAGAAGAGATTCACCAAGTTCTTCAATATTTGGTTAGATTTTTTAAAGTGAATTGGGTATATGCAAACTCACACATACATGCAGAGGTATATGATAATGGTCGTTTGTTCAGTGAAAAATCTTCAGTATTAAATTTTTGCAAACCACTTTTGACATGTTTGATCATTTGCAATACCTCTTCCACAAACTGCATAAATTGTTTTTTACATTTGTTTTACATATTTACTTTTCTTAAAATAGAAAGTATATGATGACAATTATTTCATTCAATCAGCAATAAACAGAAATATTCCATTTTAAATAAATAAAAAATATTTTTACAAAAGAACTGAAATTATAGCTGTTACAATAATATCACAAAAAACTTTTTGAATGAAATTTGTTAAATTAAATGTTTCTTATGTCATCTATCAGCAAAAACAGCATAATATATTATATTTTGAAAAACTGTATACTATTTTAAAATTATATAAAGTAACCAAAAAAGACCATACCATTTTTTTTTACATTGTGTGGGAAGAAATGATCACTGATACACAAATGAGTGCATCACACATCAGGAAAGCAAGACAGGGGCATGCATTGCTTTTAACCAATACAGGCTCATGTACACATGCACCAGTCATAGTATAAGCAGTGGCAAGGAAACATGATGGTACCATGATTGTTTTATGACTTTATGGTGGGCTTGTCTGCAGCCATGTCAAGTTTCCAAATATATCAATCCTTTGGGAATAATGCTGTGAGTGAACACATCACCATACATTTATTGCAGAAGTTCAGATCAAGAGATTTGTTCTGTTGTGATAAAACCTGCAGTGGACTGCCACAGATGCTGGATGATGTGTTTAAGGTGGCCATAGAGAAGGACAACAGCCAAACCTGTGGTATGTTTGCCAAATGCTTCTAGGTTTCTGATGAAGCAGTCAGACTTCACATATACTGCATAGGGAAAGCTAACAAGTTCAGCAAGTGGGTACCCCACAAACTATCAGAAGCAAACAAACAACAATGACTGACAGCCTGTTTCTTATTACTTTCTCAACACCACAATATACCTGTATTTGATTGAGTGCTTACCATTGATGAAAAGTCAGTCCTGTATGACATTCCCAAGTGTGACAGACATTGCTTGTCGTGACGAGATCCTGTGCTTCACACCACGAGAACATCTCTACACCCATGCAAGATCACGCTCTGTATCTGGTCAACCAGTTGTGCACTAAGAGCTGCTACCATTACTGCAGATCTCTACTCACAGTAGCTGGAATATGTGCAAGCAGACATATGTGTGCAAGCAGAAGGAGCCATCATTGGTTAATTGCAAGGGAGTACTGTTCCTTCATGACAATACCAAGCCTCATGTTGTGCAGGTGGCCAGGGATATCATATAGTGATTTGGCCACGAGATACTGTGCCTTCCACTGTACTCTCAACAGATAACCACGTTTTCCTCTCCCTGAACAATAACCTTCATAGGAAATTCTTCACAAACGAAACAGACTCTCACAGAATTCTTTGCATCCAAGACAACTTATTCTTATCGCCAGCATATTGCACAACTGGAGGTACATTGGAAAAGGTTCTAGATGCTGATGGGGATTACTTTGAGGACTAATGGTATATCAAAAGTTAACAATGCCAAGGACTTTTTTGGTCACCTTGTATAAGTCATCATATATAAAAGGCAATGAATATCCATATGTGTGGATAGTATAAAAAATATCATTGCAAATGAATAGAATCAGTAAACTGAGTTCAAATTTAGGACTTGTCTGTTCCATTCATTTTCACACTAATCACCTTTAGAAAGGCATAGATCTCTGTTCCCTGTTTGGCTATAAGTTAAATGGCATGGGAAACTGATTTTGCCAGCTTTAGGTGGGAACCAGTCTGAGAGAAGTCAAACAATTACAAACCACGGAGAAGGCAATGGGAAATCACTCCACTGTCTTTCCTAAAAATGCAGGATAATTCAAATAAGGAAACTGTGGAGTATCATAATTCCTACTACATCCTAAAGGGACATGACATTAAAAAATAAATAAAATAAAAACCCCGTATAGATAAATGCTTCTTGTGCATAGTATTTTTCAGAGTAAACAGATACTACACCATGATTTGGGATAGAAGTATAATGAAGTTACATGTTGATTCTAAGCATGGTCAGTCAGTTAAGTGCCATACAAGATTTACGCTTTGGCTGATCATGTCTCAAAAGAGACATGACTGACTGGGCAGAAGATTATCCTATAGTAGGTTGCCATTGTTTTCTGCAGTAGATTGCTTGCCAGGCAAGGCTGTAGAACTCAATCTGTCCTATTATTTAACCTATAACTGGAGGGAAGAGATGGATTAATACCTTTCCCTAAGGGTATTTGTATGTAAGTAAATGCAAGGAATTCAACTGGAATTCAAACTCGGCTCCCCGATTTATCATTCTGAGTCGATATCCACTGCACCACAATGGCACATCCATGGTACCCTGCTAAAACACATATAAATAGCCCAAGAAAAGAAACTGTTTTTTCAGTGAGCATGCTCTTATTTTGTCACTTAAAGAAACACAAGTCGTGAAGTTAAAGCAAAAAAAAAAAAAAGAAGAAAGAAAAAAAACCCTATTTCCTCCTCCCTCTCCAGATCGTTAACTTTTGAAAGACTTGTGCTGTTAATTCTCTTAATTTCTTTTTTTTTTTCAGTTCAACGTTATCATTTTCCCAACATATCCTCTTACTGGCAGTCAGCTTACAAACCATGAAACAAAATTACATTCTTTTAAAACTTTAATTAGATTTTATCTTTAAAAATCATGCTGTCTTTATTTTCAACAAATTGCTACATTTTTCTTTTAATTAACAATTACATGAGTTTTTCAGTTTTCTCATTTCAGAGTAAAAATAAAAAAAAAACAAAAAAAAAAACCCTTTCAATGCAAATATATAAAATCATTTCAGCTCTGGAAAAAAAAATATACAACTCATTTCTCAAACTTTGTGCAGCCAATTTACTCCTCCATTACCAAATATACAAGCAATGTTTAAATGGATGCCTTAAACCACCTCTTTATCTAATTTTAACTTTTTGTTTGTCTACCATTCTAAGTATGCAGCACATTGCCACCTGAACCTCTTACATCAATATATTTCAACGATCAATTTTCAGATGACAGTTGTCACAATTCTAACAATGAACTAAAACATGTTTTCAGTCATATCAATGTACAAAGAAGCCCCATTATCAACAAGTCTGCCTAGTCTTTAACTGTGATTAGTTTATATACAATGTAAATAACAAAGGATGAGAATGTAACTAAACAGACAATATTAGATGAGACTCAACCCCATGTTACTACAGGAACTTGCTATGTCATGTAGTAATGATTGACAATGGTTGCCATCTTTAACAATGAACATATGGTTTATATATCACCAAACAAGTTTTGTTAAATTTAATTGACTGTTTATTTCATTGTTTATTGTACTTTTTCAGTTTTCAAATAAAAAGTTGATGAACTGTTTAAAGTCCATGTTTCATTCTGTTTTTGTTATTTTTGTTGGTACTTTTGATTGCTCCAGTCATTATGAAGAACTGGATGTTGTCAATATTTTGTTGCTACATTCTGACATTTTTAGACCATTAAAATTCAAATTAATTCAAAATATATGCATATTGTATACATGACAAAAGGTGTAAAATGGTTACATAGAGCAAGACCACACCAGAAAATATTTAAATATTTATACATATTATTTTGAACACATTAAATATTTTGTACACACTTTAAAACACCCTCTCCTGTTGTGAAAAATATTTTATATACTATAGAAGTAAAGTTTAAAACCATCCTCTGTATTTAATAATTAGCAGGTTTCATGCTTTCTTCAGTTTAATTAACTTCTAAGCTAGGATGCAGAAACTATTTACCCCATTAGCACATATAGTCCAATTATTTAGAGAGGGGATTACCTAAAATTTAAAATCCACCAGTGCTAAGATTACCATTAGCCTATAGCGTAGATGAGGCAAAAAGAACTAAAATTTTAAAGAAACTTTATGCAGTAATGATGGCTTAATTTTGTTGTTGTTATTACTCAATATGCAATAACTTTTCAGGAAGAAAAATCTGCCTGGCCTGAAGTGAGCTAGAAATTTTGTTTTGAAAAAAAAAACAAAAAAAAAACACATAACCTTTGAATCCAGAGGGTGAACCTAAACTGTTGGCTTATAGTATATAACATGGATTATTTCTCTTGTATAATAGCTTCTAGAATTTCAATTCTTTCTTTACAGTGTATACTGTATTTTGGTATTATCTACTAATGTCTTTCACATGTTAATAGTTCTGTCTTAGTTGATTATGATGTGTCGACTGATATATGTACAAATTGCACCAAATTTTGACAAGTGTCAAGTTAACTTATTAGAGAGAGAGTGTGTGTGTTTGGCCTATAGAAAAATTGAATATTTTTTTGTTATTTTTTTCTACAGAGTTCATGCAAGAAAGAATTATGCTTTTTAAAATTAAAAATATACAAAGAAAGCTAACAGCAGAAAAACGCTTTATCTCAATAGCCTGATCTCTCCATTTACTAATGACATATTTTGTTAGGATAACATGATACATATTTGCTTATTGACATAGAGTTATAAATCATATTACAATAATAAAATAGAATATTTTGTAACTAAGAATGGGAGATCAAGTTGTGTGATCAATGACTACATGACTTCATATCATATTTTATATTATACAATAAATTATCTTATTATACTGGAATAGTAAAAAGAAAATGACAGGATTATTTATCTATGGATTGACACTTCTGTCTCAGATCTAAATGTGTGTGCATTTTTTTTTAATCATATCACCCCGAGCAAGGCGGTAAGGCCACTGGTGTGCAGGGGGTTACGTAAGAGTGAATAGATTGGAAAAGAGAAAGCCAGAAACCATGTCCTAAACAGGGAACAAGGGATGAGCCTCTTCACCTGTTCAATAGACGTGGGTGGAGTGTGAACCGGGCGATAGATAGATCTATCTACTCCAATTGAAAAAAAAAAACAAAGTGCCAGGGTTAATGAAAATGTTGCTTTCAGGCACATCTGCCATGAATCAGTGTAGTATCTGTGTAATTTGTAAAGGGATCACACACATACAGAGGAGTTTTTATTAAAGTCAGTGTGCTGTGTTCATAATAGTACTTGAATAAGTAAAGTTACTTTTAGTGCTGGATTCTATATCATAGAACACATACACACACACACACACATATATATATATATATATATATCTACCCGCATACATACAAGATTGATTAAAAGTCAATATTTTTTTACTTAATTTCTTTAGACAAACAAATGCATGTCTGGATTCAGTAAGCATAAATATTATCCAAATATTACCCAAATAACATTTTTTACTTTCAGTCATATTTCTGCCCATTATCAATATCAGAGAAGCAAAAAAATTAATGATTCTTTTTTAATAAAAAACAAAATTACTCAACCAAACAAAATACCATAGAAACTCCATAATATCAACATACAGCAAAAACTAAAGAATTATTCAAGAACAACAAGTGTCACCACCAAAAACATTGATTTGTTATTCATGATTGTGCAATAAAAGAATGAAAAAATGGAAAGTCCCAGAAATGAAAAATTAATGTTTAAAGAGAAGATAAACTGTCTCAGCTGGGATTTGATCTTAGGTCAACAATTACATTTTCCATACTGTTGAACATTAAGGCATCAATAGAAACTTTATTACCCCACATATTATTCTGACAAATATCATTTTGACTGTTTTCATCACAATCTTTGATTGAGATTTAGTATTCTTACATTTACAGAAGGGAAACAGTCAATACAAGATGACAACTGAACGCAAACAGCATAAACACAAGAAACAAGAGAACGTGTTTGTCAAAGTGGTGCAAACAAAGATGAAAATACAATTCCAAATAACTCATACCATAAAATAATTAAATATAATTAATTTAAAAAGAAAACATTATTACAATTAATTTTAGTTAGTATACGGTGTTGATAAAGTTCTTGCCTAAGTTGAATTTGGAATCATTTATAGCAGAAACACTTACACCAATGCCAATAGCCGCAAAACCAACAGTCACAGGTCACAAAAGATTCAATCATTGCAACACACATGGGCAGTAAAGACAATTTCTTCATCAAATTCCAACTGCCATTCTCTCAAAGGCAGAACATTATATTCACCAAAGAGACCCACAACTGGTCAAATATAAACTTGAATAAGATACAGAGTTCTCTATAAAAAAGAAATAGCAACAAGACCTGGGATTTTTCAACCATTTTCAGCAGAGAAAACCTAACACATGGGCATTTCAAGTGAGGTAAGCTCCACTGTTCTTCACTATATGGCATCTATATGAAAAGAAAGGGAGGTACAAAATGAGGACATGTCATAATATTAGTTTATTCAAACTGCCTCCTCTTCAAAAAATTATTTCTGTTGAAATAACTAATGTGAACCATCTTCGAAGATCAAGTGTACAGGAAAACATTCACTTCTGTATTTAACAAGAGTTTGAGTTTTGTTTAACGGCATATCAATCTCTGTGGATTAATGCCAAAAAGGTGGAGTCTTTAGGTATGTTTTTTAATGTTCGGTTATTTATTTGATTTACTCAGATTTTAATGAATTTTTTTTGTTTTTATTCTTATTTTAGAAAACTGAAAATGTCTTCTAGTTTTGTATTCAAAAATGTTTTACTGAGAATAATTTTTCCTTCAAAAATGAGTTATGGTAATAATGTTTTCTTCAAAAATGTATTGTTGATAAATTTTTTCCTTCAAAATGTATATTTTTCTATAAAAGTCTACCCTAATAGGTGCTACCACTCCAGGTCAGGAGGGACCTGGCAACAATAGCAATTAAGAGGTGGTTCCATGCTCCTCACAACCTCCCAATTGCTGCCGGATACAGTTTACAGTCATGCCTAGGATCAATATTTAACAAGAAAAAATTTTAAAAAAATGTGTAAGTGTTGAAAGTTAACATTCCTAGAATTGAAATATATTTGTTTTATGATCCTTATATCTTATATACAGAGGTTATCAAATATCTCAATTGCATAAAGATTTTATAGTCAGTGTGTGTATGTGTTTTATTGCTTTGTATTTCTTCTCATATGTTTATACTAATTTTTTACCAGCCTGCTTCAGATCAACATGAAACCAAAAAAGGCTGCACAAAATGAAGAAGTGCTGAAAAATTCTCAACCACACTCACTTCCCAAAAGCTAGCCAAATCACTGAATGTAAGGTTTCTTTTTTTTAGAAGACCTTAGTTGGACCAACAACTTTTCAGCTCTTTCTTACATATGCTCATTATATGAATAAAAACTTATTTGATTAAAAGAAAAAAAAAAGTCAAGCCTGAAAGAGGATTGTTCCCTGAGGGCATCATACACACTAATTAAGAAAAGTCAAAGAAAAGAGAAAGAGAGAGAGAAGAGTGTTACTCTAATTTCAGTTACCAAAGCCATTGCTATAAAGTTTAATATTTTATGAGTTATTTTATCAGTATGTAATAAATCGTAATATATTTAATATCTTATGTGTATTTGCTAAAATTAGGCTCTCATCTAAAAAATAAAATAAAAAATTCATTTAAAACTTTAAAAAAAAATCACAAAGAATTTGATGGCTAACATCTTATGTAGAAAATACAGTAAAAAAACTGAAATTAAAAAAAGAAAATCACACAATCAAGCCTATCAATAAGTTGACTACCTAATGATAAAATAGCATTTTAAACAAATATTTATGAACATAATCTCCTTCCTTGTCAAAAATTTGTAATATTTGAAAAAAAAAAAAAAAAAAAGAAATCTGAATTCGTTTGAATAAAATATAAGTTTTAAATGGTCTCTTTTGTAAAACCAGCATTCTTCTATTCTATAAAAGGCAGTAATTTACATTTGTATCTTAGTGCAGACTACATTTAAACCTGATATATATAGACAAGGGTTTAAACTTTTTTCTTTGATTACCCCTATACCATTGCTCATCTTCTCCATCACTGAGTTGAAGTAATTTTCTGCACAAACAAATTAAAAAAATTTCGTAAAAAGAAATTTAATCATTAGGAGCTGAAATTTGAGAAAATATTAACACTCAGTCAGTTAAGCAGCATACATGATACATGCTTGGAAAGAGACATGACTTACTGGGCAAAAGATTTTCCCACAGTAGGTTGCCATTACTTTCTGTAGTAGAACAGTTGCTAACCAATGTTATAGAACCCAATCTGTCCTGTTATTTAATGTATAGCTGTAGGGAAGAGATAGATTAATACCCATCCCAAGGATATTTGTGCATAAGTGAATGCAATAAATTTAACTGGAATTCAAACTTATCTCTTCCATTTCTCGTTCTGAGCTGACATCCACAACCCACATCTGCAGCAGTATGCAGGATGAGTAGAATGTACAAATAAAGGATTGTTATTGGTTAGGAATTAATGTCTACATTATTGATAGAATAATACTATTCTCTCTGTAATAAATATATTGCCGGTGAGTTTACTATAGAAATACATTTTTAATGACTTTATTACAGAAATGCACTGAAATTTTAAAAAAAGACTGTCAATGAGTAAGAATTGCGACAATAAAAAGTGATAAAAAGAATTATTCCAAGTAAATTCAGTAGAAATAACTTTTACTATAGAATTGCATTGAAACTGATGGAAAAAGGATTGTCAATGAAAATGAATGCATAAAAGAGATATAACATGCATAATTCTTGATTGCATTATTCCAACTATGTGCAAGCTAAATATTATAAAGAACAGAAAAAGGGTTCTTTATCTAAACCAGAAAATTATCTAACATATGCAAGCCTAAGATTGTAGAGAAACTTTTCTGAAATTTATAGACCCACGACCTACAAGCAATTAAACCACCAGTTCCCAATGTTATAACAGTTATAAATCAGAAGACATAGTAACAATGAAACTTTTAACTTCAAGGGAGAAGAGAAAGATGAATTAGTCAAATTGTCTTTATAATTCCTTTATTATTCTTCCTGCTATTCAGATAAAATAACTTTAGTGCTCATGTGTTTTTGTTAAGTAAATGAGCTGATCGGTATCAACTTTTGGGCCAAGGTTCCCAGCTGTTCTTTGTATAAATCCAAACTCAATATATTTATTATAGCTTTGGATTTCTTTGTTGTTAGATGGGTAAAAAAAAAAAAAAAAAAAAAGATTTCACACACACACACACACACACACATATATATATATATATATATAAGAAAACATGCACAGAAGATAAACTGAATTCCTCTTTTACTTTGGCATCTTTTTTCTTTTTTTTTTTCAACAAAAGGGAGAAGTGTTTACAGAAGTGAGAAGAAGAATTCTGACATTGATTTAGGGTAAGCAGAAACCCAAATTCTTTGACTGATTTTTTTAAATACTTTCTGACACTAAAATAATGTTTGTGACCAAATTTTACTTGCTGACAGACTGTGGTTACAAGGGTCTACTTAGTTTTAAGAGGAGAAATAAACGAAGCAAGGAAGATTTTTAATATGAAATGAAAATGTAAATATATTAAGATTGCTGAAAGGAACACTGCTGAGAGTTTGGGGGTTAGAGGTCATTAGTAGAGGGCAGATGGAGACATGCCAACTTTTTTTTTTTTAATTATTTCTTTAATTTTTTTATTTTATTTAGCTATGTTTTCCAGTCTGTTTCAAATCCAAGTAAAATAATCTAGAATAACTTATCTATTCATATAAAATGATGATGATATTGGACTCTCCCATTTATTTCAACTTATGAGGATCTGACAACCTCATTCAATTTTATGTTTGTGTCATATGTAAGACTACAGTCTTGCTAGTCACTTGCATACAAGTTCAAATATTGTGCAACAGCAAGATTCTTGGCACTGAGAGGTTTAAGCCATGGCCATCTAAGACTCATTTGTCTACTATCAAGCTGGCTATATATGAGGACCTTAGGTAATCTGTCATCACTCATCCTTACAACATGACCAGCCTGGCCCAGCAAAGTTCTTAATTTCCCCAATGTTGCATTTTGTGAGAATTGGACACCCAATCATCAAAAATATAGCTATAAACCACATGAGTGACATGGGACCTACATAAGATCTACAAATTTGAGCCATACAACAATGTGGTCAAAACAGCTGCTGTATAAAACCTTATTTTGGTGTTGAATTTGATATCTCTCATTTTATAGGTGGTGGCAAAGCTTCCCCAATGCACTTATTGCTTTTGGCAATCTGATTTGTTATTTTGTCATCAAGGGACACAGTTGCATTCATCTTACTTCATAAATATGTAAATGACTTCATATACTTCAAGTTCTTCCCATCAAAACAGTAAAACCAGAGAATTTTGACATAAGTATTTGAAAAAAAAATGTTACATTTTATAAGATCAAATGAAATATTAATGCTTTAAAAATGAATAAATCCAAAAACATTAAATTTTGCTGTGATTTTTATAAGAATCAAAACTTTATATTTATTTAAATATTTGATTAAATCACATTGAGTTACTAAGGACATTTCCATGGAAATGTCCTTACTAATTTTCATGCTTAGAGTAACATTTGTCAGATTTTAACTTTTAGCACTCAGAATTATTAATATTACTTCCCTTTCTCCTGCATTATTTTTCAAGGCCTCTTATTTGCAGTAACCTTATCAGTAATTTCACTCAAAGGTATGTTTTGTTGTCATAGCAGGATATGACAGCACAACTATGAAATTCAGATAAATTCAAATTCAGGGATCAGAGTCTACTTCAGTGGCAGAATAAACTTTCTGCACAGAAAATGAAGTCCCATACAACATGATAAAGGTTAATTTCTGAATTGTACTCTATGCATTCATTTCTATTCATTTTAATTCTCATGTAAAAAAATGTTAGTACAACTGTCCACTATCAAAAAATATTTAAAGTCTTTGTAAAAAAAAAATGTTCCTTCACAATTATCTGATTTTGTGTCATGCTTAATTTTTTTTTTTTTAATGAAGTGTTGATATTATACAATAATTATTTTAGATTTGCATTTGCATCTGAGCGTACAAAAGTCAAAATAGGATAAAGTAAAAAAAAAAAGAGCACTATGTAATAACAAAACATCAAAAAATATTTTTTTGTGAAAATATTTAAATATGACTACGATTTTGCCATACAAATATACTCTGTCTCTCAAAAGTGAGGCAAAATATATTTGTTTTCTTAATTTCCTCCAAAGAACATTTATTAACTGGGGAAACTTGGCTTTGGTGAACATGTGTAGACCAGGACAATAAATGAAACTATTGATAATAATCAGAAAGAGCTGAAACATTTTGGATAGAATCAGCAAGAAGACATGGAAAATTGATCGCTTGAACAACATATAAAATACAAAAGAAACAGAAGAGTAACATTGAATAACCTACTTGAGCAATTTGAGCGAATAGACAAATAAAATAAAAGTTATGGTGAGAAAAATTAAGTACATATATTGAAAGAAAACCATGAATAATTATAATAAAAAATATAATTCATTATATATATAATCTAAGTGTTAAGGAAAGTGTAGAATCTAATTAAAAAATTTTTATTAAGATGTTTAGCCAGTATCTACCATATTGACTTGTGTATAATACACCCTCATGTTTCTGAAGCTAAAAAAGCAGGGAATAAATTACAACCTCTGGTATCATATGATCTACCCATAATATACCCATCCCTATATAATTATTTTTAAAGGGGTATCATATTATCCATTAAAATCTCAATGTTATATACATATAACCAAATAAAATATATAATTTTTCATGACATTAAAGAATAGAAATTAACTGAAAGCATTACTGTGGTGTCAAACAAAAGAAAGCCCTGAAAAGTGAAAACATCATAATAAAGCCTACATGAAACTTTGAAGTGAGCATAACATTGCTCAGTTAAGTGATAAATTTCTCTACGTTAATTCTGTTTACAATATCTCGATATCAAGCACTTTATGACAAAAACCAGCTTGCCAAAATTACTTTCTACCAGTAAACCACTAAAAAAAAAAAAAAATCTTGGCTCGAAGTAACATCACATCTTAACCCCATATATATATATATATATATATATATATATATATATATAATAAGAGGATTTTTAAGCTGTAAAAATTTATATATATGTATGTATGTATATGTACATACACATACATAGGTAGGCATATATATATGCATGTGGCTGACTGGTTAGAATGTTCACTTTCCAACCTTGGGGGTCTCAGTTCAAATTTTCCTATGGTCAATTTGTTAGGAAGGTGTTACTAGAATGTGACACCTTTGAAAAGTGCTTTCAAACTATACCACATATAAACCCAAGCATTTTGAGTGAAATTGGGTAAACAGGACTGTTTGATAACTGTTTGTGGTTGCAGAGTCACAAGTCAGTGTGACTGAGGGTTTGAGTGTACTGGTGTTGTTAAAACTGCTTATCATGCTTTTTCACTCAGAAACTGTAACTAAGGTCTGCTCAGCACAATTGCAGTATAAACCACGGGTGGGCTCGGTGGGTGTTGAACAAACACAAATGTTGCCTGAGCAAGTCCCTGTAACAGGGATTATTAACTTATTCATCTCTATATTTTCAGAAGCCATTTCTGTACATGTGTGTGTGCTTAATCTTTCTTACTTAGATGTCATCTTGACAAGTGTAGAAGAATTAATCTTGTGATTCTATCAAATTTCTCTGGCAGTTCAATCTTTGTGTCAAAAGTTATTTGGATCATAATTAGATTTCCGTGTCTGATCAGGAAGCTGGTTACTTTCTATCCAGATGCACTTTCTTTCTTAAAATAGCTGATTCTTGTTATCAGGCCGAGCTGGTAGCAGCTGGGGGGGGGGGGGGTCATATTAGGTAGAGGTTGAGTAAGCAGCCAAAGATAAGACACTCAAATCCATCTTTTCAAGTTAATATAACTGCCACACAGTTTATGTTGGTTTGAGTAAATGGAACTTATTACTATTTAGCATGTTTTTCTCCTATGGTACTTGTATAGAATTTCTGTCAATATAAAACATCTTGAGCCAACACGGTTTATATTTGTGCAGAACATTTCGCACACACATACTCACACATCTATATTGATATATAAAATAAATACCATAAATTTTTATGTATAAAACAACCTATAATTAAGATGAGACTCAAAATCTAGGTAAAATTTTGTGATTTTATCTTATATTCATAGAATAAGACAACCAAATGGGACCAATATGATGAAACTGTAAATGACAATGCTTTTGATCTCTTTGCATTAGATGATGATGATGATAGTAATTTTGAAAGGTTTTAATCATGGATGTGGGTCTCTCATGTTTTACTTTTTTCATTCTGTAATGAAAAATAAAGTTTTTATTTGTCATCTTAAATATTTTGCTTCTTAACACTGTAAAAAATACCATTATACCAAGTATGTTATTGAAAAATAAAGTTTGCACATTATATTAAATGTTGTTATTTAATACAGCAATAATGAATTTTAATTATTGTTGTATCGTGGAATGAAGTGATACACAGTGAAATGTAGCAAAACTACTTTATTAACAGATTGGTACAACCGAGATGTATATACAATATTTACAGTCTCTCACAGTAGTAGGTGTTACTTCCTGAAGTCAATTATAATGACAACTGCTGTGCTAAGTGCACCTTGTCTTTTATACATCAGGGCGACCGGATGTCACATGATACAAGCCATGACACAACAATTATAAATATAGATTGTATATTATCTTAAATGTTATTTAACACCATTACAAGTAATAATGATTGGTATGAACACACCTATATAAATCAAGAACGAAAAATTTGTTTACGACGTTTGTGACTTGTGTGCGTTGCTCAGTGGAACTTTTGCAAATTGTTGTGTAATTGTCTCTTTAATATTACACTTTAATGTGAAATCAAGAAGTAAAATTTTGTTTTCTACATTTATAGCTGTAGTACAGCATCATAATGCAGATTGTTTTAACTAGAAATATTTATATCCATAGTTACCAAACTGAGGCAGTTGTTAGCCTATCACAATCTATGGTGCAAGCATGTTAACTTACGTAACAGTGTCAACACACCACAAAATTTAAGGTTAGCTTTTTGTAAATGTTGTATTAGATGTCCCCCTATTTTGCGGGGTAACTTTTAAGATTTAAAGGTCATCTTATAAGTGGAAATATGCAGTATTTACTGGAACCTAAAGGATTATTTGCAAAATGATGAATGCCATTTTATTCTTTGCAGAAACAAAATAGCAATCATTGTATGAAATATCCCAAATTTTGAAGTTTTAAATTAATAGCAACTGTGTGAAACTGAAACTGTCAAAATGCGATATCATTGGACTGTGAAGAAATTCATTGACATTACTGGACTGATGCAGCTGTGATAAGCGCAAGTTGAGAAATTTATCTTACCGATCAGCATCGCATATCATGAAAGTTAGAAAAAAGTTACATTGCTGTGTCAGTGTTGATGTGTTAAAAAGCATAAGATTTTAGGTTCTTGTTGTAGAGCAGCTAACACCCCTTTGGCACTCTCAAAAATAGAATGGTCTGTGGACTGTGGTAGTTGTAAAAATAAAGACTAATAGTCTGGGATATTCAGAGTGTCATTAATGATTACTATCAGGCTGTGCTCTTTGCAACTCTAATGACTTAATCTCCTCTCTCTTCCACTATTTGTTGTTCTGTCTTATGGTGTTTGTCTTAATTGTATTAATATCCCTTAGCACATATATTTTGCCATAGATACTCAGCACACCACATCTGCATATCGTCCTGCCACCTCAGCGATACAACAGTCCTAAAATAAGTGGGGAAACAGGACCAATCATTAATTCTTCTTTAAAAGACATCCATTAGAAAAAACAAAATCAAATGAAATTGGCAATAGGATTCATGAAGTTTGATTTTTCAATCCTTTTTACTGACAGACATCAATGGTGAGTCAGATAGATGGAGTAAAGACTGGGTAGTAGCTGATGGAAACTCATCAGATTGAGAAGAACAAGATAGAGGTGGTGTGATCTTTTTAAATGGGATAAAGAGGTGAGACCATGGTAAATTCTGGATGGTGCTAAGATGACAGCTCAGATATACATTGATTTTTGAAAGCACAGAGAGAGCTTCAGTTCAATAAGCCAAGAATTTTATGCCTGATAATGCTCCATCAGATTTACTGAAAAAAAGTAATGAATACTTGATTAAAATTTGTTTCAAAATTTGTTGCATATCTGCTTGACCATAGTCTGACTGAAAACTTTTTGATCATATGGAAGAGAGAGGTTTACATTAACAAACAGCAATTTATCAGCTAATATGAAATTCTGAATATTATTCTAGATGATATGAAGTATGAACTTTCAAATATTATTCTGGATACAAAGAAGTATGAACTTTCGAATTCTATTCTAGATACAAGGAAAAATGAATATTGAAAAAATATATTGCATTGTCTAGAAAGTTTATGCCTGTTTTTAGTCATTCATGTTCTAAAACATTCGAACATGTCAGATTTAGCTACTGATATATACGCTTACATTCCCAAATATAGGGTACTTCAAATTATTTCTTGAGAAAAACAGATTAAATTTACTTAATTCATGTCAATTGGGCATCACTATTGAAATGGAAGATTATAAGGTGCATTTAAGACACTTGATTCTTTTTTGTTACAATAGAGACAAAAATACCTCTCAAGCAACAAATATATATATATATATATATATATGTGTGTGTGTGTACACACATATACACATATCTATATATACATACACACATATATGTATGCACATATATATGTACGTATGCACATATATAAACATATGTATGTACACGCATATATATAAACACACACATTTATATGTACGCACATATATACACACACACACATATATATATATGTACACACACATATATGTACATACACACATATATAACATGTTTCCTTAAAAACGACTGACAAGGAAGATTTTATTAATTTTTTTACATAATTTTTCCAGTATTCTTACATGTTTCCTTTTTGCTGGAGATAAGGAATTCACAGGCCATTTTCAAGAATGTTATTTTTCTGTTGTTGCTATGTTCTCATGTTTGAGTGTCATGTAATTTTTCCTTCTAGTGTTTTTTGAATAGGAGAGTTTTTAAAACTGTCATGTGATGCACGTGGTGGGCATCATGTGAGTGTCTATTTTTAAAACCTTTCAAAAATTCCATGTCCGCTATTAAATAATGTAAGGTTGATGGTAGGGGAAAACTGATACATAATGCCTTTCTTATAGCGAGGTGCTTTTGATATTGTCATTTAAATAGTATTTTTATATTTTCAACCAAAATTTTTCTTAAGGATTCTTGTAAGTTATGCATTAATAAATGTTTTTTTATTGTACTATCATTACTAGATAGGTGACATGTAAGGCATCTACTCAGGGAAGTAGTAGTAAGGCCAATATAGTTAATCAATTTATGACAAAAAACACAGTATTGTACAGGGAATTGAAATTCATACACTATATTAGTCATTGCTCGTTTAGATTTGATGGGGTTATTATTATTAGAAATAACAAGGTTTGCGGTCTTCCATTTTTTGTAACATATTGTAAATTTTACATGTCTTTGAAGAATTAAGACAGAAATATGGTCTTTAATAATTTTTCATATAGAGAATTTGTCCTGTGCTTTTGGCTGCAATAAAATATGTTGATGTTTTCTTTTTTTTTTGTTATTTTTAATGCTAGTGTCATGTATTTTTTTGTAAGAATAATTTGTTAAATTTATAGACGTCACGTGACCCTTATGTGTATCTATCTATATTTCAGCTCCTACCAAATTTTGGATCTATTTCTCTCTGAGCCATTATCATCAGCTCTTTCTTTCTCTCCTGTCTCTTACACTCTTTATTTCTTATATATTTCTCTTTCCTTTTTGTTTTACCCCCTTTTTTTGATTTCCTTTTTTGTTTTTCCTTCTTTTCTATCCTCTTTACCTTGTACAATATTCCCAAAATAAAGAAGAAGTGAGATTTTTGAATTCTCTTTTTCAAAAATAACGTTTCATACCATTATTATTAACTACCTGATAAGACATTGTTTTTTCACTTGGATATATATATATATATATATATATATATATATCCAAATGAATAAAGAATGAAGAAAGTCTATATATATATATATGAGAGAGAATGCCAACCTGTTAAGGTAGGATAATCCAAAAGATTTTATCTAATTAATATAAACTAAATTGACAGCTCAATGGATATTAATCAGAGCAAATATATTGAGAGGAAAACTTTTTATATGTTGAGTTTTCTTCTCAGTATAAATAAAAATATTCTTACAAAAAATACACAACACCAGTAATAAAAATATCACATAAAACATCAACATTACTACAACAAAATGCATAATAATTATAAGCAGAACAAATTCACTATATGAAGAACCAGTTTTATATGAAGAACCAGTTTTACCATAATTTCTAAAAAAACCTGTTAAATTTATAATATATTACAGAAAACAAAAGGCTGCGTAATTTGTTGTCACTAATCAAAATAACACCATCAAATCTAAACTAGCAATGACCATTCTTTTTTTTTTCAATTGGAGTGGATAGACTAAACTATCACTCGGTTTACACTCCACCCATATCTATTGAACAGGTGTAGAGGCTCATCCCTTGTTTCCTGTTTAGGATGTGGTTTCCGGCTTTCTCTTTTCCAATCTTTTCACTCTTACGTAGCCCCCTGCTCATCAGTGGCATTACCGCCTTGCTCGGGGTGATATGATTAAAAAAAAAAATAAATAAAAATATAGTGTATCAATTTCAATGCCCTGTACAAGACTGTTTCTTGTCACAAATCAATTACCTATATTGAACACACTAACAGCTCCTTGAGCAGACACTTTACTTATCAAACCAAGGTGCCATATAAAAAAAACACTTATAAATCCATAATTCACAACAACCATTAAGAAAAATTTTTTTGATCCAAAACCAAAGAATTTATATAAATCACAATATCGGAAACATTGCTATTTGAGAAGCCCTATATATCAACCAATTCTCTCCTACCATCAACCTTAGATTAATGGTAGAAAAAGCATACAGACAGTCTTTAAAAATAAAAGGGTGCTCCTGCAAACTCCAGTCAGACTTAGAATGAACAACCCTATTTTAAAAATAATAAGTACAAAAATAATTATAAAACAAAAGTAAATTACGTAACAGTCTAAACAAGGAGACATAACAACAGCTGAGACATAAACACTCTTAAATAATGACTGTAGAAGTGGGCAGATGCGCTTAAGGCAATAAAAATTATAGACAATTTTTATATTCCTCAACTCCACCAAAATGAAAACTTGTTAAGATGCCCGAAAACTTAATAAAAATTAAGTCAATTTCCTTATCAGTTGTATTTAATGCAAGATGTTTAAAAAAAAAAAAAAGAAAAAGAAGGTTGCTTCCCAAATAAACATATATATATATATATATATATATATATATATATACACACACACAACCTTTATGAAATGTTCTGGAATGTTAAGAAATGAGATTAACCAACATAATGAATTTAAATCTAAATTTAAAATGGGATTAACCAAAATAATGGATTTATATCCGTTAAAAACAATGTTCAATGACCACCATCAGTAGCAGATAAAAAGCAGTTGACCAAGTGAGAGAGAGTGAGACATGTTGGGATAAAACTGACATCTGTTTCTTAAGAAAAAATTACAGAACCAAAAACTGAGAAGTATTGGCAGTGCTGTAAAACTCAAGTTACCTCCAGTGACCATCCTTGTAGTGCTGAGGCCAGACTTGCCTATTCCATCAGCCATCTTCTGAGGAAGAAACCATATTAATATTCATGAATTGTGAATGTGACATATTGTGTAGCTTTGTATTTGTATATACTTCTGAGTAGTATTTACATTATATACATTGTTTGGACTGATGTCCTCATCTTTATTGTCATGTTAACAACATTTCGGCCATGGTACACTCTGGCTTTTTTCAGACGCTAGGACCACTGCAATAGACAGGATTGAATTCACAACTCTCTGGGTCAAGTCACTGAATCTAACTAATGCTTTTTATCCACTAGGTCATATATTCTTGAAAATATCAGTGTATGAATTTTGGGGACTTACTAACCTAATGTCTCAGTAACCATTTTTTACCAGAGCTCATATTGCAATCTTTGACGTTAATGATTTTCTCTAGCACTCTGTATTACTGGTTCCCACATTGTATTCATTTCTATACTTGGCTGGCATAGGAAATTTTTGTGGTCAATCATATGCACTGATTTTTAAATTTACATAGTTTTCAACAGTGTTCTCTATCAATTATTTCAACTTCATTCTGTAAGGTATGGTGATTCCCTTTCTCCCTCTATATGTGGTCTGCTACACCTGATTTTTTTTATTTCCCCTCATGTTATGGCCTTGTGATATTGCAGCCTTACCTTAAGAGGGCAGCCTGTTTCTCCTTTATATTTCTTTCCACAGCCACATGGAATGGCATGCACACAGTCCTTAGTCATGTTCTCTTCTATTAGTGGTCTTACCCAAGAGAGGTATCTGCCAAGTGTAGAACTACTTTTGAATGGTGCTCTGATGTTATATGGACCACAGATACTTTGTATTTTCTCCAATAATCCCTTCACATAGAGTAGGCCGACTAAGGCTATTTTTTTGAGTGTTGTTACCCTCATGCACACTCCCTTCCATGTTTGTTGGAGCTATTGTCATGTACCCTGGGTAGTTGTTATGTTGTAGAGTACTGCTTATACTGACCATTTTTTGTTTATGTTAAAATTTATAAAATATTTCTATTAAAATAATTTTTCAGGAAAAATTGGTTTATCAGGTCTACTGTTATTGTTCTTTTCATATAATGGAATTTGTTTAAATCCATTTTGATAGAATCAAATAATGAATTATTGTTTTTAAGTTACCCATGCTTTGAAACATGCTGCAATATGTTGTGTATTGGCTGACAATCTGTTTCTGATGATCTGAAAATACTTCAAATGGATAGAAAGGGTTCCTTATATATAAAGTCAAAGAATGCATAAGTGCTAGTTCCCGACGTTTTTACATGTTTTTCCAGATGTTGCTGTTTGAGTCCAGGTAAAAAGCTATTATTTCAAAACTGATCTTAAGCAAACAGAGCCTGACTACTCTGTAAGATTAGTATAGCACAATGTTGGTTCCATCTGGTGGCCTTCTGCTACATTCACTTAATATAAGATTAGTACTTGTTTTCCTTTCAGTTGAGTTTAAGGTCATTTGATATACATGTGAACACACACACACACACACACACGTGTGTGTGTATATATTTCTTTTAATGGTCATATTTAATATGTGCGTGTATATATATATATATATACACACACACACACACACACACACGTGTGTTTATGAGTGCATTGTTGAGTGTTTAAAACTTTCACTTTCTGACTGTGAAGCCTGGGTTCGAATCTCACCATAGTTGATTTGTCAGGAAGAAGACTTTTTGATGTTATTGGTTTGGAGGAGGTAATCCCAGCATGCAGCACTTTTGGAAAGTGCTTGAAAACCGTACCACAAGTTGACCCAAGCCTTGTGAGTGAAATTGGGTAGACGGCTCTCTTTGAGGACCTGTCGATGGTTGTGCTAGCAGGTCATCATGACCAAGGGTTTCAGTATCCTGGCCTTGTTCAAATTTCAGTTCGTTCATGCCAGATGACATGCTCTTACCCAGAAACTGTAACTACGGTCTGCTTAGCATAGTTGCAGTATAAACCGCAGGTGGGCTCTGTAGGTGTTGAACAAACCTGAGCAAGTGTCTGCAATGGGGATTAGCTAGCCACCCATGTGAAGAGGCATTCTCAGATATGAGTGGTTAGCAATGTGTGTGTATATATATATATATATATATATATATATATAAGGGATAGGCTTCAAGCACTTTACTGAGTAGAAAAGTTTGCTTTGAGCCTGTTTTTTTTTTTTCAGTATTGACATTTCAATTCAAGACTACATCTGGACAAGTGTTTTAAGTTTGGCAAGTTGTCTGTTGGTTCCACCAAATGGTTTTTGTTTTTCTTTAATATATTTTCTTTTTATTACTTAAACGTTATTTTTAGTGGACAAGTGGGAAAATGAAATAAAACCAAAAAATAAAATAATATTGAATAAAAAAAAAAAAAATGAATTAATTTTCCCACAATGCAAGTTATAAAGAAACCAAAAAGGAATTCTGGTTACATGTGTAATTTTATGATCCCATTTCTGGAAAGGACAGACTCTTTCTTTTAACTTTCCAATCATTTGGACAGGTTTCAACAACCCTACTCATGAAGTAAAAATTTGGCCATCCCAACTCAGCATGAGGCTGACTTGAACTCAACCATCTTTACTAGTTATTTACTTTCCATAAATAATTTCTTAACCAAAAAAGAAAATGGATATTCTCAAAAGAAATTTTAACTTTGTTTTAATACACTCAATATAAGAGGCATAAATGTCTGCAGCAGAAACTCGGGTTCTTTGGTATGCTTTTTCCATCTTCTTCATTCATATACTCAACATGCACGTTCACCTAAAAATCCACAACCTTGTTAATTACATAGGTACTTGTATTTGAATAGACACTCCGTTTATTAAACAGTATATTTATTTTCATCTCCCAGCTGGACGAGAAATCCTATGCAAGAAAAATATTCACTCTCCAGCAAGATTTAAACCAGCATTTCTCTAAGGAAACTGTCATTAGATCTGACATGCTTTGATCTCTCAGCTACAGAGAACTTCAATGAACAAGCAAAGATGAGAAGTGGTCATCTCTTATAAGATTTGGCAGACAAAAATAAATACTATTTAAAAAATAAACAAAGCGTCAACTCAAATACAAGTATCCATTAAAAATAACATTTAAGAAATAAAAATTTGTTGTATTAAATAAAAAATCCATTCCGTTTGTCACAAATTTCTTTGTTTATGTTAGGATACCAAAATGAGTAGATATGTCTATTTCCAGAGTTAGAGAAAAATATGTGTTTGAAAGCAATATTCAACTTTGCTTGGTAATCAATGCACCTTGTAGCCAAGAGGTCAAAGTAGGTCAGATCTAATGATGTCTCCCCTAGGAGAACGCAGGTTCAAATCTTGCCAAAAGAGAGCATATTTTTCTTTAATAAGATTTCTTGAATATTCAGGCTGGTATAAGAAAACAAATAAATATACTGTTTAATAAATAAACAGAGCATCTACTCAAATACATATATCCACTAAAAATAACATTTAAGTAATAAAAATCTCTCAGATAAATAAATAAAAAATCCATTCCTTTTTATTTTTTATATATAATAAAATATATTTTTAAGGTATGCTATATTTATGGATTAAATTGCTCAATATTTGGGATAGAGCATATCTAAATATATAAGTGGACATTGAAGTCAACACCCAGAGGTAACAGTCTGTTTCATGCTTACCAGGCCATGTGCATTGTGCTTTTGCTCAACTATATATATATATATATATATATATATATATATATATATATATATATGTGTCAGTGACACATTGTGGATAGTCTATTGTATTATCCTAATGGTTATTTTGGTGGGCATTAACATTTTCAAATTATTCTGAGGACTATTGAGTGGAAAAAATACTGGATTTGAATGCAGTTTTTTGGATATGTGTTAACTTTTTTTTTTTTTATTATTTTGTTGTTGGGTTTATTACTGCATTTTCTTGTGTTTATTTCTGCAATCATGGCTTGTTAATTTGCTTATTATTTACTTTAGATTAATTTATTTTAATTGTTTTTGTTTATTTTATTTTATTCTAGTATATTATTGGTTTTCAACTTTTAGTAACATAGTAAAATTTTGTTTTTGCATCTGCATTTTGATAAGTTCAGACCATTTGTTTAGTATTGAGGGGTGTGGATGGGAAAGCAATTGTAGCTACTTGCTTCTGGCTGGGATCGAAACTTGACCGATTTGCTGTCAGTTGAAGTCGCTAACCCCTAAGCCATAGCGTATGGAAACAGAGAAGGGAAATTTTAGCCTGTTGTATATAAGCGGGGTATACACACACCATTCATCAAAAGAACTCAATTCATTACTAGAGAGTAATGCATAATTATATATATATATATATATATACCAGCCAGAAAAATCTTATTAAAGAAAAATGAATTTTTAATCCAATATTTTCATGTAGTACATATTTGCATTCCTATCCATGTTTCTTTAGTTTTAATTTTTTAAACAATAAAATTAATAACTGATCTAGGTCTTTTTGACCTCAACCAGTTATTAATTTCATTGTTTTACTAAAGAAAAATTGTGCTTCCCTGAAAGGAACTAAACCTGTATACCTTTTCCAATGAGGGAAAATGTTTCTATGGCTGAAGGGTGCTGCTACTATGACCAGAATGGTAGCAACAGGCTCTGGGACATTTGTAGTAATAAGAAATATATCTAAAGAATTAATGGATTTGTTTTTAATCAGACACTTATGATTTTGAATGCTATTTCTAGTGGATATGTGTGTTTGAATTAACTGCACGATAAGTGCAAATTTCTAGCATTTTTATTTTAGTAAATTCTACTACTGATTCAGTAAGTAAATTCTACTACTGATTCAGTAAGTAGATTATCAAAAACTGAGTGTGCTGGAAAATTCTGCACAACAATACAATGGGATGTTGAAAAATTCTCAGGCCAAACTGAAATGGATTAAAAAAAGAAAAAGAATTTCAGTTGATTAGTCAGATTTTGGATAGTGAGTTGGGTCATGACATTTTCAGCAACCTTACATACATATGAGTATTAAATCATAGATGGTTAGTAACATTGTCTTGCAGATATTGAATTTTGAATAGGATCTCTGATCTTAACTGGATGCCCCAATTATGTGGCTCTGTACAAGATTAAGCTATGTTTGAGAGAAATTTAAAGCCTTTAAATGCTGGTTATTACAAGATTTTAGTCATAAATATCTAACTATAACCATATAAACATCAATTTTAAGTCCTATTGCATTCAAAATAAGATATTAAATCATTTCATTAACATTACATCTTTTTGTTTTTGGTAGGGAGTGGACAACTGAATTTTGTTTTTGCATTCTTGATATTACAACAATTTTCTGAAGAAAAAGATTACCTCTTTTCTTGATGGATTACTGAGATTAGTTTGCAATGTTTACAAAAGCTGAAATTGATATTGAAAGAAATTTTGCATTGTGGACAAGATTAAGGTGAATATAATGTGGCAATCCCAAAAGAAGAATTTGCAGACAGTTTTTAACAGCGGAAGAAATACTGGGATACGTGTCTCAAAGTACTTTGAAGAATACAAATGTACCACTGCTCAAAGTTACTGACAATTTTATATATTTTGTTATTAAACAGATTAAAGCACTTAATTCCTTTCAAAGAGAAATAATAATTCAGCTTCAGAATCAATTCTTCTATGTATTGTGTTCTTTCAGGACAACAACAATCATGACGCTCCACAACCTCCTATTGTAGCCCTTAACAACATCAGTGCTTTTGCCAAACCTCCCTCTTCACTCCACCATCCATTTATAAAAGTATGTCAGGTATGTGACTCACTATCTTCCCCTGTCACTCTTTCCTTCAATATGTCCTGTGAGTGTCAAATTCTCCAAGCATTCCTTTATTATTATATGTTTAAGAAATTTCAACTTTATCTTTCTGATTTTGAATAAGTTTTCTTTTTGTTTTCATTTTCTTTAAGGCATCTTTGTTGCAATTCATCTATGGAATTCTCGGCATCCTTCTGTAGAAGATGTTTTTAATAATCCTTCAACAGATCATCTTCATATAATTATACTATCTTTCTTTTAATTATACAAATTTGAGGGTTGCTTGCTAAAGTAGATCTGCCTACTCTTGTAAATATGCAAGGTAGTAATCAGAAAAGACATTGCTGTACTCTGTAGAAAACAAAATTACAAATTATAGTCTTTGTTATTTGATCCAGTCAGTGACTTGATTTTAGGAATAATTATCAATTCTGTAACAATGAACAGAATTTGATTTGGTTTGGATGCAATCATAAACAGGAAACTGATTCCTTCTTTTTCTTTCTTTTTCCTCTTTTAAACTTTGTTATTATGAAATAAATTGAACTTATACTTGAAAGATGTAGAAAATGCAACAAATATATTCCCCCCACCCCCCAAAAAAATTATCCAGTATACTTAATGGTAAATGTTTGGTATCTATGAATCTCCATAAATCATTAAAATGTTGAAAATACCAGCCACCAAATAATTTTGATAGAAAAAATAAAAAATGAATAAAAGTATATAATATCTATTACAGCACACTACATTATTAATACTACTTCCATTTCCACTGCATTCTTTTTCAAGGTTTTTCAGTTGCAGTATCCTTATTATTAGTTTCACTCAAAGTTGTTTTCTGTTGCCATAGCAGGATATGACAACACGTCTATAAAATTCAAACATACTATTGTTCAGGAATCAGAATCACCTTTGGTGGCAGGATACACTTTTGTACAGCATATGAAGTCACATATAGAATGATAAAGGTTAAAAACCATTCACACATGTGAAAGACCATGATTATTATAAATTTGATTTCTTGAACTCAGTGAAATAAATGGGAGAGTTTTAGAATATTATAGATGCAGCATTTTTACCCCAATAATTTGATTAGTTTTAATTCATAGTAATAAAAAAAACAATAATAAGGTGGACTAAAATTACTACCAATGAAGAGTACACGGAAGATTGGGAGAAAAACCAACAAAATCTAGTAACAATTCATCTAAAAAAAAAAATTTTTTTTAAATATATATATGCATATGCATTTAATTTAGAATTGACACACACACACACACACACACACACAAGGGGAATGAAAAAGTTCTCAGACCAATTAAGAAACAATTAAAAAAAGAATTTACTTTGATTATTTTCTGGAAAAATGCCAAGAACCTTTCAGCATCCCCTAAATATAAATTTTTTATTTATGTGAAACAAATGCAATGGTAGACAATGACAATTTTTCAACCTCAGTACAATGCCTACCTCACATCTCTTCATTGATTGATTCATTTTATATGGCTTAAGCATTTGTAGCTTATTTCAAGTCAGATTGTAAGAATTTTTTTCTAGAGATAATAATGATTTAATATGTCCTACTAACCTATAGCTGGGGAGAGATGAGGTGGATTCATAGGGTATTTATGTATAAATGAATATAATGAACCCAATCAGAATTGAAACTCGCTCTCCAATTTCCAATTCCAAGCTGTTATCCATTACACCATGTGCACATCTAAGCTTACAACAGCTGGTATTCCCAAGTGGTCACCCATCAAGGTACTGGCTAGTCTCAATGTTGCTAAACTTCAGTGATTGCATGAGAACAGGTGTTTCGACATGACCATAAGCCATCTCTCTCTCTCAATAGCTTATGAAAGGCAAAAGTACTCAGACATTGAACAATTTATATTCCACTATGTATCAGAAATCAAGAAAATGTCCAAAATATAGGAAAAATAAATAATTTCTTAAAAAAGAATGTCCATTGATCTTTAAACAAACTTTAAACATAAACACACACACCAGCATCTATGCAGTGATCATTCTGTAATGAATTAGAACACTCTTGGCTACTAGCGTATGTTTACATGGTATATCACACACTAAAATCTGCCTTCTTCTACCGAGTGCCCCTAGCTCAGAGGTAGAATTGCCGACTGATGACAATTCGGTCAGATTTCAATCCTGGCTAAAAGTAATCAGATGTCTAATCATACTGATGAGCTGTGATACAGCAAAACAGATTTGTCTGCAGATGACTATATATATATATATATATAAGAAGTAAGGGGTTGGCAGTCCACTGTTTATAGAGATTTACTTTATTAAGAATGTTCGATACTTAGTAGAGCCTTATATATATATAATTAGTTAGTTAGTTAGTTTTTGGTCATTATTAAATTAGACCAGTACACAGTATATTAAATAGTGTTCAATATATTTATATTGTAGAACTTTTGAATATTTTTTTATTTAGAAATAAGTTATTTCCACAACCTAGGTTTCAACCATTTGGTATCTTCAGGTGATTTACAATAACTGATTTTCTGTTTTTCAAACGCACAAACAAATCTTTATGAATGTGCAACTGGAATTTTCAAAGAATCAAAAATTTTCAAAACTAGGGAGGAGTTATTCAAGAATCTTACAACATTTTCATCCGTGTTTATATGGTTCTAGTATGTATTTATAGGTATGATTACATCTAGACATAATTTCTAATCTTTCATTTAATTTATTTTGTTCTGGGAATAACATAATAGCTAACTTTTCCTCCTGGTACAATCTGCATACATCACCACCATTGTATGGTTTGACTATTTTCACTATACTCCAAGTTATATCAGCGTCATTTCCATTTATCAGTTTTAATTCCCATATGTAGCTAGGTCGAGGTTTTCCAGTTTAAAATGTAGATTTATGATTATTCCTCAGTTTTTAAAAATGCCTTTAGTTGACCCCAAATATGTTTTACTTTGTCCATCCATACATGTATCTCTGCTTTGTAAATAACCCCTTCCTTTTTACAAAGTCCATTAAGTAGGCATTTATTTTTGTCCCTACAGTTACATTCCTTGTTAATAATGTTATTTTGTACATTTTTATTTAGGTTTCTGGCGTTTTGTTTTTTATATAATTTTCTGAATTACTAGTACAGTTATACATTAATTTGATTGAATTCCTATTGAAAATTTTGCTTAATTCTGAGTTTTTTGGGAAGTATTTAATTTAAAAAATATTTGTCCTATTTTGTATTTTACTTCTAAGTGAAAAATGATGGGTTGAACCAAATGTTTTGATTTCTATCATTATTTCTCATTTGTTTGTTTGGCTGAGTTTTGTATTCTAAAGTTTTCTTATGGCCACATTCCTTTTTTTCCTCTTATCAAAGATTGCTTTGTTAGATGAATTTTTTGATAGCCTGTGTTCTATTCCTTTATGGATGTGTTTGATTATGCTTGTGGGGTGGTTAGATCTTCGGTTTATATATATATATATATATATATATTAGATGCCTCCCAAATTTTATTAAAAAAAAAAAAGAAAAAAAAAGAGGCCACATTATGGTGAAAAATATGCATAAAACATAAAAAAAATATTATCATTAAAATCTTTGTTATTCAGAGGAAAGATCACAGGAATTTTTTTATATCAAATTTTTTTCATCCTTTTAAGAATCTTGAAAGTTTTGGCTAGGAATCTTGATTTACTTTTCTGGCATCAATGCAAAACCATAAATTTGTAATGAAAATTCAAGCATCTTTTAACATTAATTTGAAAATTCTTACAAAAATAAGATAATTGTCAGATTTTAATGAAACTTTCAGGATTTATTCAGAAATTAATTAACATATTTTTTAAATGTTCCTATTTTAGAAAATCTTAATAAAATATTTTCTTTTTATACCTGTTATCCCCTACTCAGTTAATTACATGAAGCACTTAATGTTTATATTAATTAAAAGAACACGTTCTTAGAGAATTTAAATCATCAAACATTTTTGATCAAACAGGATTCCTAGTTACAAAAAAATCAGCTCTGAATCTTAAAATTAAAAATGCCATAAAACTAAGACATCTAGAATATTAAATATTACAATGCTTAAATTAATCCAAATTTCAAAGGTTACTGGATATTTAAAAAAAAAACTATATAATGAAAAGGGGTTCATGTTATAATGTAATGTAATTTTAATTTTAATCATGTATCCCTTACTTAAATTTCCTTCACATCATAAATCACTCAACATGAAAAAGAACTCCAAAGGAAATTAAATGTTTTTCTTCAATATTTTTATCTAAAAGTCATTTGTTTCAATTCAAATAAATTACACTTTAAATTAGCTAATTTTTTCTAAGAAAAGTTTACTTTTTTTGAAAGATTTTTTTAATAAAGAGTATTACATTGTGATGAAAGATGGTTAAAGATGACACTAAAATCAGTGATCTTAGCAATTTCAAAACCAAAACTCCTTTCAATAAATTTAAATTAGTTTAAATTTAGTGAATTATATTGTGCTGACAGACCTGTCAATATGGATGAATTTATAGATTTTACTTATAAGTGTGTATATATATAGTCATCCGCAGACAGATCTGTTTTGCTGTATCACAGCTCATCAGTACAGTTAGACTCCGATTGCTTTTAAGCCAGAATTGAAACCCGATCGAATTGGCGTCAGTCGGCGATTCTACCTCTTGGCTATGGGGTATGAGTGGTCGCTAGAAGAAGGCAGACTTTTTAGCGTGTATATTGTCATTATACCCACCCAATAGCCAGAGTGCTCTAATCCATTACTGAATGAGTGATGCGTACATGCCAGAGTAGCTACTGTTTTTCAAAGTCTACCATTATTCCAGTGGGCTCAATCAGGGTGTGAGAGCATAAATATATATATATATATATATATATATATATATATATATATTCCAATCAGTTTAAATTTGGTTTGAAATGCACCAGAATATTTTACTTATTTGGAATATTTAATTTAATCTATTAGCTTGAAATTCAAAGTAAAATTAAAGCTTTAAATATTTTTCATTTTTTAAAATGCATTTTAAACTTAGGTGCTGTATATTTTGGGAGGAAGGTAACTATATCCTTCACTTTCTGTCATTTATTTGCAATATATCCACATATGTTTCTACCTTTGTAAAACCTTATAAATCTTTTTTTTTTCAGGTGAGAAATAATGATAATATATTTCATTCAGTTTAATTTTGTTACAGAGGCAATAAATATTCTGTGCACTGGAGGGAAAGTTTGAAAACATAACAGATTGTGTAAGGAAAGGCAAAAATATGTAGTGAAATATTTACATATGAGAGCTTGGTTTGATTTATATATTAGTAGAAGTGGACAATAGAAAAGGTCTATAAAAAGTCACAAGAGTCAGTAGTACTCTAAGTCACATTAGTAGATGTACTAAATGACTTGTGAATACTACTGAATACAATTTAATGCATCATGACAGAATACAAAAGCCTAAACATTTTCACTTAAAAAATACAAAGATAAGGAAAGTAGTCATAATGGATTCAGTTGAAATGCTTATAAAACTATGGAAATATGAGAAAAAAAACATTTCTTTTGAGAACTTTTTTAAAAATCAGCTATTTTAATTAGATTTCATTTCAATTTTACATATTTATATGTAACAGTATTTGCCTATTAACAACACAGCTAAAAAAGAAAAAAAGAATTATAAAAAATGCACTAAATTTCCAACTGAATAAGATTAGCTGATAAAAATTACCTTACTAGTCACTATCATAAACAATCTTTTTGTATTTACTCCTCTCTACAAAATCAGATAGATTTCTTCTTGAAATGTAGAAAGTAGACAACTTCTAAAATCCATGGGTTGAATAGCAAAACAGATTTGGTTCTATAGCCTTGGCTGGTAACCAGTCTACCACAAAAAGAAATGGAAACCTACTGCAGAAAAATTTTCTGCCTAGTCAGTCATGTCTCAAAAGAGACATGATCACCCAAGCATGTATTACATATGGTAATGAACTGACTGACACTTAAAAAAATAAATAAAAGTTAAATTAATGTCTACTTTCCTAGAAATCAAAAGTCTTACTAAAGAAAACATACCTCTCGAGAAGAATTGAACCTGAATTTATTTTATATTTTGGGTATGAAAATAAAGTTAGCCAATATAGACTTCAAAAGATCGCAATGAGAGATGTGCATTTCTTAAATAGCTAAGTGAATCTTGCTTTACTACAATGACTTCTTGTAACTTAATGATAAAGCACACTTGGCTTGAAAGTGGTTTCTCCACACTAAAACGAGAATAAAGTTTCAGTTCCAGAATTACATTAGTTAGACTTTTAATTTCATTGTTCAAAAAAAATAAAAGTAAAAGAATAAAAACAAGGATGTCTATTGAAACACTTAAAAATTTACAGTAATAAGAAATAATGTTGAATTTTAATTGCTTAAAAATTATTAAGTTACCAACCTCCAAACATCTCAATGCTTTCTGAGAGAAGTTTGCTAATTCTCTACAAACAGATTTTTCTACAGTTTCTTTAATTTTCCCCAAACAATTTTGTTCAATAATTACTAGTTGAAAATCAATAACAATTAACAATATTTCAGATAATAAAAGTAAAATTCAAGACATTATTACTGCTATTATTATTTATGAATATAGACAAAACATCAAAGATGACAGAGAAAATAAAGAATTAAGCTATATATATATAGATGTTTGATTTTCTGAAAAAATTGGTTTTCATATCTCAAGTTGCAGAGCAGCCATCATAAGACAAATTTGCTGACAAAATCTTGTCATTTCTAATTTGTACCATTTACTAATGGCTGTAAAATAACACAAACTGAGAAGTTGTAACAAAAAGCAACTAATATTAAGAAGGAAGAAATACCAGTTGAAAATTAAAGATAATATCATATGAGGTAAACTTTTTATTTAAATAGAAAAACTACTCCAAAACTAACCCTGTCACTTATATTCTGATGCTAGAAATTACAAGTAACAGACAAAACACTTCAAGAATTTTGTTCTGGTAGTGGTTTTTCTTTTCTTTTCTTTTTTGTTTTGCTTATTAAATGTAGCATTTGTAACTTCTAGGCATAACTCTAAAATTAATATTTGATATAAGTTTTCTCACATATCATAGATAAGTATTATAATCCAAATTGTGTGCTATGTCCTATTGTCATAGTGTTTTTTGACCGATTGTTTCTTGTCTACTAAGCAATTATTGTATATTTTCTTGATTTTGGTTAGCACAGTTTTCTTTTCTTTCTTTCCAGAATGAGATTAGAAATTCTTCAGTTAATAAAAATTTCAAAGAAAAGTCTAATAATCAACTGGTTAAAATATGATAGAATTGACTTTGTTTCCCACCATATAATGTGAACTTTTCCACCAAAAGTGCTCCAAAAAACATCCTGCATCTTATACTCTGAAGGTACAGTTATTAGTACGATATTCCCATTTGACACCTTAGTCTCTTGATAAGCCTAGAATTAAATATATATGGTATTATTACATTATGGTTACATAATCAATATTAAAATAGAATAAGAAAATATATACAAGTCAGGTGAATATTATTAGCATTTTTTCCCCTCACTATTACCTGCCAAAGTATAGATGTATATGGTGGGTAATAAGGGAGCCAACCTTTTCACCTGTCATTAATATCTAAAGATAATATTTTCTTCTTACCAGCATTATTCGAAGATGTAAGTAATATCCAAAATTATGGTCATCTAAAGTGTATACCTGGAAAAAAAAGATAAAAATTCAATGGTTAAAATTACATGAAGGTACACGGAATCTAAATAATTTCTCATCATGGTTATTTGACGAGTGAAACCCATTGACTTAAAAATTTGTTGAAAGATTAAATCATTTAAAATGGGATTCTCAAAACTTCAATTAAAAATGACAATAAAATCTCATTATTACACTACAGTTGTGCTTTTCAGACATTTAAAATATACAAAAGGTTAATTTCATTTCAAACAAAGAAAAAATATAAAACTTTATTGAATATATTATTTGGTTGGAGTCATATATGCTTTAAAAACAATGTGTATGTGTATAAAAAAAGCATACATGCAAGACAGATATTCCAAAAATAATCTATATACAGGGTGAGTCAAAATTATGTTAACAATTTTAATTATCTGTTTGACTCACCCTCTCATACTAGTGTTAACATAATTTTGACACCCCCCTCCCTCAGTGTTAACATAATTTTGACTCACCCCTGTCAATGTTGGCATAATTTTGACTGGCCCCACCTCAGTGTGAGCACAGTTTTGACTCACCCCCACAACTGTGAGCACAGTTTTGACTCACCCCCACAACTGTGAGCACAGTTTTGACGCACCACCACAACTGTGAGCACAGTTTTGACTCCTTCCCCAGTGTGAGCATAATTCTGACTCACCCTCTCATACTAGTGACTTACCCTGTATTTCCATGAAAGCTACAATAGAAAAATCCTAAAAATATTGTTGGAGGATAAAGTTATCAGCTACTAAAAAAAATTTGTTCCCTATAGTTACCACCCTTTGCTATGCAATTTTCCAGCAATGAATTATCTGTGCATGTTTGACTAGAACGTCATGCATGACTGCTGCTACTGATGAAACAAATTACTCACTGGTTAACAGTGTTCACATTCTCTGCTTGGTTTCTACCTTTGCATTCTATGCACTTTAATGTCAGTCTCATTTTGCCAAGCTTCTATTTATAACAAAACAAATTAAAAAAAAATCATGGGTTATTGGTGGAAAGCTTCACCTAGTGCCATACAACCAACATTTGCTTCTGATTTAGTTGAGCTACTATGATAAAATAGGATGCATTAGTTTTGGAGCGATGCGTGTTGGGTGGGAGCGTATCAGAACTGATCTGAAAAACCCATCAATAAATTCTGTTGAAGTAACTTCCTTTGTATATCATTTACGCTTCGAGCCATGAAAATTCTCTGCTGTATTAAAGAGCCATCTTAGGGTCTTTGCACATTTATAGGTTGACAACTAATTCAATGATGTTTACCTAAAGAAACAGCAATTATATATATATATATATATATATATATATATATATATATAAAAAAGAAAAATATCCAAAAGTTGTACAATTGTATTGAACACTTTTAATACAACTGTGTACTCGTCTAATTTAATTATGCCCAAAAACTAACTAATTAAATAATTATATATCACAAATAAATTTAAAATATGTCTTAACAGGTTTTGTAAAATTTCATTAATAAATTGTCTTTGTTTACATTAGGATATGAAAACAGAGCAGATATGAATTCTTAATAAAGCAGAAGAAGGCATGTTTAATAGCATTATTTTGGACTTTGACTGTAAGTCCTTCATGGTTGAGCAGTCTAAGACATGGCAGATCAATTGATGGTTTTCCCTGGGGAATGCAGGTTCGAATGCTGTCAGACGACGCATATTTTCCTAACAAGATTTCTCGATTATTCAGACCAGTAGATATAAAATATACTGTTTAATTGTAAAAAACAGAGTATCTACTCAAATATGAGTATCCATTAAAAATAATGTTTGACAAATATATATATATATATATATATATATATATATATATATATATATATATATATAAAAAGAAATTTAACAAAAAGAAAACATTTCCCTTAAACTAGATTTGATTATGCACTTCCCTTTTCTAGGCTTCATCAGATCCAAAAACAAAAAGAAATGTGTGTATGTTTTTATGCTTAAATAATAAATTATTAGTATTTTTCCCTAAGCTGCCATTTCTCATGATTAAAGAAGAAAGAAAATGAGTAACTTTTCAAAAAGCTGTTAATGTTTATTCAGTATAATTTTTAGTTCATCTCAAAAGTTGATTATCTATTTTTCCCAACTTTTTTGGTATCAAATTAAAGGTAAATCTTCATCTCATTTTCAGAATTGCTCAAATAAATATATATATATATAGCCTTTTCTGAAATTAATCCCAAAATCCTCTTTCAATTGTTCAGAATGGGCTAAAATTAAAAGATTGATATGTTTTTAATTCTATTCATGTGTTTTCCATATCAACAATATGAGTTTAAAATAAGATATAGAATCTTGAAAAAGTTTTAAGAAATTTGGCAAAACTAGTTTCAATGAAACATTTTCCATTTGTCGAATTTCTTAGAAACTTTGTCGGGATTCTATATCCTATTATATCTATTTCTTCACCACCTTTATTAAATATATCTTCAATCATTGTAAAAATTTGTTCTCAATTTTCATTGGTAATATATAATGACAAAACTTGACACTTGCATTTGTTTGGGTGCTGATTTCTGGTTTGTTCTAGATTGAAACCTTTCATTGTTTAATTGCAAGTCAGACTTTGTTGAATATTGATGATCTGTCTACAAATGAATGCCTTAAAGATGGAAGATGAATTACTGCATTTTCGCTACATAATGCTTTATGAATTTCAGAAAGAAGTAAGCATCAAAAGGCTTTCAGAAGTTTTATTTGGATCATATTTCAAATGGTCAAAAAAATTTTGGCAAATTTTGACAGGGTGATTTTAACCTAAATGTCTGATCACTCCACATGACATTTTAATGTCAATCAAGTCATTGTTTTCCATCATGGAGAATGCACCAAAGATTTTGAAGGAATGGATTGCTAAGTTTTTAAAAATTGATATCTCAGCTTCCTTTTTGCTATTTGAAAAGACTTGGGTTCAAGATAAATGTTCAATTTTGGCAAATCAAAAAGTGGTTATTTTCCCCCCACAGCAACACAAGACGTCATGTTGTGGAAGCTTAAAGAGTCGAAATGGGAAATCCTTGACACTTACCATATACTCCCAACTTGGCTCCAGATTTTCATTTGTTCTGGTCAATACAGACCAATGCAAATGACAAAAAATTGACTCTCGAAAACTACCTCACAATCTTCTTTCAACAAAAAAAGTTTCTTTGAAAGTAGTATCAACATGCTTGTATAACAACGTGAGACAATTGTTAAAAACAATGGTAACTGTGTAACTAATAAATGTTTTTTAATGAATATGTAAAATTTTGTCTTTAATTTTATAATCAGGCACAAACTTTTACAATGATTTCACACAGACACAGTTGAAATGCACAAGAATCATGCATTATTTTAAGGTGGGAACATGCCTCAATCAAGAGTTATTCCTGTTTACAGTGATATTTCAAACATTTGTGTATTTCCATCTTTCGTTGGCATGACCAATGAATAGTGTCTTCAAAAGAAATTGTCAATTTTACTATGTTTATTACATATGCACACAAACATTTTCTGGTAATTAAGCTGGGATTATGTCTTGATATATCTATCAAAGTGAAAAAAAAGAGTAAAAAAACAACCCCTATCATCTTCAAGGCAGCAGTTTCTCTTCTCTTTAAACACTCAAGTTCATCTCCTGCTTGTGTCAGAAGTCAGAGTAACAAGCTTTGAAAATACAATAGAAAAAATCACAGGGAATATGGCATGATATGAAGTTAAACACTGAAAGATGTTAACATTAGTGATTGTATGACTAGATGCTGGGTGGATGGTGCTAGGTGGATTCCAGCAGGTGTAGAAATACCATACAGCATAAAAAATGGTAAGTGATAACTACTGAATAATCAGCATTATTGTTGCATTGTAAAGTCAAAGAACAAAAAAAAAAAAAAATGAAACATCTGTGTGTGTGTTTATATATATATATATATATATGAAAATGTTCTAACTTCTCCTAATTTGGAAAATTGCAAGTTCAAATTGCAAAATATGGTAAAATCAGTTATTGTAAATAGCCTGAAGACACCAAATTTTAGAGACCTGGGTTGCTTAAGAAATCATTTACAAATGAAATATATATATATGTGTGTGTGTTCAAAAGTTGCTGATATTCTTTGTTGACAACTGAATCCACAATAAAAAAGTTTTTTTTAATAGGAAATGCTAGAAACTTTTACACATGCCTAATATATTTAGGTTTATAGCCATATCATTTTGAAACAGCGGTTCTAATACAATCACTGAAGTTAAGCAACATTGAGCCTGGTCAGTACCTAAATGGGTGACTACTTGGGAATACCAGGTGTCTTAACTTTGAATGTGTGGATGAGGTAATGGATAATTGTTGGGAACTAGAAATTGGAGAGCAGAGTTCCAGTTCCAGTTGGGTTACATGTAAACACCCTTGAGAAAGATATTAAACCACCTCTTGTCTCCCCACCCCAACTATAGCTTAATTCATATGACTTGTATCAGTAAATCATTATCTCCCAAAAAATGTTACAATCTAAAAATATTGTCTGGCTTTAAATAACCAGCAAATCTTTTGTCAATTTAAAACAAACTTTGTTTGCCTATTTAAAATGAACTTTGTTCTGTCATAATTCTCAAAAAGATATAGTTTCTTCATTGAACTGTGATTAAAGTCTTGTCTATTTAAGTTGATTCAGCCTGATTAAAATTCTATTTTGGAACAATGATATAAAACAAACAAAAAAAACTGTCTGTTACATAGCCCTAGATTTTAACATGACAATTAAGAAACTTTTGTTGGAACCTTCCAAATCAGCACCTGTGAGTCCTTGGAGACTTCCTATCACTGAAAATTCTCAAAATTTGTAGTAATTAATTTGACAAAAAAAAATACAAAAAAAACTGATGCTGTCAGATGATAATTATTTATAGTTAAGTGCTTACTTCTTTGTCAAAATAAAAACAAATACACTATAGTTACTGGCATTGTATCTTTTACTTAAAGAATACAAAAATATCTTATTTCAAGGGGTTTTTGAAAAAATTGCAGGATGGCCTCAAACTTTTTGCCTGTACTCTGTGTGAAAGATAAAAGCCTGAATAGAAATTTACTGGAAAGGATTTTCCGATAGAAATATATTGTAATTATTAGAGTAAGTGTCTTCCACTAATTGTTTAATAAATGACATGTTTTATCTATAAACAGCTCATGATAAATAAGGTCCTGAATCCAAAATGTCAGCATGGTTGTAATTAAGTCCAACTGGTATTTCTTCCTTCTTTCAATTTTCTGGTTTTCTAACAAACAAAAAATTTTGAAAAAGTCACAAGAGAATTTTTTTCTCCGCAATTCATTTTCTAAAAAAAAGTATATTGGTGTACTTTTTTCTTTTAAAAAAGTGTATATAAATTTGTAATTTGATAAATCACTATTTAAAGTATCAATTTAATGTCTGTTTTGCATAATTTCTGAATTGAAAGCTAGAGTTTGTTTTATTTTAATATATCTCAAAAGAGAAAATGGCACGTAGATAAAATCCCAAGGAAGATCCTATTAATATTAATCTTATTAATATTAAAACTTATCCAGCCAGAGGGCTTGATATAAATAGAATTATCTATTTACAGAGCCAAATGTGATTTTTGAAGTTTTCATTCAGTAATGAATTAGAGCACTCTAACTACTGGTGTATGATACATCATGCACTAAAAAGTCTGTCGTCTTCTACCGAGCGCCCATAGCTCAGAGGTAGAATCGCTGACTGATGCCAATTCGGTCAGAGTTCAATCCTGGGTAAAAGCAATCAGATGTCTAACCATACTGATGAGCCGTGATACAGCGAAACAGATCTGTCTGCAGATGACTATATGTCTATTATGGACTCTCATGTCGATTTCGATGTATCAGCGTCTAACTCAGACTACCACACAAAGAATTGTTTAAAGTGGTGAAGGCTTGTGTAGCACCATCCACACTTTTTGGAACTGCTGATAGCAAACAATCAGTGCAGAAGTCTGCTTCAGATCACATGAACAACAGACCTCAGTTATTTAACCCATAACTGGAGGGAAGGGATGGATTAATACAAGTGAATACAAAGTGTTCAACTGGAATTGTAACTCGGCTCACCGATTTCCCCCTCCGAACCGACATCCACTGCACCACAACGCACATCCGTCAATAATGTTTACAGCACCTGGTATTCCCAAGCAGTCACCCATCTAGGTACTGACCAGGCTCAACGTTGCTTAACTTCGGTGATCAAGCGAGAACCGGTGTATTCAACATGATATGAGCATAGGCATATATATATAAATATATATAAAAATAGTTATTTCTCAGAGTCAAATTAGACCAGTAAACAGTTGTATAAAAAAGAGCTAAACACATTTAAAGAAAAAATAAAGATTTAACAAGCAGAACTTTTAAATATCAAATTTTTAAAAAAATAATACATCTCACAAAGTTGGTTGATCTTAATATATATATATATATATATATATATATATATATATATATCATTTTTACAGCATTCTTACATTTTTCTGTTAGGTTAGAGGTAAACAAGCACAAAAACTGTCCATATCATCCATTGTCCAAGGCACTTTTGGCCACTACCTTAGTTATTTTTAAAGGATGTGGGGGTCGATGGTGTTAGTTTTTTTCATGTTTTGATTGTGTGAGATGTTGTTTTTCTGTAGTTTTGAATTCTCGCAGGAGTATTTATTCTAACCCTTTGCATGTTGGGTATGGCCGAAATTCAAGTGAGCAACTTTCTATTTTTAAAAGACTTCTAACCTGCTGCTCACATTGAAAATAGCTAAGGAAGTGGCCTAAAGTATTTGGAACAATGGATGATATGAGCAAATTTTGTACTCCTCACTTCTGTTTTTTGTACTCGTCACTTCTGCCAAACAGAAAGAACACTAGCAAAACTAAATGAAAAACTAAAATTTTCATATGTAATGAAAAATATTTAAAAGAAAGGTTGCTGCCCAAATATACATTAATATATATCACTTGATAAGACCGAAGTAATATCAAAACAAAATGGCTACTTTTGTAGTGATATTATAACATATTTATGTTATAATTTCTAAATTAATCTTATTTGCTCTACTTTATATTGAGCGCTTTTTTAAGAATAGTGTTTTTTGGATATGGAATTTTATTCCATCCACATCTACCCAATACTTGTGTGTGAATATGTGTGTGTGTGTGTGTGTGTGTGTGCATAACACATCACTCAATAAATCCTTAGCCTAACTAATAAAACAACTTCTGGGCAAAATTCGACTTTATTCATCAATATAGTCACCTAAGGTGATAAACTGATTCCAACACTTCTCTAACAATTCGATGCCTTTTTTGTAGAGCAATTTGTTTTTGGCCTCAGAATATGTCTAAGTTTCCAATATCACTTCTTCATTGGAGGTAAATATCTTTCTTTAGAGCATTCTTTTGAGGTCTGCAAACAGCCAGTAGTTGCTGGGGGCTAGATCTGGAGTATAGGGTGGATGCAGAAGCAATTTGAAGTGCAATTCATGTAGTTTTGCCATCATTGCAATTGACTTGTAACACGGTGCTTTGTCCTGGTGAAAGAGCACTTTTTCTTATTCATTTGTGGCAGTTTTTTGGCAATTTCTTCCTTCTAATGCACCAATAACCCCATATAATATTTGCTATTGATGTTACTTCCTTTCTCAAAGTAATCAAGGAACAAAATACCTTGTACATTCCAAACTAAAACCTTGCCTGCTGATGTTTGTGTTTTTGGTCACTTTGGACGGCTTTCACCTGCTGCTGTCCACTCAGCTGACTGCCAATTTGATTCTGAAGTGAAGTGGTGGATCCATGTTTCATCTATTGTCACATATTTATGCAAAAACTTCTTGTTACATTGAAACAGTTGCAAACAACGCTCTGAATCGTCAACACATCATTTTTAATTGACTATGAGTAAACGCGGTATCCACTTTGAACACAACTTTCTCATTGACAAATATTTATGCAAAATAGTGAATACACTGCCTTCTGATGTGATCAAATCCTCTTCTATCTCATGCAATTTCAATTTATGATCAGCCAAAACAAGTTTGTGGATTTTTTTTTTCCCAGGACAACTACCAATTTTGAACGACCTGAGTGCTCAGCATCATTTGTGTCTGTATGACTACATTTAAAGTCAGCATACCACCTCTTAACCATTGTTTCAGATGAAGCAGAGTCCAAATAACACTTATCAAGCTATCGCTTTGCTTGAACACTATTTTTTCTCCATCAGAAAGCAATGCTATATCAACACACGAAATTCAGATTTTTCCATTGTTTTGAAAATTTCTAACAGTAGCTTAAGTTAAATAACTGTAATTTGTACCCTAATAATCTGATTAGGCACAAATATTGTCACATGCCATTTGAAGATTAATACTTCATAAAAGTCATATGAATTTTTTATTAGTGGCACCATCTATATGTCAAGCCTGGGACTTATTGAGTGATGTGTTAATTAAATGACAAAATGAAAAGAACTCTTACATAACATGCTTCTTCCTATGGTATATCAACACACGAAAATCAGATTTTTCCATTGTTTTGAAAATTTCTAACAGTAGCTTAAGTTAAATAACTGTAATTTGTACCCTAATAATCTGATTAGGCACAAATATTGTCACATGCCATTTGAAGATTAATACTTCATAAAAGTCATATGAATTTTTTATTAGTGGCACCATCTATATGTCAAGCCTGGGACTTATTGAGTGATGTGTTAATTGAATGACAAAATGAAAAGAACTCTTACATAACATGCTTCTTCCTATGGAAGAGTTTCTTCAAACTAATAATGGTTTTATCAATGGAATCTTGTATATGTAGAGGTGTGATGAAATACAACAAATGTCAGTTCCAATATTATATCAAGAAAGCCTGAAGATACAGGGACACTTTGCTTTATATTTAAATTCTCAGCAATGGTTATATCTAGATGCATTACCAAGCTGAACGAATTCAGCTTTCTCCTGCTTTTGTTTTCACCCACTCATATATGTGTGTGTGTATTTAAAATAGGGCATAGTATCCTGACAAAGTTTTTAAGAAATTTGACAAATAGTAAACATTTCATTGAAACTAGATTTAATTTAACTTTTAAAAGTAACTCATTTTCTTCTTCAATCACAAGAAATCCCAGCTAAAAAGAAAAGTACTAGAGTCATTTTTAAAACATACACACAAATACACACATACATTTCTTTTTGAGATCTGATGATGCTTCAAAAGGCAAAATGCATAATTAAATCTAGTTTCAATGAAACATTTTACATTTGTCATTATATATATATCTCAGAGGATCTTTGAATACAAAAAAAAAATTCCCCTGAAAAATTGACAGAAGTGTTGTCTTATAGTACAATTCTAAAAAAGAAAGTTTAAATTCTGAGTGATGCTTGTCTATAGGCTAACTTTGACCTTGGTGCAATAACTAATAACATACATGAAGAGATTCACATTATCAAATAAACTGACAGCAAAAGTAATAAAACTATTTCTACCTTATATATTACTAGCATAACTTCATAATAAATTACCTATTCGAAGAATAATTTGATATTAATGAAATAATTTGTATCCATGCAAACTCAGCAGAGAAAATGTAAAGCAAGTTATAATCATGTTCACAGCAACCTTTATCTTTTGCTAAACTTTCAATAATCATTATGGTTAGTAAGTTAATTATAACAGTAATAACATTTAAGATTAATAATATTCACTTCTTTAGGTTTATATACAACCTTTATTCTTTGCTAAACTTTCAATAATCATTATGGTAGTGTTAATTATAACAGTAATATTTAAGATTAATAATATTCACTTCTTAGGTTTATATACAACCTTTATCTTTTGCTAAACTTTCAATAATCATTATGGTTAGTGTTAATTATAACAGTAATAACATTTAAGATTAATAATATTCACTTCTTAGGTTTATATACAACCTTTATCTTTGCTAACCAATAATCATTATGGTTAGTGTTAATTTTACAATAGTATTAACATTTAAGATTAATAATATTCACTCTCTCTTAGGTTTATATACAACCTTTATCTTTTGCTAAACTTTCAATAATCATTATGGTTAGTGTTAATTATAACAGTAATAACATTTAAGATTAATAATATTCACTTTTAGTTTATATACAACCTTTATCTTTTGCTAAACTTTCAATAATCATTATGGTTAGTGTTAATTATAACAGTAATAACATTTAAGATTAATAATATTCACTTTTAGGTTTATATACAACCTTTATCTTTGCTAAACTTTCAATAATCATTATGGTAGTGTTAATTATAACAGTAATAACATTTAAGATTAATAATATTCACTTCTTAGGTTTATATACAACCTTTATCTTTTGCTAAACTTTCAATAATCATTATGGTTAGTGTTAATTATACTAGTAATAACATTTAAGATTAATAATATTCACTTCTTAGGTTTATATACAACCTTTATCTTTTGCTAAACTTTTCAATAATCATTATGGTAGTGTTAATTATAAATAAGTAATAACATTTAAGATTAATAATATTCACTTCTAGGTTTATATACAACCTTTATCTTTTGCTAAACTTTCAATAATCATTATGGTAGTGTTAATTATAACAGTAATAACATTTAAGATTAATAATATTCACTCTCTTAGGTTTATATACAACCTTTATCTTTTTTTACAAACTTTCAATAATCATTATGGTAGTGTTAATTATAACAGTAATAACATTTAAGATTAATAATATTCACTTTAGGGTTTATATACAACCTTTATCTTTTGCTAAACTTTCAATAATCATTATGGTAGTGTTAATTATAACAGTAATAACATTTAAGATTAATAATATTCACTTCTTAGGTTTATATACAACCTTTATCTTTTGCTAAACTTTCAATAATCATTATGGTGTTAATTATAACAGTAATAACATTTAAGATTAATAATATTCACTTCTTAGGTTTATATACAACCTTTATCTTTTGCTAAACTTTCAATAATCATTATGGTAGTGTTAATTATAACAGTAATAACATTTAAGATTAATAATATTCACTTCTTAGGTTTATATACAACCTTTATCTTTTGCTAAACTTTCAATAATCATTATGGTAGTGTTAATTATAACAGTAATAACATTTAAGATTAATAATATTCACTTCTTAGGTTTATATACAACCTTTATCTTACAACCTTCAATAATCATTATGGTAGTGTTAATTATAACAGTAATAACATTTAAGATTAATAATATTCACTTCTTAGTTTATATACAACCTTTATCTTTTGCTAAACTTTCAATAATCATTATGGTAGTGTTAATTACAATACATACCATTTAAGATTAATAATATTCACTTCTTAGGTTTATATACAACCTTTATCTTTTGCTAAACTTTCAATAATCATTATGGTAGTGTTAATTATAACAGTAATAACATTTAAGATTAATAATATTCACTTCTTAGGTTTATATACAACCTTTATCTTTTGCTAAACTTAATAATCATTATGGTAGTGTTAATTATAACAGTAATAACATTTAAGATTAATAATATTCACTTCTTAGGTTTATATACAACCTTTATCTTTTGCTAAACTTTCAATAATCATTATGGCAGTGTTAATTATAACAGTAATAACATTTAAGATTAATAATATTCACTTCTTAGGTTTATATACAACCTTTATCTTTTGCTAAACTTTCAATAATCATTATGGCAGTTAATTATAACAGTAATAACATTTAAGATTAATAATATTCACTTCTTAGGTTTATATACAACTCCTTTATCTTTTGCTAAACTTTCAATAATCATTATGGTAGTGTTAATTATACAGTAATAACATTTAAGATTAATAATATTCACTTCTTAGGTTTATATACAACTTATCTTTTGCTAAACTTTCAATAATCATTATGGTAGTGTTAATTATAACAGTACTAACATTTAAGATTAATAATATTCACTTCTTAGGTTTATATACAACCTTTATCTTTGCTAAACTTTCAATAATCATTATGGTAGTGTTAATTATAACAGTAATAACATTTAAGATTAATAATATCTACTTCTTAGGTTTATATACAACCTTTATCTTTTGCTAAACTTTCAATAATCATTATGGTGTTAATTATAACAGTAATAACATTTAAGATTAATAATATTCACTTCTTAGGTTTATATACAACCTTTATCTTTTGCTAAACTTTCAATAATCATTACAGTGTTAATTATAACAGTAATAACATTTAAGATTAATAATATTCACTTCTTAGGTTTATATACAACCTTTATCTTTTGCTAAACTTTCAATAATCATTATGGTAGTGTTAATTATAACAGTAATAACATTTAAGATTAATATTATTCACTTCTTAGGTTTATATACAACCTTTATCTTTGCTAAACTTTCAATAATCATTATGGTAGTGTTAATTATAATGAGTAATAACATTTAAGATTAATAATATTCACTTCTTTAGGTTTATATACAACCTTATCTTTGGTTAAACTTTCAATAATCATTATGGTAGTGTTAATTATAACAGTAATAACATTTAAGATTAATAATATTCACTTCTTAGGTTTATATACAACCTTTTTTATCTTTTGCTAAACTTTCAATAATCATTATGGTAGTGTTAATTATAACAGTAATAACATTTAAGATTAATAATATTCACTTCTTAGGGTTTATATACAACCTTTATCTTTTGCTAAACTTTCAATAATCTATTATGGTAGTGTTAATTATAACAGTAATAACATTTAAGATTAATAATATTCACTTTAGGTTTATATACAACCTTTATCTTTTGCTAAACTTTCAATAATCATTATGTAGTGGTTAATTATAATAGTAATAACATTTAAGATTAATAATATTCACTTCTTAGGTTTATATACAACCTTTATCTTTTGCTAAACTTTCAATAATTATTATGGTAGTGTTAATTATAACAGTAATAACATTTAAGATTAATAATATTCACTTCTTAGGTTTATATACAACCTTATCTTTTGCTAAACTTTCAATAATCATTATGGTAGTGTTAATTATAACAGTAATAACATTTAAGATTAATAATATTCACTTCTTAGGTTTATATACAACCTTTATCTTTTGCTAAACTTTCAATAATCATTATGGTAGTGTTAATTATAACAGTAATAACATTTAAGATTAATAATATTTAATTTTAGGTTTATATACAACCTTTATCTTTTGCTAAACTTTCAATAATCATTATGGTAGTGTTAATTATAACAGTAATAACATTTAAGATTAATAATATTCACTCTTAGGGTTTATATACAACCTTTATCTTTTGCTAAACTTTCAATAATCATTATGGTAGTGTTAATTATAACAGTAATAAATATTTAAGATTAATAATATTCACTTCTTAGGTTTATATACAACCTTTATCTTTGCTAAACTTTCAATAATCATTATGGTAGTGTTAATTATAGTAATAACATTTAAGATTAATAATATTCACTTCTTAGGTTTATATACAACCTTTATCTTTTACAAACTAATAATCATTATGGTAGTGTTAATTATAACAGTAATAACATTTAAGATTAATAATATTCACTTCTTAGGTTTATATACAACCTTATCTTTTGCTAAACTTTCAATAATCATTATGGTAGTGTTAATTATAACAGTAATAACATTTAAGATTAATAATATTCAATTTCCTTAGGTTTATATACAACCTTTATCTTTTGCTAAACTTTCAATAATCATTATGGTAGTGTTAATTATAACAGTAATAACATTTAAGATTAATAATATTCACTTCTTAGGTTTATATACAACCTTTATCTTTTACAAACTTTCAATAATCATGGTAGTGTTAATTATAACAGTAATAACATTTAAGATTAATAATATTCACTTTTTAGGTTTATATACAACCTTTTATCTTTTGCTAAACTTTCAATAATCATTATGGTAGTGTTAATTATAACAGTAATAACATTTAAGATTAATAATATTCACTTCTTAGGGTTTATACAACCTTTATCTTTGCTAAACTTTCAATAATCATTATGCAGTGTTAATTATAACAGTAATAACATTTAAGATTAATAATATTCACTTCTTTAGGTTTATATACAACCTTTATCTTTTGCTAAACTTTCAATAATCATTATGGTAGTGTTAATTATAACAGTAATAACATTTAAGATTAATACTCACTTCTTAGGTTTATATACAACCTTTATCTTTTGCTAAACTTTCAATAATCATTATGGTAGTGTTAATTATAACAGTAATAACATTTAAGATTAATAATATTCACTTTAGGTTTATATACACAACCTTTATCTTTTGCTAAACTTTCAATAATCATTATGGTAGTGTTAATTATAACAGTAATAACATTTAAGATTAATAATATTCACTTCTTTAGGTTTATATACAACCTTTATCTTTTGCTAAACTTTCAATAATCATTATGGTAGTGTTAATTATAACAGTAATAACATTTAAGATTAATAATATTCACTTTAGGTTTATATACAACCTTTATCTTTTACAACCCTTTCAATAATCATTATGGTAGTGTTAATTATAACAGTAATAACATTTAAGATTAATAATATTCACTTCTTAGGTTTATATACAAATCAACCTTTATCTTTGCTAAACTTTCAATATTATGGTAGTGTTAATTAGTAACAGTAATAACATTTAAGATTAATAATATTCACTTCTTAGGTTTATATACAACCTTTATCTTTTGCTAAACTTTCAATAATCATTATGGTAGTGTTAATTATAACAGTAATAACATTTAAGATTAATAATATTCACTTCTTAGGTTTATATACAACCTTTATCTTTTGCTAAACTTTCAATAATCATTATGGTAGTGTTAATTATAACAGTAATAACATTTAAGATTAATAATATTCACTTCTTAGGTTTATATACAACCTTTATCTTTTGCTAAACTTTCAATAATCATTATGGTAGTGTTAATTATAACAGTAATAACATTTAAGATTAATAATATTCACTTCTTAGGTTTATATACAACCTTTTTATCTTTTGCTAAACTTTCAATAATCTCTATTATGGTAGTGTTAATTATAACAGTAATAACATTTAAGATTAATAATATTCACTTCTTTAGGTTTATATACAACCTTTATCTTTTGCTAAAACTTTCAATAATCATTATGGTAGTGTTAATTATAACAGTAATAACATTTAAGATTAATAATATTCACTTTAGGTTTATATACAACCTTTATCTTTTGCTAAACTTTCAATAATCATTATGGTAGTGTTAATTATAACAGTAATAACATTTAAGATTAATAATATTCACTTCTTAGGTTTATATACAACCTTTATCTTTTGCTAAACTTTCAATAATCATTATGGTAGTGTTAATTATAACAGTAATAACATTTAAGATTAATAATATTCACTTCTTAGGTTTATATACAACCTTTATCTTTTGCTAAACTTTCAATAATCATTATGGTAGTGTTAATTATAACAGTAATAACATTTAAGATTAATAATATTCACTTTTAGGGTTTATATACAACCTTTATCTTTGCTAAACTTTCAATAATCATTATGGTAGTGTTAATTATAACAGTAATAACATTTAAGATTAATAATATTCACTTAGGTTTATATACAACCTTTATATCTTTTGCTAAACTTTCAATAATCATTATGGTAGTGTTAATTATAACAGTAATAACATTTTAAGATTAATAATATTCACTTCTTAGGTTTATATACAACCTTTATCTTTTGCTAAACTTTCAATAATCATTATGGTAGTGTTAATTATAACAGTAATAACATTTAAGATTAATAATATTCACTTCTTAGGTTTATATACAACCTTTTATCTTTTGCTAAACTTTCAATAATCATTATGGTAGTGTTAATTATAACAGTAATAACATTTAAGATTAATAATATTCACTTCTTAGGTTTATATACAACCTTTATCTTTTGCTAAACTTTCAATAATCATTATGGTAGTGTTAATTATAACAGTAATAACATTTAAGATTAATAATATTCACTTCTTAGGTTTAGACAACTCCTTTACTTTGCTAAACTTTCAATAATCATTATGGTAGTGTTAATTATAACAGTAATAACATTTAAGATTAATAATATTCACTTCTTAGGTTTATATACAACCTTTTATTCTTGCTAAACTTTCAATAATCATTATGGTAGTGTTAATTATAACAGTAATAACATTTAAGATTAATAATATTCACTTCTTATTTATATACAACCTTTATCTTTTGCTAAACTTTCAATAATCATTATGGTAGTGTTAATTATAACAGTAATAACATTTAAGATTAATAATATTCACTTCTTTAGGTTTATATACAACCTTTATCTTTTGCTAAACTTTCAATAATCATTATGGTAGTGTTAATTATAACAGTAATAACATTTAAGATTAATAATATTCACTTCTTAGGTTTATATACAACCTTTTTATCTTTTGCTAAACTTTCAATAATCATTATGGTAGTGTTAATTATAACAGTAATAACATTTAAGATTAATAATATTCACTTCTTAGGTTTATATACAACCTTTATCTTTGCTAAACTTTCAATAATCATTATGGTAGTGTTAATTATAACAGTAATAACATTTAAGATTAATAATATTCACTTCTTAGGTTTATATACAACTCATCTTTTGCTAAACTTTCAATAATCATTATGGTAGTGTTAATTATAACAGTAATAACATTTAAGATTAATAATATTCACTTTCAGTTTATATACAACCTTATCTTTTGCTAAACTTTCAATAATCATTATGGTAGTGTTAATTATAACAGTAATAACATTTAAGATTAATAATATTCACTTCTTAGGTTTATATACAACCTTTATCTTTTGCTAAACTTTCAATAATCATTATGGTAGTGTTAATTATAACAGTAATAACATTTAAGATTAATAATATTCACTTCTTAGGTTTATATACAACCTTTATCTTTTACAAACTTTCAATAATCATTATGGTAGTGTTAATTATAACAGTAATAACATTTAAGATTAATAATATTCACTTCTAGGGTTTATACAACCTTTATTTTTCCTATAGAAAAAAAAAAAAAAGGAAGAAAAATCAGTGATCACAAGAGATGAAGAAAAACAAAGAAATGGTTCCCCTTTTAGGGGACGTGTGTGGGAAAAACACAATATAGAATCAATTCTGTTATTTTATTATTAAAATTTTAAAGTGGAATGTACTATTATCATACATCATCATACTATTATTATCAGTATTTTGTGATTGTCAATGAAGTATAAGTAAATGGCCATGAGTACACCAGGTTGTAACTGTTTAGATATAGAAAAAGAAAATTTTTTCCAATTTAAGGGTACATGTGTAGAAAAAACTATATAGAATTGGATTTGTTATGTCATCTATTTTGAATTTCTAAGGATAAAACAAGTAACAACATTTACAATAACATCATCTATATATATAATCAATAAACAGTCATCGTATATATTACTGCTATAGAATAAATTCATGTAAATTTGCTCTATCTTATTTAAATCGCCTTTTCTCAGAGGTCGCCTTATACGTGGAAATATACAGTGTGTGTGTGTATATATATATATATATATATATATGGATGGATCAAAATTCGACAAGATGAATAGAATAAGTATTCAAATAGGAAAAAACAGATAGGAAAAAGTGTCCTTAACTTCAGAGACTTTTTAAACACAAAATTTGTTTTTAAAAAAATCTTTGAAGAAGCTGGTTAAAGTGAAACATGTTAGATTGCAGACAGTTTTTTTTCTATGTGATCTTTACTTATTCTATTCACACACAAACACAGATTATTATATATATATATATATATATATATATATATATATATACTTTCAATAAAAACTAATAACGTCTCTATGAAATGCATAACTTTGGGTTTTTTTTCCCCATTTTATCATTCAATTACCCACTATTAATCTTAAACATTGATTTGTATATCAGATTTTCTATGGATAGATTTACACACATTTTACTGAAAACATCTATTTCATTTTTTATTATATCTTTCCACTAAAAGCTATCTTATTTTATTCGGTTGGGATGTGTGACTGCAGTACATTTTCTAGTTAAAAAGGCCTTGGTGGATGTTTTCAGTAAAACATGTTTGAATTCAATTTTTTTTATTTATTTAATCATTTCATCCAAAGCAAGGCAATAAAGCCACTAAAATGCAAGGGAATACAAATGGTGAAATAATATGAGGAAAAAAAAAACATTAGTAAAGATAATAAACAATAAAATGACAATAACAAATAAATAATAAAAGAACTGGAATTAAGTGTGTGTGTGTGTGTGTGTGTGTGTGTGTGTGTGTGTGTGTGTGTGTGTATTTTCAGTTATAATTTGAGGAAAGGAACAGTATGATTAAAAAAAAAGACAAGAGGAAAACTATATTTGTTTTAGTCACCGCTTTTAATTCACTTACAGACATTATCAAAGCAAAAAAACAATTTAACTAATGCACTGGTCATACACAGAAATAGAATCAGTCAGAATTTCAACCTAAAAATGCCATACTCATCAAAAGAGAAAACAATTTACTCAGAATGAAAATCCTCAAAAGTGTTGCCATCAAATATTACCAAATTATTAGTCTGTGCCATTTTTTCCCAATCTTACCATTCTTAATAGAACGAACACTATCACAAGCCAAAATATACAACAAACATCAAAATAATCAAAAGAAAACAGTTCATTTCCATCATTTCAATATCTTATAACATAACAATATGCTCTACATGAAAAATTCTCTTCCAGTATGAAATATGATGGTTTTAAATATTTAATAATTTCATTTGACCTTATGCAAATTTATGAGAGGTTTTTTTTTCAGTAACCAACAACTGTTTGTTTATAGATACTTTATTTAAAATTAAATTCATTTCATTTTTTAAAGTCAGCGGGCAAAACACATAGGCTAAAACAAAATATAGTTTTCCTCATCTCTTTTTTTAATTTCATATATATATATATATAGATATATATTTAATCAATTCACCCAAGGAAGGTGATAATGTCACTAAGTCACAAGGGGCTATTACAAATGAAAGAGAATGAGAAAACTTTAGAACTGGAAACCCAACCCTAAACAGGGAACAAGGGATAAACCTCTACTTCTGTTCAAAAGACCAAGGAGGAGTAGGTACTGGATGATAGGCAAACATATATATATATATATATATAATATATATATATGCTGTTAAATATAAGAGACAATGAATGTCTACTACGTTCAATCATGAGCCGTTCTAAACATCATATTTTGGCTTTAATTTCAGTTGAAAATAAAGACAAAAATTCTCCAACATTTGGATAATTATTTATTGATTTGCATCTAAAGCTTTCGGCTCACATGAGCCATCTTCAGAGAGGTTATTTAGACTGAAATATAATAACATCCACCATCACCGACGATTTTATTTTGTGTTGACATAAAACTGCTTGGCAAGGGCAATAGTTACCAAAAATAATAAACGCAGTTCTCAAATTTGCAATGCGGTTTTATGACGTCACACCACGTGATAGCGTGAAATGACAACAAAACCATATAGTCAAATGCAATGTAATATGTTATGTCCAGATTTAAAGGTGATTTTATTGAGTGTTGGTTGTTTAGATTTGATGTACATGGCTTCCAATATCTGAAGGTTCCTCTTACTGTGTGTATGAGTAAGGATCACTGTATTGTTGACCAAAATCTGTCTGATATTACCTACATGTTTATGTTTTTCGGAGAAATGTTTAATAGTACTCTGATCAGAAAGATGACATGTAAGTCTATGGGAGAGCGTGGTTGTAGTAAAACCAATATATGTACTGGGTTTTTTATTAGTATCAGAGATGCAATCTCTGAATGGGCATGTAAATTGGTACACTACATTGTTTTTTTGTAGAGAATTTAGTTTAGTGCTTAGAAGCAAATCAATAAATAATTATCCAAATGTTGGAGAATTTTTGTTTTTATTTTCAACTGAAATTAAAGCCAAAATACAATGTTTAGAATGGCTCATGATTAAACATAATAGACATTCATTGTCTCTTATATTTAACAGCATATGTTTAGAAAATTATTTGCTGCCTCAATACACTAAATATATATATAAAAGTGTGTGTGTGTGTGTGTGTATTAAAACTGATAATAATCAGTTATGATTTTAGAATAAGCATTATAAGATGCATAATTCTTGGAAGTCAACCTATGTCATATTAGATAAGCTAATATCACATCTCCAAGGCATTGCAAACATTCAAGACTTAAACTTCAAAATCCATAAGATGCAAACTATCACAAAACAAACTTTGAATTTTATTTAATTACTTTCATTCTTGATAATGACAGTTGAAAGCCTGGAACCTTAACCAGAACTTTAAAACCAAAATATGGAAACTAATCCGTCAACATAAAAAAAAATAATGATAATTAAGAAGGGTATAATAATAGATATTATTTGTTATTTTATTTGTATCAACATTTGTAAGTTAGATACACCCTAATGTTCATCTACACACTCACAAGCATGCATTCACAAACAAAATAGCATGCTGAAAATTTCTCAATACAACTAAATAAGAAGCCCTCTTTCCCCCAAGAAAATGCTAATATATGGTGAAATTTTTGGAAGTAGGTCAAACCAACAGATCTTTTCAACATCCTCTTATATAATAAGGGAAGGGTATATCAAAAATCTTTCCTGACCCACTTCCAGTGAACATAAAGAGATGAAAGTGCAAAAAAAATGAAGCATGCATTGATATATGGGATTTATTTTAAGTTGCAAAACCATATGCAAAAAAATGTTACCGTGTATTTCAGGTATTTATGCTCATTAAAGTGGACACAGTAGAATACAAAGCTGTAATCAGATTCCTGTTTTTAAAAAGACAACATTGAAAACAATTTGAAGAGATGACAGCAGTGTAGGAGCAGATGTCCCATCCTGGAGCTGACATTTCAGATGATGATTTTCTAAGTGCCACTTAGACCAAAAGTATAGGGCACTCAGCGAGGACTGAACTCACTATTCAGGTGTAATTGACTTAGCAAGCCAAGCTTGTTAACCATTACACCATGTTGAGGTGCTCCCAGATACTAATGTTTCAGACGTGGTTAAACTTCCATGGAAGTTGTAATGCATCAGGTAAAAAGAAATTATTTTGTCCAACTGTGTTGTGGTACAATGAATATTAGTTTGAACTGAGAAATCTGAAAGCTGAATTTGTCTTCCAGTCTATTATATTCACTTATGTGAAAATTCCCTCAAGAAAGGTATGAATCCATCCCTTCTCTCCTCAGCTAACAGTTAAATAGCAGAACAGACTAGATCCTATAACACTGGTTGGCAACCAGTCTACTGTAGAAAGAAATAGCAACCTACTAGAGGAAAATTTTCTGCTTACTCATGAATTGAAAGAGACATAATCACCCAAGCATGTATCATGCGTGGCACTTAAGTGACTGAATGACACAGGACAAGATATGGATTTATACTTTGACCCAGAAACTAAAGAACAATGATTCCCCCACAATGCAAAAGGTATGTGCCCAGCTTTCTTGCTGGCAAGTCAAGGCTTACAGATTTCTGGGACCAAAATTGAGCAGTACTTAGAGATCTTCAAACAAAAGGTATAACAATAAATAAAACTTCTTATTCCTCATTACAGATGAAATTAGAAAGCATTAAATCCGATCTACAATGAAAGAGAGAAAAGTATGTATGTGTATTTTGAATAAATAATGAAACTTATTCCTTTTCCCCTAAGCTGGCATTTCTTATGAAAAAAGAATGAAAAAGAGTGAATTTTGAAAAAGTAGTAAATACATTTCTTAATCCAAAACAAAAGGTTTTAAATTTTTTCAGCTTTTTTTTTATAGATTAAAGTTAAATTCCTTTTTCCATAGTATGCATGTGCGTATTTGGGCAATGTTGTAGAGGAACATTCTATCCTACCCCGGAATGGATATGGTCTAGTCTATAAAAGACTGTGACTGTGGGCATACGTCACTAGATAGATGCATACATCATAGGCGAAGACATTTGCTACTTGATCTTTATTCCTGTTACTATTCGTTGATTGTTCTTGTATGTCTATTGGCTTATTGTACTGTTGTATAATAAATCTCTTCTAATCTATCTTCAGTGTTAAGTATTATTCTTACACTATTCTATTCCCTGATATTCCTTCCCGGGATATATCAGGCAGCAATCCTCCTTTTATACAAATTACATTAAAGATGACTGATAAGATACTGGGGTTAAGCTTTTTATTTAATTTTCTTAAGTGTTCATATCATTCTTTTTCTTTTCAGGGTAGAAAGTGAGTAAAAAATGTCCAAATGTTTTTTTTTCTATAAATCAGTGCTTCCAGCTATTATTCTTTTAGCCATTATCAAGAATTTTTTTTTTTTTTAACTGAATGTGTAAATTTTATGTATGCATTCAGAATTATGGGAATTATTTTTTTGTTTCCAAACATGGTCAGCACATTGTGACCATGTTCATAGCTGATGTTACTGAGTGTTGGTTTTTACTTTTTTATTATCAATATTACCATTTTTGTCACTCATCTTTAATGAAACTTTTGTGTGTGTGTGTGTGTGTGTGTATTTATATATAGGGGATGCTCAAGGTGTCCAGATCTGAAGATCCTGCAAGGCAATGTCCCAATAAACAACCATATTTCCCAAATAGAAACATGTGTATGAGATTCTTCCTCATCTCTGCTATTTTCTTGATTTGGCACCATTTGATTTCCACCTCTTCACCCTCATCAAGTTGTAATTGAAAGATAAGCATTTCTTGATTAATGATACTCTGAGTCATAAAGTATGGTCCTCCATGCAATTCCAACCTGGCGAATTCTCCAAGAAAGGTTTCTGTAAGTGCATCAAACAATAGAAAAATTGTGTATTGCTGACTGGTAACAATATGAAGAAGAATTAATTCATGTGTCAATTTTCATGTCTCTTCATCTAATAAAAATGGATTTTTGATGAATGCTGCTTGTAATGAGGACAGAAAAATATATCCATATCTGTGAATGTATTTTTATAGTAAAAACTTTCTTTTTTTTAAATTGCCTAAATAAGAAAAAACAAAAAAATAATGGCGGGAAAGGCTCCTAACCTGTTCACTGTGAAAATTTCTTTTTTTCTATCCTAAGTAGACATCTTATAAATCCGAGTCAAGAGAACTAATTCACAACTAGAAAAAAGACACCAACTGCCACTTACCACGGCTATTTTCATGTGTTAATGCACATAATTAAGCCGTTAAGCTTCTACTGTTCATGTACAATGCGGGGGATTTAAAAAGCAGATCTTCAAGTTGAAAGACAAAGCTGAGAACACAGCAAACTTGGTATAATGAAAGGTTTCAAGAACTTAGCCAGCAGTAACATGTGACATTAGGTATAATATTTTAGGATGAATGCTTAAGAGGTCATCACAGGTAAAACTGGGGAAAAAAATAGTTTTCTAGGTTACATTCAAACATAAAAAACTTTTCATCTTTTACACTGACATATTTTCTTCAAGATATAATATTGAAAATACGCTATAAATTCTGTGTATTTTTTTAAAAACTCTGATCCTTAACTACTTTATATTTTTATTCTTGTTTTTTTAACATCCAAAACATGTAAGAACTACTTTTCCCAAAATAATATTAGAATTTCTTAATTGTAAGAATAAAAAATAATGGGACAGATTAGGAACTTGGTTGACATTCCAGTAACTTATTTTTTTTTAATATATCCTGCTAAAACAAATGTCATACAGTAATTTTCACTCCATCCATCCCTTCATCAGGTCAGTTGGTTGATTTTGCTTAATAGCATATTAATATCTACAGGTTAATTAACGCCAAAAATCTAAATATTTTGAACACAATTTTATTTTATTTTTGCAGATAATAATGGTTTTAGTGATAAAAGTCTTACTTATTAACCCATAGCTGAGCAAAGAAAACTTGGATTCCTATTTTTTCCAAGTGTATTTGCATGTAAATGAAGATAACAAACCAAACTGGAATTGGAACTTAGCTCTCCAATTAAATATTCCAAACCAAATGCAAATATAAGTTTACAGCACCTGGTATTCCTAAGTGGTCACTTATTCAGGTACTGACCAGGCTCAATGTTGCTTAACTTTCAGTGGTTGTACGAGAACTGGAGTTTCAATGCGATCTGGCCATAAGCCTAATGCTCATTAGGTGTCAACAGTATGCTGGATAATCACCAGTGAGATTGTTCGTAGTTGCCAGAATCTATTGTGTCTTTGTGTTACTCATATAGGATCTGCACCCAACAGGTTTGTACAGCTTCATGTGGCTGTGATTTTTACATTTTTTGTAACCATTTCACCCCAAGCAAGTCGATAATGCCACTAAAACAGAAGGAGTTTATTGAGAATGAAAGAGAATAAGACTTTAGTAGAAACAAGAAACTCAATCCTAAACAGGGAACAAGGGATACACTTCTACTCCTAGCAAGACAGCCCAGTCTGACCTGCTGTTTAATCCATATTTAGTGGGAGGAGATATCGATTCATACCTTTCCAAATTGTATTTATGCAAAAGTGAGTGTAATGAACATGATCAGATTTAAAACTCAGCTCTTCAATTTTTTTTTTTTTTTTACAGTAAGCTCATTCCTTTCTTTGTTTCACAGTAAGCTTCCCCCTGTACAAGGTCCTGGGAGGCACTCAAGGTAGAGGTTTATGTTTAGAGATAGATTATATGCTTAGGAGGGGAAGATAAAAGTTAAGTTTAAGTCAAACTTGTACAGGATTAGGTCGTAGTGAATGGTGGGGAACATCCTCTTGGGAGTTTGTTCCGCAGAGCAGTTATCTGCAGGTAGAAACTGTTTAAGTGGAATTTACTTCTCTACAATCAAATATGGAGGGAATGTGGGTGGCATGGCAGGTCCTAGCCGTGAAGTTCAGACTTGGGGAACCAAACAATGTGGTTTGTCCAAGAACTTTTCATAGTATCAGCAACAGAGCATTGAGAGACTCACCACATCCTACTTGTGTGAGAAATGAGAAGGGGGGAGAGAGGGAGAGGTTGGAAAGTGGGAAACAATTCTTCTCCAACAACGACCCAAAAACACTTTTGAACTCTATCAAGAGTGGAAAGTGAGGACCGACCAGCTCCTACCAAAATATGACAACACTAGTCCATTTTCAGCCTGATCTGGCTCTTGTAAAGGTACAGGATAACATCAAGAGTCAAATAATTACTGGAGCAGTACAGGGAGTTGATCATTTTACCTGCATTTTTATCAATGGATCATATATAGAAACTTTCACCTGAGATTGGGTAATGTCAGTAGCTTGGAACAGGCTACTAACCATTACCCTACCTGCACACCAACAATGCTATAAATTTTCTTTACATACTGCACCAGTTGGTAATCATAGCGAGAGAGCTTAGTATAACTTTCTATTTAACCCATATTTAGAGAAAATAGAGATACATTCATGCCTTTCCCAAAGGTATTTAAACAAACAGGAGTGTAATGAACAAGATTCAAAATTAACCCCTCAATTTCTTGTTCCAAGCTACTATTATATTTCTATTATATTAGCTGCACATTGACAATGCGAAAAATTCTTTTATCCTGACTTTTAAAGGGAAATCAGTTTATTCAGATTTATGTCAAATCCAAACAGTAAAGAGAAAATTTCTCAAATTATGAAAAATACAGTTAAAATTTCTTTAATATATTTACACCTTTTAAGCCTATTTTTAATCATTTCTTAAATGCAAATTATTTAGGATCAAATTCTCCTAACAAACACCATTACCATTTTATAATCTCATAATAGCAAAAGTAATTACTCTATGAAAAACAATTAGTTAATTTTTGTAAAGTGAGTGACTATTGTTAAATGTAAAATAAATGATAGAACTGTCCAATCAACAGAATTGACAAAGTTTGCAATAAGCAATGATACAAAAAAGAAAAGGAGAAGGCAAAAAAAAAAAAAATAATATATGAGGCAAAGCAACAGTAATATGTCAAAAAGTTCACAAACTAAGAATTGGGGTTGACACACAAGAGCAAATTTGGATAAGCAAAAGTAACTTTCTGACTTCAAGACATGACAGACCAGGACTGAGTCATATAAAACCCAAGAACCCTGCCTATTTTATTAGTTAAGAAAAAAATCCCAGCATGCATTTGTGTTCTTCTGTCAATAAATTGGTGAGTGGAAAATATTTTGCAATCATTCCACTATGGGATTGGATTCAACAATTTTTATGAAAAACATTTTCATTCTCATCATTTTATTTTGAGTTTTACAGCTAAAATGTATCAAGAGTATTTTAACACAAAAAAATATTTAATGTACACATCTGAATACCCTCTGTGACTGAATTGCAACAATAATCTTAATCTGAATTAGAAAATGGCAACTAGGCTCATCTATTCAAAGTTAAAGGGTTAATATATCAGAATATTTATGACTTCCATCCTTACTTGCCCTTCAGTATTTTATTGTCTCTTGATATTCAAACAACAGACCTATCTCTCTGGCTTTCTTGCATTACTATCCCTTTGTCTGCTCCCTCTTTCTTTACCCCACTCTACACCAAAAGTGTCAATATAGACTGTTTCATGCTTAGACACAATCATCAGGCCATTGTATTTAAGCATCATAGCCTGACAATTATGCTTAAGCATGAAACACTCTCACAATCCCGTGTTAATATCTTTGTCCACTGTTTATATCTACATATATTCTGACCTTGATATTGTGCACTTTTTTCTCATGAATACTGTATGCCTTAAAACTATATTTTATCATATATAAATATGAATTCTGAAAACTCAATTACACAATCAGGTGCTTGAATAAATGGATGTTGTCTCTGTGAAACTTAGTAGGGACAATTAATTTTATTTATTACTACTATCACATACACTTTTTCCTTTCATCTTGTGTTCTTTTCTTTATTTTTCTTTTGTAGTTTTCATTATCTTTCTTTATACCTCACTGTCTTTCATTTCATCATTTCTTTCCTTCATTCCTTCCTGTTAATATATAATGCAGATTTCCAGGTTCTAGTTCAGAAGGGCCATGGATCTGGCAGATACTACACTAGTCCTAAGTGGAAATTTGTCAAACTTGTACATTCAAACAATCAGAAATAGAGAGAGAATAGTAAAACTACTTTAATAAAAACATTTGTCTGTATTAAAAAGAAGAAGAAAAAAATAGGAGGAGGAGGAGACGGAATCGCAAGCCAAACAAAGTTCACCCCCATGATTAAAAAGAAACTTAAGGCAATCTTCTGAGCATAATTACTCTTTGCTTATTTGCAATTCAAGGGTCAACCCCAGTCTTCTGATCAGGATGTAACATATGAAAGGATCTCCTCCAACCTTTTAAAAGCTCTTCTTTGCTTTTAGCAATGAATAAAGTTAAACCTTCTACTAACACTAACGGATCAGAAATTATGCAGAAGCAAAGTTTTCTAATCCAGCAAACAATGTTTAAAAAAAAAGTATCAATAATAATAATAAATTACAAATATATAAAAAAATAAAAATATAATGAAAAGAGTATGTACCTGTTCACCTGTTTTTAATCAAATCAGTAAACTTATAGGACTTATTTAGACAATAGTTTGAACTGATTTACGTTATAAAGCAGAAAATGAGGCAGGCTCTACTTGGTTAAGCTGTGTGGAGGAATGCAAGTTGAATTTTAAAAACAAGATGTTTTTTCACAAAAATGAATAAAGAAATAAATAAAGAAATCAGGTTACTCTCCTTTGTGGTAGAATGGATTATTAACCCATGAAGTAGGTGTGAATTGCATTGAATAAAAAAAATGTTTTTAGCTAAAAATGATAGAAGTAGTCTCTCAGGCAATTACTACTTTAATAAATTTGATTTATACTGGATCCTCCATATTTAATAAAGAAAACTAGGAAACAGATTTTATTTCTCAGAGAAAAGAGGTCATTCAAGAATGATTTCTCTTTAACAGTGGCAAAAAAAAAAAAAATGTTAAAAATACACAACAAAAATCTCATTTTCATCTTCTGCAAATTGCTTTTTTATTAGCAATATCCTTTTAATTGTTGGGTTTTGTCAGTAACAAGATTATCTGACAATGCCTAACTTCTATTGATATGATTAAACAAATAAACATTGTTTCCAGCCAGCAGATATTTTAATACTCAGGATATAAAAATATAAATGCTAAATTTTTATTGTTCATAGGTGTTTTTCAGGTGTGTGTGTGTGTGTGTGTGTTTTTTCTTCTTTTAAATACAAATGGTTTGGTATTTGAATGCTTTTTAATATCGTTTTATGATTTTTGCAGTGCTTTTTTTCATTTGACTTGATTTTGTTTTAAATTTTTCAAAATGTGTTTTTTTTTGCTTTCAATGTTTTAACATTTTTAAAATGTCTGTTTCATTTTTTTTAATCTAATTTCTTAAGATGGTCAGTTGGTTTGTCTGGGTGACAACATTCCACTTGAGAATAATGTCAGACAACTGTACATGATGTCAACTTCCTTTATCTGAAATTAAAGTTAAAACCAATTAATTCTTTAAAAATTGCGATGTTTACATTTCAGATATGAAACTGAGCAGGTATATCTTTCAAGAAAATCTAAGTGAGTGAGTGTGCTTTAAAGGCAAATAGAACTTTGATTAATTGCGGATCTCTTCAGAGAACGGTTAAAGCAGGGCCAACCAAAAGGTGGTTTCACCTGCAAAGGTGGACACATGTTCAAATCCTGCTTTCTTTAATTAGTTTTTGTTGCCTGTGTAGTATGTGGCCTTTGATTCTGATATAGTATGTGACCTACCTGGTTTGAATGTCTCCTACCTCAGTAAGAGTATATTTATAGATATAAGTATTCAGCTATTTATTGAAACTAATTATTTTCCCAAACCCTCACTAGACAGTTATAATACTTCCTTATAAAACACTTTAAAGGTAGGCCACATGCTATACCAGTGACAGAATTTCGCAGGTCACATACTATACCGGCACCAAGTTTTATTCGGGGCACATTCCAGTAGACAATGTCTACTTAAATATGAGTATTCAATATATTATGCTCTCATTACGATTGAGCTCTCTAGAGAAGAAAATTCTAAAAACAGTTTCCACTTTTGCAATGTATGCATTACTCTTCAGGAATGAATTGAGTTCTTTCGATGACTGGTGTGTGTCTACACTGCTTATATACAACACGTTAAAATTTCCCTTCTCTGATTCCATGCACTTATGGCTTAGTGGGTAGCAACCCTGACTGACACCAAATTGGTTGAGTTTTGATCCAGGCCAGAAGGAAGTAGATGTGTCTAGCCACACTGATGAGCTGTATGTGGATGACTAATAATATATATATAGTTACCTACAGATAGATTTGTTTCACTGTATCACAGCTCATCCGTATGGTTAGACATTCAATTGCTTCTATCCAGGATTGAAACCCAACCGAATTGACATCAGTTGGCAATTCTATCTCTGAGCTATGGGTGCTCAGTAGAGGAAGGTGGACTTTAGCATGTTATATACAATGTAAGTACACACCAGCAGCCTATATATATAGTGTATTTGGGCAACAATCTCTTTTATACAGGTTTCATTAAAAATGACAGATAAGGTACTATCATTAAGTTTTTTTAGATAATATGTGAATGATACTATTATGTATTATCCACATGTAAAAGAAGATTAAAAATAATAGAGGCATTACTAATAAAAAGGAGAAATCCTACACTTAATAACATCAATTATGAACATGGTAACAATGTTCTTACTATGTTTGGAATTTAATATACACAAGACTCTATATGCATAAACTTTCCACATGTTTATTTAAGAGTAAAACAAAATTAATTCTTGATAATGGCTAAAAGTATAACTGAAATCCCTTGAAAGTACAAAACCTTTGGAGAATTCTTATATAATTTGACTTCTGAAAAGAAAAAAATATCAACACATGAAAAATTATATAAAAAAATGATAATACTTTGCCTGTCATTTTTAATGAAACACACACACACACGATAAAAATGATATTTAGTAAGTAGATGTGTTTGTGTAGACATCCCTGCTTTTTAAACAGATCAAAAATTTGACTTCTGAAAATGTAACACTTGACAGAAAATGAGTTTCCAAACTTGGACATTTAGGACCACAAAATTAAAATTGTAATAAAACCTAAACATATAAAAGGGAATTTATACGTTTTCTTTGTTCTTGAGAAGTGACAAAAAATACCACTTGAAAAAGGCCAGAGCATATGACAGCCAAACATGAGCATAACAGCAAAGATGAGGACAACAGTCTGAACAATATAAATTGTGTAAAAATGTGTGAGGTGTGTGCGAACACACACACACACACACACATATATATATATAGGTAGATAGGAGAAAATGACAAACCCGTAAAAACAGAGGATAATCTAAAAAATTTTATCTAATAACTATATTATATATATATATATAGATATAGATATAGATATATTAAATAGATAAAAATAGAGAGCTCAATGGATATTATCCAGAGCAAAATGAAATATTGAGAGGAAAACTCACATATAATTAAACGATTATAAATCCAGAATTTATTTCAGCAGTTGTAAAAAAAAAAAAATCACACACAGCTTTGTCAAACCCAAAAAATCAAATTTTACAATTTGCTCAGAATATTCAAAATAAATTTACACAGAGAGGAATTAAGGTTAGGGGATGGGTAGAGGTGTATACTGCAACAACAATACAAGACGTGTCACAAAATAAGCACACATACACTAAATCATACGTACACACAAAAAATCTTAAAGGAAAATATATATAGAAACACAAAACAGACGAATAGATATAATCCTACACAAAATAAGCACACACAGATGTATAACTATAAGAGACCATATATGCACACAATAATAACACAAAATTAAAAATAAAATTAAAAATAACCAAACTAAAGAAGAGAAATAAATAAAAATTGTAAAAATAAAGAAAAATGGATTATAAATATACTTACAGTTACAAATAATTAGTAATTACAAAAACTTTTTAAAAATTATGCATACACACATTTTTTTTCTCTCAACACTTAATGAACTTTTTAATTCAACATTATTTTATAATACTATAAGCGTTTAGTGGGTACACATATTTGAGTAGATGTTTTTTAAGAGCCGAAAGATCAGAAGACTTACTAAAGATTCATTTCCTGCCATGAAGTGCACTTTCTTTAATATATGCCATAATCCTCCTCTACTTCCAGACCGCTGAAACTGGGTCAAAGATATCTCCCAGGTCTTATATGCGAAGTTGAGGTATCTGGTAGGTTAATATTTACCCAAATGCTGATGTTTTTAGCACTTAACCTAGTGTAACTTCATTCTTCTGTAATATTAAATGTAAATAGGAGAGGGGGAAATACACCATGAAATTGAAAAGATCACCTATGGGTTTTTTTTTAAACAGATCAGCTCCAACATCTACACTCTTTTATCCCCTCCCAGTCAAACTTTTCTTAAATTTCAATGCTTTCTCCTCCGCCATCACTCTTCACCATTCCTTTTGCAAGGCAAAGCTCTTTGCCAAAATCTTATATCAAGATGCATGTAATTCTGAGTTCAAATCTGACAGCTGTTTCTCATTGGATGAAACATATACAGTTACTGTGTGTAAAACGCAACACCTTTCTTTCACCTTCTGTTGAGAGACAAGGAAAAATGACATGAGTCTATTCTTAGCAGTAAACATAGCTCTCTTTCTCTATTTTATCCTGTGCTCAAACTAGAAAAATTACATCCATTATTTAAGACCAAAAATAAAAAAGAAGCATTTTAAAAAGCAATTGGATTCTTCTTGCCTTCCCAAAGGCAATCTTATTCCTTCCATTTAGTTCTCCTGCAAATCAGCAAAGTAGGCATTTCTGGAAATCACAGTAAAGAACAATGAAATGTTTCAGCAAAATATAATTGCATATAAGACAAGGCTGAAAATGTGCAAGAAATCAATTGTTATAATTCTTTTGAGAAGCATGGACATTCAAAACAGGCCAGGATTTGTGGTAAAGGTGCTGTCATATGTCAGACAAGTTGAATAATTGAACCAAGTACCAAGACCCATAGAAATGTTTGAAAAGATTTACTGTATATTTCTATGTATAAAGCGACTTTTAGTCATGTTTTTCCTTAAACACGTCCCCTAAAAGGGAAACCATTGTTTTGTTTACATTTCCTCACATGATCTCTTGTGAATACTGATTCTTCTTCTTTTCCTACATCTAAACAGTTACAAACAACCTGGCGTACTAATTTTTTTTATTTAGTCAATTCCTGACTTCTCTGTAAGCCGGTTGAAATTTCTTATTAACTTATCACCATATCAATCCTGTAACCACCATCAAAATAAAAGAAAGTATAAAGTGAGATTTATATTGAAAGTTATTGAAGTAGCCAAGGAATTAAACATCACCCAGAATTTAAGGTTTCTTTTTTAGAACTGCATTATAAGATGACCTCCTCCAATTTTAAAGTGATTTGGGGGTTTTAAGGGTTGTCGTAGACACATACAGTACCTATTTGCTTTTCTTCACAATAATCCCTCTCATAAGTGGGGGTGTCAGAAAATAATTTTATAATAGATTATAAAAATCAAGCATAATTCAGGGTTAGATAGAACAGGAGATTAGTCCTTAATAATCTGGTTTGAATTGTCTGAGTGGGAGAGTAAGAGAGGAGATATTTTTAATCTGTAAAGTCAATTACAAATTAATGAGTAAAAATTAATAAGAAATAAGAAACTGCCTTAATACTTTAAAATTCAAATTGTGTGTGTGAATTTTTCTCCTTCAATAGAAATACACATGCAATGTACATTTTGTGCATATTTTGTCTGCATAAATGTCCACAAAAAATTTAAAGAATATGTACACTATGGGCTAATCATTTAGGGGCCTACTCTCTGGATTTAATAATTAATAAATTTTATATCATCTTTGGTTTGATTAATTCCTGTTAAGCTAAGATGCTGAATTTTTTTAGAGAGAGTTTACCTAAAATTTAAAATCACCCTAAGATTACCATTTGTCAGCAAGGTTGATTAAGCAAAAAGAGCTAAAATTTTAAGGGTGCGGGGTGTTAATTTCATTATTATTATTGAATACATGATAAAACCCATCATGAAGAGAAAGGCTCTCTTAATGATATCAAAATAATTATACCATATCCGAAACGATTATGATCATAATCAGAACTAAAAATATCCATAATGAAAATAATTCTGAAACACGTATATATCAAATAAACTACCAGAACTTTTCCTAACACAATGGGAAAACTTGCATAAATTTAAAAAAAAAAAATCTCTGAATGTAAGATCAACCTTATACATAACTATTTATCAAATGCATTTTCTATACAATGTACTTGTAAAGACAAGGATATTTTGAAAATGTAGCAGGGAATGCTGATAAAGTTTATAGGGATAATCTTGGTTAAAATGAATTTCAATAATAAGTATTACATATAAAGTTATTATATACTGCAAAATAAAAAAATACAACCAATTGAATGTTGAATCAAGACTAAGATTTTTTTACACTAAGTTAGAAAAACATAGAAAGATTACTGTCTACATATATGAAAGGATGCTGAAGCATTCTCAGTTCAAACAAAAACTTTTTTTAAAATTCTGATGTTTAATCATTTAGTCAAATTTTGGAGGTGGGTTAGACTAAGGACTTTTCAACTTCCCCTGTAAAAAAATACAATGTGTATCCCCATATTTTTCTTTGATGTACTTTTCTATATCACCAGATGTCAACTCTTCTGGTAATGTAATAGCAGAATTTTTCATGTTAAATTTCATCAATAAAATTCCATAATTGTTCAATAGGGAATAGAATACTGTTTAGTTTAATATTCAGAATGGTCTTACAGCCATATCATATTGAAACAATGGCTTTTGTCCAATCACCAAAGTTAAGTAACATTAAGCCTGGTCAGTTCCTAGATGGGTGACTATTTAGGAATACCAGGTATTGGACATACAGGTGGGGTAATGGATAATGGTTTGAAATTGGAAATCAGAGAGTCAAATTCTAATTCTAATTAGGTTTGCTATATTCACTTATGTGCAAATACCCATGGAAAAAATATGAATCCACCTTTTCTCCCTCCAACTACAAGTTAATTAGTAGGGCTTCTATCAGGAAAATCTTTAATATCTCCAAAACTTCTTACAATCTAAAAATTTCTGGCTTAGTTAAACTATAAGAAACATTTTTTAATTAAAAATAATTATAGAAAGTTTTAAACAAAATTTAAAAACAAAGTTATTGAAATGATAACATTGATATAAAATATATGTTCTAAATGTTTTTAAATTAGTTTTAGATGTGCATCCATTGATTTTGCCAACTATTGTATTTCTGATGTCAAACAAGATTGCACAGCATTTAGAATAGCATTCCAAAGTTCATTTTGGCTGATAAATTGCTGTTCTGCCAATGTAAATTTTTCTCGAAAGAAGGGCTCACAAGTTTTCAAATGGGCTAAGTTTGAATGAACTTACTTCACCATCAAAGAAGAGTCTTTGAAACTCATTTTATTCAGATATTCTTTAGTTTTCTTTGCCAAATATAGATAGATCATTGTTTTGATAAAACCATCTTCCTGAAAGCCTTTGGTAGCTTTACAACTGTGGTTCCACATTTGCTTTTGAAATAAAATCAATATATACCTGAGCTGTCATTTTAAAACTATTTGAAACATGCAATAGGTCTATCATTTCAACACCTATAATCTCACCCAAAAACATCCACTTTGTTGACATCTTAACTCATAAGGTCAGTTTCTGAAGTTAAACATAATTTTTGCTTCATTTGTTTGATCCATCAAAGTTAAGTATTCAGTGAAAAAAGTTTCTGAAAAATGAAAAGTTTTCATCTATTTTGTCTCATGACTCTCTTTTAAAGAAAATCAAGTGATTAAGTTTTGCCATTTGATTCAGGACCCAAAAGCATCCTTGCTACCACAATGCCTAAAATGCTTTCAAAAAGATTTTTTTCTCAATATGAAGATTAATCAGCTAAAGTCCTCAACTTACCTTATCACACCTGCATTAGAGTCATTCAGAATCTCCAACAAACTCCTTCATATTTCAGTGATATCCACTGATCAATTTTGAAATTTACTCTTTTGTTTAACTTTTAGAAACTCTGAAGTTATTAAGTATTCCTCATTATTTATCAAATCAGCTTTATAAACCATTTTACAATTGCAAATTTACAATGTGGTGACTGAAATTTCAAAATTCAGGACATTTAATACAAATGGCTGTCATTTCTTTCTAACAGAACAAACTGATTTAAATTCTAAATGCAGATAGATTTTGCAATCATAGTTTTAAATGCATATTTTAGCTAAAACAATGCTCTTTTTTGCTTAAATAGGTTAAATTTTATTAACAAAATTTTATATTTCAATATTTCATTATATATAAATGAATATTTACAAAACTAATATATATCATAGTTCCTTTTTTTTCTCCTCATATTTTTTTGTAATGCAAATTGTTGAGTTTTCTTGGTGAATATTTCTTCTATGTACAGTGTTCTTTCAGGACAACAACAATTATGACTCTCCACAACCTCTTAACAACATTTGTGTCTTTGCCAAACCTCCCTCTTCACTCCACCATCTATTCATAGAAATATGTCAGGTATAGGGCTCACTGCCTTCCCTTGTCACTCTTTCCCTCAGTATGTCCTGTGAGTGTCAAATTCTCCAAGCATTCCTATGTCCAAGGAATTTCAGCTTTATATTTCTGATTCTGAATAAGTTTTTTTTGTTTTCATTTACTTTAATACTTCTTTGTTGCTTATGCACTTCATCTGGAATTCTCAGCATCCTTCTGTAGAACATCATTTTAATAATCCTCCATCAGATCATCTTCATATAATTATACTTTCTTTTAATCATATAAATTTGAGGGTTGCTTGCTAAAGTAGGTCTGCCTACTCTTGTAAATATGCAAGATAGTAATCAGAAAAGACATTGCTGTACTCTGTAGAAAAAAAAATTACAAATTATAGTCTTTGTTATTTGATCCAGTCAGTGACTTGATTTTAGGAATAATTATCAATTCTGTAACAATGAACAGAATTTGATTTGGTTTGGATGCAATCATAAACAGGAAACTGATTCCTTCTTTTTCTTTCTTTTTCTTCTTTTAAACTTTGTTATTATGAAATAATATACTAGTCTGGTGCTCCTGCTATATATTTAGATATTTTTGATAAAATCCAAAGAAGAATCAGCAATATTATTCCTGACCTAACATCACAGCTTTAGACACTTTTCCATGACCATAACAGATCCGCTGTGCCTTTTCTATAAATACTTCATGGTGATTGTTCTGAAGAACTTTCTTCTTTGGTACCTAAACTTTATAAATTTAAGCACAGTACTAGATGTGCGATGTGGTGCAGTGAATATTGGCTTAGAACAAGAAATTAGAGACCCAATTTCAAATTCCAGTTGAATTCTTTGCATTCACTTATGCACAAATACCTTTGGGAAAGGTATCTGTCTTTTCCTCCCAGATATGGGTCAAAAAACAAGGCAGATTGGGTTCTATAGCTTTGGTTGGCAACCATTCTACTACAGAATCACCCAAGCGTGTATCACATATGGCACTTAACTGACCGACTAAATTATCAGTAAGGGCTCATCAATTTACAGTTGAAATAGCCAGATGCAACTAAATTCTATGTTAACAGTTTATTTTCTTGCACTTCTCACTTGCAGAACTTTCTTCCGTTTTCTTTCTTCCCAGTCAACTTGGTTCTTCAAATATTTAAATGCAATGTCAATCGTTATCTTCTGTTTTCTTAATTCCAGTTCTTTTATTGTCCTTTCTCCTTAATAGTAGTTTTTCTGATATTCTTTAACACTCAGTAGCCCCTTTGCATCTTAGTGGCTTTATTGCTTTGCTTGGGATGAAATGATTTTAAAAAAGTGAAAAAATATGCTTATTTAGAGGTTGTGGCATTCATTTAAAACTGCAAATATGCCTCAAAGAAATAAAGACATACATTAGAAATAAAATCAAACACCAAGCTGACAAGAAAACATCAAAATTAACAAATACTTTAATTATGTTGATGTCAGTAAATGGCAAAAAAGATGGAAAATATGATTGTTTTATGTACGTGTTTACAAACCATTTAAAAATAAAATTTGAATAAGAAGACTCAGCAAAATATAAAATTTCAGCTGAAAAATTATGTACAAGTAGTGATCATCAAAATTCAAAATGGTGTCACTAGTTCCAGACTTGATCAACATTTAAAATCTATATAATACTAAATCTTTAATATTGTATGTATGTATGCTCCCAAGATACAGCTTAAATGATCCATAATACCCCAACCAATTTAGTAACATATTGATTGTACCTTGAACTTTTACCAAATAACAAATCTCATTAAAATTAGACAATGGTTCCTTGAGCTTGGTCTGTTTCTATTTTATGACATTTTTAATAGCAAATTCAGTAGTTGTTTTTATATACATTCTTATATCAATCCCTGTATATAAACAAACATTTGCATATTATTTTCCAACTGTTATGGGTGTGAAAAATAATAAACATTCATAAGAAATTTTAACAATATTATTAGATAAATTTAAATATATATAATGCAACATTTATTTAACCAATTCACGACACTACATGAGAACTTTGTTTATAAACAACTACTTGAAATGTGAAGCAACTATATGTCACATGATTTGGTGGTAAATAGATGCATGTTGACTTGCTGTCATTACATATTTAGAAATAAATGTGAGGAAGAACATATATTTATGAAAAAGACTGAACTATTACTACAAATTTTCATGCAATATGCTAACTATGAAATCCAGTCGAACAATAAACCTTCTTTAACTGTCTTTAAACATAGATTAATATACATAATTAATAATAAAACTGATACCATTGTTACCTCATCATTTTGTATCATAAATTGCTTTTAAAAGAAACCCAATGGTTTTTGGATTGTCTAGTAAAGAATAAAATGTAAAGGATAATCCTGCAAAGCCATTATTTAGAGATTTATGGCATTTAAAAATTGGCAAGTAAAAATGCCTCCTTCTCTGTTTTTCACAACTCCCAAATAATCAAAGTTTAGCCTACAAAATTATCCAGTATTCTCAATGGCAATAGTTCATTTCAAGATCATGTTGTGTCTATGTATCGCACCACACATGAGACTTTGGACAAACTCTAGAATGTGCATCCTTATTTACATTATTGACATTCACGCCAATGTCCTCATTTTTTTTGTTATTGTTATGTTTTTGACTATTGTGCCACCCAGCCTTCTTCAGGTGTCTATTGATTTTTCCACCATTGTTACTAACTACCTTCCATCCTCAGCAATATTTATTCTTTTAAAAAGCAATGATTGAAATTGTAATAAAACCTAAACATGATAAAAGTGAATTTTTACATTTTTTTTTGTTCTTGACAATTGACAACAAAAACATCAAACATTATTAGATTATTTACAAGAATAATTTTATATTTACGACATTCTAAAAATCAATACAATTAAAACTAATGCAATGCAATATTTACTATTTACCAATTTATAATGAAATAATTACGAAAACATTTTTATTGATAAATTTATAAACATTTACTAAATTATTAAAATATGTGAACCAACTTATTTACCATTTTATAAAGTTCGAATCAATTGGTCAATGTTTTTCCATTCCAATAAAACAATCTGATAAATAAATATTGCTTATTAGTTTTGTTTTCAATTCTCAAGAACAAAGAAAATATATAATTTCACTTATATATATGTTTTTTAATCACTTCACCCCAAGCAAGGCTCTTTTACTGCCACTAGTGTGCAGGGGGTTATATCGGTGGAAAGTGATGAGAAAGAGGGACAAGTTATAGTTGGTAAGAGAAGGATGAGAGGGGGAGTGAACAGAGAAAAGAGCATGAGAGAAAGGATGCAAGTCAGAGAGATAGGAGATGACTATTGAGCTTACATTTAAATTCTTGGAGATTGTAGCTGTGGGGGAAGCAAGTATACAGAAGGGAATTCCACAAGCAGGAAGTGCAAGAAAAGAAGCTATTAGAGTAGAAGTTGCAGTTACATTTTATTGGTTTCCCTGTAAAAGGGTGGGACCTAGTTGCTAGTCTAGTAACTAAAGTAAATTCATGCAGAGTGGGCACCAGTGAGCTAAGCTTATTGTCTGTGATGGTTAACAGATAACAGCTTTGTTTTGGATGCATTAAAATTCACGAGCCATTTCTTACCCGAGTCTACCACAGATTTGAGGTCCGATTCAAGCTCAGCAGTGAGGTTTGTTTTGACAGCCTCAGCAGATTTTTGATTGCGGCGAGAGTAAATGGTGGTGATGCCAGCATAGATGCCTACTTGGGATCTGATTACATTGGGGAGATCGTTAGGTTTTATTACAAGTCTAATCATTGCTTTTTAAAACAACAAATATGGCTGAGGAATGAGGGTAGTTAAATAGCTGGTTCAAGGAAAATCCTTCCTTTTGACACACTGTTCTTTTGCAAGTACAAAAGTTCAAATTCGCTGAATTATTTTAGCCCTTAGTTTTTAAGAATTTTTGAATAATGCAGAAAATATATATATTTTCAATCTAATTTATAAAATATGAATTATAACAGAAGAAAAATTTGTCATGTTTATACTTTTTAATTGTATTTAAAATATTAATTCAAAGATTCTGAAAATAAATTGCTCAATAAATGCTTAATTTTATGCTAAAATAAACATTATAAGTTGTTAAATTATAATTCTGGGATTTGGTTTCAGGTTTTTTGTTTCCATTTTTTTTTAGACATTTAGTTTAAGTAAATTTATAGACCAATAAATTATGGTTACAAATATAGTTTTAAAACAAATCAGAGAACATGAATAGTATATCCCCAAATTAATGATAGTAAATTCAATGCATGTATGATCAAAGCAATTGCTGTCCAAGCAACAGGGTGCAGGATTAGAGAGGTACAAACTGCATTACATCATAAATGTATTAAGAGAGATACAACAGTATTACATCATAAATGTATAGAAAATGGCAAGCAAAAATGTCTCCTTGAACCTTTATGTATAGAGGTACCTGGATCTTGATCAGTTACAGAGAGGCCTGTATCTAGACATGCCAAGCTGTCCTGCTGGTAATGAGAAAAATCCAGATGTAACTGGCATTAACAAACATGTCCACATGCAATCTGGGACCTCTTTTGCATCTGTACCAATGCTTTGTTACCAAACTAATGAATTTGTGTGAATGAGGGATAGTAAAGAGTTTAACATTGTTTTGAGTTACAAAAGACAGGAAGTTGTGAAGAGCCTTGATTGATTATATCCTAAAATGACCAAGCATATAAATGTTGATGAGTAATAATACCAAAGGTTAAAATGCCTTAAGTATTTCTAGCTACAAAAAAGTAAGAATCATTACAATAAATATAAAAGTAGCTAGAAACTCTTAAGTAGACATTCAATTTGTGTGAGATGAACACAGGGGCCCATTAGAGACGCTAAAATGAGCTAATAACATGACTGATCTTATAATTTTTTTTTCATGGTTCACAACTATAATGAAACAGATGAAGAAAGTTTCAGGTGAGAGACACTGATCAAAGAGATTAATATTTGTTGCACAGGAAGTAATGGAACTTGAGCAATACAAATGAAATTGTAACAAAAGGGACAAAGTGTAGCTTTCTTTTCCTCATGGAATGCTTCACTGACTGGGAGATAAAGAGCAATATGTATTTCCAGGTCTTATAGAAAGAAAGAAGACATTTATGCCATCTTTCTCTCTCCAGTATTATAAGTATAAATTTTGATAGCTGAAATGAAAATTATCTTACAGATTATCAAAAGTCAACAAAGATAGGATTTTGACCACTTATTCAAAATACAAATTCACAAGATCAGAAAATAAAAGTGTTCTGTCATATTATTTTAAATTTCTGTTAAGTGAAGCATTATCAACCATTAATTTTCTAATAGAAAATAGATTCTAATTGAATCTATCTCACATATCTATAAGTCTAACATTCATCCATGCTTAGAATATTGCTGCCAGATATGGTCTGGAGACCTCTCAAGCTCCTTGATAAAACTCAAAGAAGAATCAGCAATATTATTGGTCCTGATCTGGCAGCTCAGCTTCAGTCATTTTCCTACCACTATAATGTAGCTTCACTGTGTCTTTTCTATAAATATTTTCATGGTAATTAGTTAATTATCCCCAAGGCATCTTGCAAGACAGAGAGATTTTGGGGCATAATCCTAAGTGTGCTAGCCACAAGATTATTACTATCATTTTCTATCTCAAGTTAATTCATTATCTATTTATCTAAGGTTTATTCATTGTCTATATTTATCTCACTATCTATCTATCCATCATCTATCTCAAGTTATTCATTATCTATCTATCCATGATCTTAGATAATAATGGGTGTGTGGCCGAGTGGTTAGAACCTTTGCTTTCTGACCATGAAGCCTGGGTTCAAATCTCACCATGGTTGATTTGGCAGGAAGGTGACTTCTTGATGTTATCAGTCTGGAAAGATGATTCAAGCATTTAGCACCTTTAGAAAGTTCCTGAAAGCCATACCATGGGTTGACCCAAGCATTGTAAGGGTACATGGCTCCCTTTGAGTAGTCGTCAGTGTTTGTGCTAGCTTGAAGTCACAAGTTATCGTGACCGAGGGTTTGAGCATCCTGGCCTTGTTCAGACTGTTGTTCATGCTAGATAATGTACTCCCTCCTAGAAATTGTAACTAAGATTCACTCAGCATAATTACAGTATAAACCACAGGTGGACTATGAGTGTTGAACAAACACAAATGTGCCTGAGCAGGCGTCTGCAATGGGGATTAGCTAGCTGCCCTGGTAGATGGGCATCTTCAAATACTAGTGACTAGCCATTATCTTAGATCATGCATTATCTATTGATCTGTCTACCACATTTTATGGTTATCTACCTAATCAGTGATAGCCTATCACTTTATTGTTATTTTGGGCTACAATTTTTTGTCTTAATGAGGGAATATAGATATTGTGGCAACAACAACAATGATAAGGATCCAAGTTTGAAAGAATTGTTAAATATAATCTAAGAATTTTATCATTCCAATATTTTCTAAGAGTAGTTCAAGTTTTATTGTTTTAAACGGATATTTGTTGTTTCTTTATTGCCATATATTTATCACTAATTTAAAGTATTTCAATGTCATTTTTCAGTGAAATTAATTTGATAAACTTTAAATAAAAAATTACTTTTTTTAAAGAAAGTATTTAAGCATGAAGTTTTAATTTTTATAAAAAAAAAAGCAACAATTCTTTTTTGTTTATTTCATGAATTTATTTTTTTTTTAAGCAAGAAATTGTTTTTGCTTTGTGATTTATCCCCAAAACAAATGACAAAATATTTCAAAAGATAAATTTTATATCCATTTTTGTAATCATTAGCCTTCCAAGATCTGTACCAATTATTGAATCTCTTCTTTACATCATGTTCCAAGAACATTTAAGCCAAGTCATTCTACAGTGTTTTTTTAGAGTAATCATTATTAACATTGTAGTTGTTGTTAAAGATGATTGAATGCAGACTTTAAAAACCAAAGCAACAAAAAGCTTCAAAATCCAAATGACTTAGAATAATTTACATTCAAACTTTTTACAATAGTAATGCTGTTTTTTGGTTGGTTTTTAAATGGTAATACAAGATTGATTCCATAAGTTAGGACATTTTAACTTTTCATAGAAAATTTAAATATATTTTTAAAAAATATGTTTTCTGTATTTTTGACGGGAATCAAATGAAAAATACCATAAGAAATTTCAACACAAAATTCAAATATACTCAATTGACTCAATATATGTTAATAAATATACATATTATCCTATGTCTAAGGCACAACTGAGTTTCATGCTCTATGCAATCATCATGTGTGAATATAATATGCACCTGATGATGGCATAGGGCATGAAACTTTGTTATACACATGGGATAATATGTGTATTTATTAATATATACTTAACAGCTCTGTTAAATTATATTGAGCACTGTCCTATTAACACTAGAAATATATATATATATATATATATATATGTGTGTGTGTGTGTGTGTGTGTGTGTGTGTGTGTGTGAGTGTGTGTGTGCATACCTGCATGTATACCCATATATATATATATATATATATATATATATATAACAGTAAACATACCTAAGCTGACAAGTTCCATTGATGGACTTTATCAAAAAAAGTTTTCCTTTTGTCTTTATTTATGTTGTTCTTTTACAGAAACATTTTTAGTTATATCCAAAATTTCACACACACATTTATATATATATATATATATATATATATATATATATGGGTATACATGCAGGTATGCACACACATGTATGTATATATATATATATATAAAGGAACAAAATGAATGAAGACAAGAGGAAAAAATATTCTTTGCCAATCCTGTTTCATCATCTGAGGACATTATCAAAACACCCTTAAAAAATTCCCTCAGAAGACAAAACAAGTTGGCTGAGCATAGTTTTTCCTCGTTTTTTTATTAACACATGTGGTTTATTCTGTAACTATGCTGAGTGGACCTTAGTTACAGTTTTTGGAAAAGAACACATTATATAGCATGAACAACAGTCTGAACAAAGCTGGGACGTTTAATGACTTGTGACTGAGCTAGCCCAACCATCGACAAATCCTCCAAGAGAGCTGTCTACCAAATTTCCCTCACAAGGCTTGGGTCAACCCGTGGCATAGTTTTTAGACACTTTCCAAAGGTGCCACACAATGGAATTGCCCTTAGCATACTAAGAGTAATCCAAATATATAAATTGTAGCATATACATATTTTGTATGTGTAACCTTTTTCTCTATTACCAGAAGATGCTAATAACCAATCATGTAGTGAACTTTTCTGATGAAATAGTAGAAATGGCACATGCAATAGAAATATTGAATTAAAAGAACTCTTAAATTGTGATTTGCTTTGTAGATTAATAAGCTGCTATAAACACACGCAAGTGGATATAATGGGATATTAAAATGTTTTTGATCTGTCTTAAAAGTCTATTAAAAGATTTCAGACTGATTTTCTAGGACAATGAGTGGTTATTATTTAAATTTACACTAATATCTTTATCTTTGTTATTTCACATGGTTTAGAGTGTTGTGATCTTTCCTTTTTTCATGTGTTTTAGATGTAGATTATGTAAGGGACTCAGTTTCAAATTCACTGAAGGTTACCTGGATCAATAGATACCCTGAGGAAGGCCAAAGGGCACAGCAGCTGAAGCATAACAACAAAGTGAGAACATTAGTTTAAATGTAAATAATGAAACTATTTACATTATTTAAGTTGTTGTCCTCATCTTTATTGCCATATTCACAATGTTTCGGTTGTTGTATTCTCAACCTTCTTCAGATGATATTTGTTGGAATTTTGAACCAAACACTTTATTTAGTCTATGGGAGTAGATTCTTTTGGATATCTCAGTTTTAGAACAAAAACTTTAAGTTCAGTTATCAAGGAGAATTAATTCAAACTGTGATATCACAGGTAAGATCATGATAACAAGTTCCATAACTCATTAGAGTTGCAGGAGCAACGCATGTATTTCAGCCATAATAGCAGTGGTGTGTCTTGAGCAAGATAGCCCAACCCTCTCCAGGCTGGTTTGCATTCAGTTTTCCTTCTAAACTAAGGTTATAGGGTTCAGTCCTTCCTGCTATTTACCCACAGCTGAAGGGGGGGGTGATGGATTCATACCTTTCTTAAGGGTATGCACACATAACAATATAACGAACTTCACTAGAAATTCAACTCCTCATTCTGAACAATTATCCATTACACTACCCACGCATCTACAGGTAGGATATATTAAACAAATACATCAAGCATGCATTCACTCTAATAATTATAAATCTAGAGTGACACACTAACTGTAAAAAGCATGCATAAAAATATATTTCATTATAGAAATGCATTTTAATTATTTATTAAACAAACACATCAAAACTTTCTTCATTCTTCATTGCCTATAAGTTGATACAGTAAATCCCAACAATCAGACCATAGAAATAAAATAATAATCAGGATTATAATTTTGTGCTAGAACAGAGACAAGATTTCAGCTATTTTTATTGCTGCTTCCTACAGGCCTTTACACATCTTCCCATTACTCTCCTATTTAAGTCATTTTCTAATCATCAGACAACCTGATGTAGCAATATGAAATATGTTATTGTTATCTTAAAGAATATTTCTATATACTGCCACAAATACTTCGTTTGTTTAAAATACGGAATTTCCCCAATTTTATCTAAAATTTATTTTTGTAAATTCCAACACATAATCACTGTGTTTTGAAAATCAGGAAGTGATTGTCATTTGTCAGGAATTAAGATAAGATTATTATTATTATTATTATTATTATTATTTGTAATTTTGAGAAGTAAACTTGATACCGATACGATCAAAACAAAAACCTAATCATCTTCCAATTTTCCGGAATGTTGATAAGAGCAACAGACACTCAAGGAAGGCTGAGGAGCACAGCGCTCAAAATACGTCAAAGACAATAAAAATTGCGAAACAGGTTTGAAAGAACGAGAAAGAAATTTATCAACAAAAAATAAAGTTTTTTTCAACCGAGAAAAAGTGTTTCTTAACAACAATCTTTTAAAATTAAGTTTTAAAGAAAATCCTAAAAAATATGAAATCAAATTATTATTTTAATGAAAAATTTAAAGTTAAAATTTCTAAAAGTGTTTTAAAATACCAACTAGCAAAATAATATTCAAAACTGAGACAAACAAGTTATTCAAAGAAAGTTAATATTATCAAATATTTAAACGTTACAGTAAAAAATACCATATATTCAGAGAATTTTCTGAGCTCAGTTCAAAATCAAATGTATTGTAAAATTTGTAAATATTAATATTGTGAAACTCGATTCAAAATCAGTGAATCACAATGACGACCCAAACTAATTTATTTTTCAAAATTATTTTTCAACAGTTTTTATACCTGCCAATTAAAAACAAGACTATTTTATAAACTTTAAAACTTATAAACAAAATTTTTTAAAAAAGTATCAATTGTACTAAAAAAAAATAAACATCGATGCTTCATTTGAGTTTTTATTTTTATGTTAAAAATCATATTTTAACTCAAGCGAATTTTAGATTGAAATTCATTATTGTTGATAGTACAATAAATATTCTCTCTAGTCTAGTTTATTGTTAATGTTACTTGTTGTTGTGAGAATGATAATAAAAAGAAATGATTGTTCACTGAATCTTTAGTTTAAAATTAATAATTTATAAATAAAGAAAAAATATAACACGTGCATTGTTTTACGTGGAAAAAATTATTAAAATTAACATAAAAATGATTATTTTGTTTTTCTATTTTTTTAACATTTCAAATATTCAAAAATATTTACCTTCGGTTTACCAAGTAAAAAAAGAAAGAAGTCTCGAACGCTGTTATTTAGTAAGTTTTTAATCAATTGTTGAACTAATGAACGTCCGCTTTTTTTTAGCAAAAGAAAATTTGAACCACGCTCTAACGAACCATTTACTTAAACTTTTTACACAGTACGCAATTTGTTTTATTTTTCCCGAAAAGGTTTCTTCGTGCATAGACTGCTGAAACTATATATCTGTTTGCAATAATAATAATAATAAAAATAAAATGATTTGTCATGGTTAAAAAAAAAAAAAAAAAAGAAGAAAAGAAATAAAAACAGCAAAAAAAAAAACACTTCAATTTTCTTTTCAGTCTGACGCTCATGATGTGTATTTTTTTCTTTTTTGTTTCGCAGATAAGTTCTTAAACACCTACCCACCAAAAAAAAAAGTATATTAGTTTTTATTTATTTTATATATATATATATATATATATATATATATATATATATATATATATATTATATTATAAACATTAACAATAATATATATATTGGGGGGTGGAATACAGTAATTAGCTAGAGAGAGTGTTGTTTTGGCTCAATGACTGCTCCAAAAATGTTTGTGATCAATCACTTTGTTCATTTTCAAGATCTGCTATCATTGTTGTTAATAATAGTTAACAGGTCTTTTCATATTTTACACACACAGATGGGTAAATTATAATTTATCGACATTTTATTTTTAGTTTCTTTCAAGTATACGAGTTGCTTTTGATTTTGTCGACTGTACAGTAGGGTCAGTTGGGTATCGTTGGTGAGAAAAAGGGCACCATGATACATTCAGAAATTTGGAAACGGCATGCTGTCAGTGTGATGTCGCGCCGGAAGCTCCAATGACATTTGCAGACAGAGTGTTTGGTTTCAGACGTCAATATGAGGATTCAGAGAATGAGTTGGCGATTACGAAGGCATTTTTGGAGTGATCACTAGTGATGGCGACGTTATGCCCCCAGACTCAATACGGAGGCCTAACATCAAGTGCCTCGAGGCCCTTGAGGAGCTAGTACTGCCCTGGGTCAAGAGGGTGGCTGATGGAAGACCTTATGTCTGGAAACAGGACACTGCACCATGCTGCACAAGCCAGAAAACACAGTCATGCAATTTCTGCGACCACGTCACTTCTCACATTTTGCCACCTAACTTCCCAAACTGCAACCCTTTGCGTCTTGCCTCTTGATTATTATGTGTGGGGCGCAGGTGAGGGAGAGACCAAGAAAACTCAGTGCCGGTGTATATATGTATGTGGCCTACCTTTTTGATTCTATGTGGTCTACCCGGTTTGAATATATCCTACCTAAGTATTTTAAGTATTCGAATGTTTAAAAAAACAATTATTTTCCCGAACCCTTGCCAGACAGAATACTTTCCTATGATACGCTTTTTAAGGTAGGCCACATACCAGTTACAGAATTTCATTGGCCATATTCAAAAGGCAGGCCACATACCGGCACCCAAAACTTGTATTGAAGGCAAGGATCATGGCAGTATTCACTAACTTAAACAAGGAGACCGTCCAGAAGAATTGCAGAAGATACCGAAGTCGTCTAGAAAAAGTGGTTAAAGCCAATGGCGATTTTATGGAATAAATTTTATTTACTCTTTATTATTTCAGGATATTTTTGTGTAATTTTGATAAATATATCTGTTTTAAAATGAGATGTCAGTATTATTTTCATTTTTGTATCATTTAGACAACAATTCATACATCGTAACTGAAGTTGGCTCTAAAAATTGCTCGATTAATGAAAGAACACATTAGTTATCTGATCAGATATTGCGAACTCGCTGAAAGATTCCCTAAACAAACGTGTGTGTGTAGAGTCACAAACTCTCTCTCACACACACACACACATATATATATCTCGAATAACGGAATAGGGTTGTTCCAACGAGAGTAATTAGTATAAAATAAAAAGTGTGAGAAGTCGTGAACGTTTTCTTTAAAATATATATTTATTGTTTTGGTATTCATACAAGTTATGGAGTATTAATTCGTCATGATTTGCGTTTCTCTGAGTACTCAGAGAAACCTAAACGTAAAACAACGAATTTGTTCGCCTGAAGAGAGTCAATTTTAGACTCGAAACACGTGTAGCGCAAATCATGACAAATTAATACTCCATAACTTGTATGAATACCAAAACAATAAATATATATTTTAAAGAAAACGTTCACGGCTTCTCACACTTTATATATATATATATAGTGAGGACTAATCAAAAGCGTGTATTCAATGTCGAGTAATATTTTATTCATTTCTTTTCAAGAAAAAAAAACTAATTTCTCTCTGATTTTTAGATTTGAGATTATTTTTTCTGCCATATAAATGTAGTTTTTGAAAATATTTTTTAATGGTTATTTACCAATTTTATTTTTTAGTTAGATCAATGGTTTTAAATTTATTTGTTTATTAACTTTTAAACAATGTATTTTATTTTAAATGAGATGTTTAAGGATAACATTAAAATTAAAAACCACTCTATTCAATTGGTTAATAAAACTATCAGTCTTAAAAATTAATAATAAAATGTTGCAATGCATTTTTCTGGTTATTTTAACCTTGTTTATCGAAAAACTATGCATATTAATGTACGTTGTGGTGCAGTGGATATCGGCTCGGAACGACAAATCGGAGAGCCGAGTTCGAATTCCAGTTGAATTCATTGCATTCACTTACGCGCAAATACCCTTGGGAAAGGTACTAATCCGTTTCTTCCCTCCAGTTATGGGTCAAATAACAGAACAGATTGGGTTCTATAGCCTTGGCTGGCAACCAATCTACCGCAGAAAGCAATGGGAACCTACTGCGGGATAATCATATGCCCAGTCAGTCAAGTCTCTTTCGAGACATGATCGCCCAAGCGTGTATCACGTATGGCACTTAACTGACTGATGCATATTAAATAAAAAATATTCATAATGAACAAAGACATAAAAATATAGAAAAAAAATGCTAAGTACAAAACAAAAATACATTTTTTTGGTTTGACGTTTCAAAAAATAGGCTTAGCACCCATAAAAATAATAGCAGGATTATGGCTCAGCATCCCTGCCTCAGATCAGTGTAAGAAGTGGACTGTGCGTCAACACGCACGATATTTTATGATTTTTATTAAATAATAAAATCTTGAAAATAAAATTATATTAAATTAAATTATTATTAAAACTTGTTTTTTTACGATCGTAGAATAAAAATGACCTGAGTGTTGTAGAAACAATGAGAAAATGAATCTTGTAATTAATTTTAAAAAAATGTATAAACTGCCACAGAAAAAATGTAGTTGACTAACAAACAGACTATTTTTATTATTATTACTTAGTAGTAAATAAAAAAATTATGTAGAGACTAGAGAGAGATGTACCGAGTCATAAAAAGGCATAATTTAAATCATAAATGCTTTTTTTAATTCAATGGTTGACGTTTGAAAGATTAAAAATAATTTTAAAATATTGAAATTAAATTAATGATTAATCATAATATAAAATTTTAAAATGATTCTTTCAAACTATCTTTATTTCCAAAAACTATGAACATTTTTCATAATCTGTTTTTGCTTTTTGTGTTCTCCATCTCAAAATATTTGACTGAAAACTAATTTGTGAAATGTTAATCAAATACGGCTTTAAAAAGAGAAAAAAAAACAAACTTGCCACCATATTTTCGCAGTGTTTGTAAATAGGTGATAGTCCGGAAATTATCGTGTTTGTTGAAATAAAGGCCAACAAGAAGAGTGATTAAAAAATGTAACGTTAAAGAAAAGTTGTATACGGGCAACATAACATTGGGTTACTTTCCAGATCTAGAAATTCCTACTAAAATGATACATGTAAAAAGAAAAACGAAACAAAAACGATCAGTCAGGTATCTGATCAGTGCGTTGCTACCCGGTACTTTTGCCTAAGAAGTCACAAGGTTAACTGTAGTATCTGTGCAATGAAACGTGATACATGCAGTTTTTTGTGTTTGTCTTAGAATGTGTTGCTGTATTATTATTTAATGTATTTAAATAGTAATTCCTTTTCTATTACTAGTTTCAAGTTGTGATAAAATTAGTCAATTTTGTCTGCTGTAGAAAACATTTGAAATCTTTTTTACTAGATTTTTCCCGAAGCAAGCAGGTCGATTTTACTTTTCTACCACCATTTAAGTAAACAGCAAGCAAGAATCATAAATAAATGGATTTCGGATGAGATCTGAAATTAGAGATCAGATTGCAATTGCATTGCATCATCTTCTTATCAATTCTTTACTTTTGTTTGCGAAACAACAAAAAAAAAAAATTAAAAAGGAAAATTAGTACGAAATTTATTTTTTAAATGGTAATCTTTCATCCGAAAGTATAGACAACTTAAGATAATTTCATTCATTTCAATATTTTTTACCTCGTTCTCTATGTAAAAATGTAATAGTGGAAAATAAAATATTTTGAAAAAATATTAATAGTTTTAATCCCGCAAGCAGGCGCGCAACTGAGTGCTGGAAAGTTCTAAGCCTAACAAAAGGAATTTAATTAAAAAAAATATTTGGTCAGATTTTTTAAAGTAAATAATTTCCTACCAACCCGTCACAACACTCACACCCACATATATTTTACACTTTCAACACACAAACACGCGAAATCTTCAACATATGCACACACAGTTTTTAGCCTAAGGGGTTGCATAACATTTTAAAAGTCCGTATAAAATTGGAAATCAGTATGTTTAAGCTTCAAGTCAACAAACAACGTGTACAACACAAAGTCCAAAATTCTCTTTATATTTTTGTTTTTAAAGGCTGACCATATTTATCAAAAATATGTCAATAGAAAAGAAGAAAAATATTTAAACCTACTTTTATAAACGCTAACCCAATATTAGTCTAAAACAAACTCGATGACACGAGTGTTTGACTGTATCCAGTACAAAATAAATTACCTAAACCGGGTGCGAACCCCTTTTTTTACTCCACTAAGTTAATGGCTATAAGCAAAAAAATATGTATCTTGAAAAATGAAAAGTGTTCATGAAAAAACAGACTACGACAAACAAAGTGGTAATGTTGGGAAATAGGGGAGGGGAAAGAAAGGTTAATAAATACCTTAAATTACATCAATCGCAAATCCCATAATGTCTCTAAGATATTCTGTTTTGTTTTAATCCATATGATTTCTGCACATACATTTCTGGATAACGTCCCACTGATAGCTCTCCTCCCCTCTTTACATTCCCTCACTCCTACCAGAGTTTCAAGTGCCCTCTCTTACCAGCCTTTAATCACCTTTCAGAGTGCTTCCCCCTTTCTCTTTCTGTCAACCAACTGACCCGCCCACTATTACTATTTGCAAGTATCTGTCTTTCCCTCATTTTAACTCATTGTTTGATTTTACAAGTATCTGTTTTCCCTCTTTTAATTTCTTATTGTTTGATTTTTATTTGGGGATTTTATTCTTTTTCTTCAAATAATTCTCTTCTCAGAAGTGTTCATTTTTTTTTTATGTAATTTTTTTAAAATATTAATTTTTATTTTAATCTATTTTATTTAACAAAATTAATCATTTCAAACAAATATCAATGACTATTGTCTTTTATATTGTACTTATTTTTTATATACTTAAATGTTATTATTTCGCATTTTTTGTCTTTATTTAATTCACTAGTTAAAGTACTCGTAAGTTAGGTCATAGACAAAGCTGATTATAAAATAATTAAAATACCAATAAAACGGTAAAAACATATTCCGTAGCCGAATTCCTGGTAGTTCTACAATTCCATAATTCTCTACCAAGGTGAAACAAATGGAGTGTTCGAAATGTATAATGAAGTCGATTTTTCTCGTCAATTAAAAACGTGTTTAAAAATAATTATCATATGGATGATGTTTCAGTGGGAGGCTGCGTAAAAGCAATTAATAATAGCGGAAACGAATAAAGAGTACATTTTTTGATAATTTCAAATTGAAAAGATCAACAAAAAACAAATTTACTTTTTTTTCCGTTTCCGCTATGAATTGCTTTTTTTTTTTTTTGAAAGAAAAAACTATTGAAAAGTAGAATATATATTTTTTGGCAAAATATCTGTTTTCAAAAAAGGCTTTTTTTAAAGCTCAGGAATTTTTTTTTTTCACCAGGACATGAGGATCCAACACCGAACGGTTAGAAACAGAGACGTAAAAGACTAAGATTCCACTTTCCACATAAAGAAATATTGTTTTGTAAAAAATATCAAAACCTTTCCCTACTTAATGCAAACCAAACTTGAGCGTTCAACACGAAATGATTTGGGTTTGAACGGTTGGGTATTCTTCTTATTCTTAACGAACAAACACTGCCCAATTTTTTTTTTTTTTATCATAGAAATTATTCAATTGTACTCACCATTTTGGGTTTGTTTTTCTTTTTAGATTCTTAGGAAATGTGTATGCAAACATAATAAAACAACAACTATGCGACAGACAGAGCTAATTTGTGAATACCATTATATTAGGCATTTTAATTAAATTTTATTTTTATTTATTGTAAAAATGTTTTTTTCCCACCAAACTACAGTTTTTTTTAATATTTAAAACTTTAAAAAAAGTATTTATTTGTATTTTTTACTAGTGTATTCCCATTATAAATCAATATAAATTTTTATCTTTGAAAAGCCGAAAACACACTCGGACAGACAAAAAAGCGTCTCTGCCATTCTGAAGATGAGATTTTGATCTCGAAATATTAATGTTTAATAAATAGGTAATAATAACCAAACACTTCTTTACCTTCCTTTATTTTACTCAACGCATTGTGACAGCCTTCAAGACATAACCATAAATTTATTGATTTATATAGACATTTATTACAAAAGTTTTAATCTAAGTTACTAAGCTTACACTACAGTAACAAATCCACAAAAGTGTGTAGTACTCATTAAAAATTGAACTCTAGTTTTGCAAATCATCATGACGGGGTGAGGTATTCCCAGAACAAAAATGACATCACAAGCAAACTTTCTTTTTCAGTTGTTATATTTTTACACACGAAAAGCGAGATGTTAAACTTCTTAGCAAAACCCACTTCATAAAATCTGGCTAAAAAACCAAAAATCAGATTTAGGAGAGAATCCCAAATTTCAGCAACCTCTCAATCTTATGTAAAAGAGAAAATGATATGCTCAGGGGTGCGCACCCACACACATTATATATATATATATATATATATATATATATATATATATATATATATGCACCCACACACACACAAAGCATATACTTTTAAAAGGTATGCTATATTTATTTATAGGTCAAAAAAATTCTCAATATCAGAGAGAGAGCGTAAAAGTGGACACTGAGGTCAACATCAAGCGGGGACTGTTTCATGCCAGAACGCAATCTTTAGGTCTGCTGAAGATTGCGTTCAACCATACTGTCGCCGCTCGGTATTGACCTCAATGTCCACTTTCATCTCCTGATTCGCTGGCTAAACAATAAATGAAAATCTTGCGTTAGCGATTGACGATTATAGGAAATTTTAGCGTCTTTTTGAAAACACAATGAATTGTAAATTCTTGCAAAACTCAAATAACTGTCGGATTTTAATGAAACTTTCAAGACTTATTCACAAATTAATTAAATAAATTACTTTTAAAATGTTTTCTTAGAAAATCTTCGTAAAATTATTATTATATTATTTTACATTTATACACCCTAGAAAAAAATTCATTGTATGACTTAATGTTTATCAGTTATCATAAGCTGAAGACTTGAAGAATTTTAAATCATCAATTGTTTTTTTCTAAAACAGGGCCTCCAGTTATCGAAAATCTGCTCTGAATCATAAAATAAAAAATGTAATAAAAGTAAGATATTAATTTATTTAATTAGAAAAGCTTTTAATTGCTATGGGCACTAGCTGAAAATACCTCATAAAAACACACCTCAGATTTTAAAAAATAATACTTTTTTCAGTTTCTGCAATATTTTAAACTAAAATATTTGTTTCAAATCAGATTAAACTTTAAATCAGTCTTCCTCAAATAAAGTTTCAGAAAAGTATATTTTATTTTGTGAAAGATCTAAATCTAAACTTATTTATAAATGGAACTTTGTCTGTGTGTGTGTGTGTGTATATCCGTTACCTAGACTCCGAAACGGCTAAACAAATTTTCTTGACAATTTACACAGTTGTACTATAAGCGTCTGCGAGTGTTCTTAGCTAAGTTTTGTGTCGAGGTATCCCCGATAAATATCGAAAATCGATAATCGAAAAAATCGGGTTATAGGAGTGGTCCGATTTTAATCAAATTTGGATACACTCATAGAGAAAGACATAAGAAACGATATTCAGAAGTTTCAAGGTTGCAGTTCTTACAATAGTACAGAAAATTTTATATCGATACCAAGAAATCAAAATTTGATTTACATCCATTCATTTTTCTTTCAGTCTACAACTGAAACAACTATTGCTTTTTAGTCTTTCATGCCAATGTCCAAATAGTCTGAGCTCCAGGACCATGGATTAGTTTTAAAGCTTTCATTACACCCGAACAACGCTATACTGCTAGTTTTTTAATAAAGAGAATTGCATTGTGGTGAGAGAATTGTATGGTTTAAAAATCAGCGATTAATTCCAGTCAATTTAAATTCGGTTTGAAATACAACACAAAGTATTTTGCTTATTGGAATATTAAATCTTTAATCTATTAGCTTGGAAATTAAAAGTAAAATGCCAAGAAATATTTTAAAATCTTTTTTTTTTTAATTCAATCTAAACCTTAGGTATGGCTTTTTTTTTTTTGGAGATACCATATTGTTTCAAATTTGATACATGGAAGAAGCATGATAAATGTCAGAGATAGGGTATTTGTAAACACTTAGAGAAATAACCACAACATTTGATACACACACACACAAATGAAAAGAGAAATAGAATATCCAAACATCATAAAAGCATTCTTAATTAGCGCATAAATCTATCACATAAAATCTAGTATAAAGCCTTAAATATAATGAAAGATGAAAAATGTTTTACCGAAATTTCCTGATGAGTGGACTTAAACAAAGACAATTTTTAGGAAATGGATTAAGTCCAACATATTTTTAATTTATTTGTTTATTTCAGGCATTCTATGATTGGAAGGTCATCGTGGCTGAGCAGCCTAAGGTACAACAGATATAATGACAGTTTTCCTTTGGGGGAGGCAGGTTTAAAAGAAAAAACTGAACACCAGCAATTAAAAATAAAATTTCAGAAGAGCTAGGGTGACTAAAAGATACGATATCCAGAAAGTGTGCTCTCTCGTAGGTTTTGAACATGCATCATTGTTTATAGGAGAAACCAACATCTGAGTAGGCATGCTTTAGACCATTTGTCCACCATGGAGAGCATAGCAGACACCAGATCAAAAACTAGGATGCACATCCAAACCTGAATGGACAGCACATTTTTTTTATTAAGTCTCTCGAATCTCGATTGAGTTATAGAAATGTGATTCAAACATTTTTTTTTAAAAAAAAAACGGGGTGCTTACTGAAACATGTGTAACCACTGGAGTAATATGAATAAGGTTGAATTAATTAAAACCATTTAAGTTACTTAAATACACAAAGTGGGTATCAAATTTTACAAATTTTTGTTGATGAAAACGAAAAGAAAACCATTAGATCAACACTTTATTTCTGCCATCTTGATAGACCATCTCTTTGCATGCATTATGAATTGCTAGAAGGCAAGTTTATACTGACATAATACATGCAAGATTTTAGAATTTCCCGAAAGTTTAGGCAGCATTATATATATATATATATATATATATATATATATATATGGGATGAAAATATATAAACTTTTAATATATCAAGAACAATTTTAAGAGAAAGAAGTATGACAAAGTGGAAAAAGTTTTCATGCGGCACATTTTGTCTGATGAAGTTTTAAAGAAGAAAACGTCACACAAAAACATTTTCTCTTTGTTTACATATCACAAATTATGTAAGTACTATGGATAGTCAATTATATATGTATTCAGATATATAAATAATTATATATGCACATATTACATTTCATAATCAGATTCACCATTTCCTTAAATGACTAATTCATACAATGGAAATGTTTTGTTAAATAAACCACTGATATATATATATATATATATATATATATACATTAACAATCTGCACATTCTCTCACTTTTAAAACTGAGAAAATATAATTTTATTTTTGCATTTTGGTTTGTCAACCCATGCAAATAATTCATTTTAATGCCATTTCATGCACACAGACAAAAAGTTTTTGCTCAAAAAGAGTAAAAACTTAACTTAAAAAGTTAATTCTCCACCAAAAGCTAACATCCATAATTTCAAAAAACGAAAAAATCAGAAAGTTGAACTAGCTATTTCTTTTTCTCAACAACAAGAGACACCATTCATTGATTTTAGTTTAGAGCTAAATTTTAACAAAACTTTGTCTTGGAGAATCCATATATTTGAACTTTTCAGTAAAATAGTCAGCCTTGTACATTTTTCTCATTTGTAACTTTACCTGAATTTCTATTTTTTAAGCATTTTACCTTGTCAGAAGAATTTTTTCCTTTTGTAATCAAAGCTGAATTAAATGAAAAATAATTGGTTAATTTTATCACTCAATAAACGCAAAATATAAGGATCTTTCTAGATATTCCAGTTTCTATTTCCCAAAAATGTTTACAAAATCTTGTATGTTATTAGGCTGTCATCAACTATATATATATATATATATATAATACTGAACATTGAGATAGAGTGATGGGGTTAATTCTTGATGTAGAAAAACAGTGCAATCATTAATAAATATACATTTTTTCCTCACTGATAACACTACAAGTTTCATGCACAATGACAGTGACATAATAAAAAAAATTATATGCAAGATGATTGAAAAGTAACTCCCTATTTGATGCATGATGGACTCTCGTCTTGTAAAAAATCATAGACAGAAGAGTCTATCATACATAAAATAAAGAGTTAAATCATCCTATAATCATTCCATAATGATTGTGGAGCAGTCCATTTTATTTATGAAGTAGGTTTTAAAAAATAACAATAAAAAATAATAATAAATATAAAATTTTAAAAAACTACATAAAATTAAAAATTAAAATTAAAAAATGCATATTTATTATTAAAATGTGTGTATGTGCGTGTGTGTCTTATGTAAGAAATATGTAACACCATATTCAATAAATTAAGATAAGTTCAAGTGATTTATCTGGTTATCTAATTCAAGAACTTCATATCAAAATATTCATCATGGTCAGATGTTTGATAAATTATCTATTAAATAATAAAATTAATTCAGATATATACATTTATCTATTGACTGTTTTATGGCAGTTCTGCTAATCTGAAAATTATGTAAAATTCTCATAATGTTCACATATTTTTCAGTCCTATTATTTTTATCATTATAATATAAAATTACATATTTATTGAAATGACATAAATTCTTTATTAACTAGATAAGGAAAATATATAAAAACTTCGTTTATATGTAAAATTACAAATACATAGTTAAGCTTAATTAAATTTAAAATTAAAAGAAAAATAACTTTTAAAATTATTTTACATAAAATAATATATTTTTCATTTTCTTTAAATCTTGTTAAAATGTATTGAAGTTTTGAAGCAAAAATCTCAATAATCAAAAAGGAATGGAAATAAATATTTACTTAAGACTAAATGTTTTTTCTAAAAGTAAGATTCTTGCTAAAGAAACTTGAAGCTTAATTATTTCCTTTTATCATGTAACTTTCTATTTATTGTTTTGCCGGTTTTCTTTTAACTCAAATAAAAATTCCCATTAAAAATAAAATTATAATATTAGAATTATAAATCAGCATACAAAATATGTACAAATTATAAATCTAACCAATTACACACACATGCATTTTTTTATTCAACATTTCTTATTACTATAAATATTTTTGTTTGTGGGTACATGTGTTTGAGATGCTAGCCCCGATTTTATGTTATTAATTTCATCCTCTAAAAGAAAATAATGTACATATATATATATATATATATATATATATATATATATATATGGCTTTATTGTTAGCTCTGCATATTCAGTTTTTCGTTTTGATTGTGCATTGAGCCCATTTTTTTTATCTACCATTTTCTGGTTCAATCGGCCATTGTTTTACTTATATATATATTACACACACACACACACACACACAGGGAAAGAAGTGCTGAAAAATTTTCAGTTTTTCTCACCAAAAGTCTGTTTTAACATTTGGAAACATCTTGGAAAGTGTCTGAGTTTGTTTTATTTACCTATTACAGAATTTAAAATAAAGTGTGTATGTATATAATTATATATATAGTGAGTAAGTGACTGACTAGATGGAAATTATATTTTATATACAGATATATCTTATTTTACACATACACAAACTTATACTTATCAAATTCAGATTATAAATTAACAGGCAATGAAAAAAGGCAATTAAGTAAAAAACAAAATTTCTGTTAAAAATTCATGAAATAAACCAATGAACTGTCATACTTTACTTACTTTGATGCTGTCTAAAAATATTGCAAATTGTTTTGTTTTTTTTAACATTAGTAAAATACTTCCACAAACCTTCAAAAACTTCAAACTAGTCATCTACAAAATGATATAAATTCCAACTTTTAGTTGTCACAAATTTTCCCCCTATTTTTATATAGTCAACTTCTATCAGTATCAGCCTCGTTGATTACTTAAATTAAATAATTACTATAAAATTTAAATATGTTTTTATTCTATTTTTGTGGTCTTTATGTTTAATTTAATATTCATAAGATACAAAATATTTTCTTGGATTCAAGGTAATTTCTTGATGAATAGAGGAACAGAATTTTCTAAATTCTTTATCCTAAATCTAAATTTACATCAGCTAAAAATATGGATAAAATTTAAATTTTAAACAAACAGAAAGAAAGCATGCATATTTATTTTTTTTTATTTTTTTATTTTTTTCCAAACCTTGATAAATTTTTAACGAAGCCAAAAATTTGGTTCCTTCAAGAATTTCAAGGTGTTCCTAAATGATTGGATTTTTAGGTAATAAAGGTTGCTTAAACTTCAGCCTTTTATTCAATAATAAATATACATTTTTTTTACTCACTGGTAACACATCGAGCACCAACACTCAGTGTGCAATATTTTATCTGTCTAAGAAAACAACGATCTTTTTTTAAATGTTTATGCAATAAAATGTAAAATTTCTTTTAAAATAATATAAAGATAAGCATATAGATAAATATTTAAAAACAATCCAATAAAACACACTGTAAAGAGAATGTAAATTTATGTTTTGTTATTAAAAACGAAAAACTAACAATCTTTTAATTCTTTTTAAAAGCAATTAGTATTTGAATAGGAAAGAAAATGAATTTGCTAAAAAATGTTTCATTTGCAAATAAATAAATACACTTATGACGTGGAACATAAAAGGTTTTGTTTTTATTATTATTTTTTTTTTTAGATAAAATTTTTAAAGAACTTCCAGAATAATTTAAACAGATAATGTGTAATGTTTCCAGTGTGTGTGTGTGTGTGTGTTTTAATAAACAAAAAACGGTTATCTACTGTGTATTCAGCCTTTAGTTTAAAAGAAATAGTGAGGGCGGCAACAAGAATTTTTCACATTTAATACCTATGCAGTATGTACGAGCAAATAAAAATTTACTCTTGATAACCTAAAATAAATATTTAAAAAATTTAAATTTAAAAAATATCAATTTAAATAATATCAATTTTTCAGTAAAATAGAAATAAATTTCTGGACTGTCCAAAAAGCACTGATAATAAAAATAAAAAAAAATCCCCCAAAACTTACCAAATATAAAAAAATATTTTAAAATAAGATTTTTAGCTGTACATTAAATTTTATTAAATTAATTATTCTAATAATACTCACATCTATTTTGTGATTCCTAAGACATTTCAACCAGTCTATTCTCCCACTATCTCGAGATGTTGATTTTAAATTTATTTGCATCTCAAAAAAAAACAAAAAAACAAATGCAACCCAAGTTCGGTTTAAATGTGACAGACGCGTACACGTATTTGTGGGTAAAGGCAAAAAAAAAAGTGTCCAGTGACTCCAGTCTCTAAGGCTAAGCATCTGCATTTGAAAGATGCACTAAGTGATCCATAAGCCTCCCCTTTTAATGGGTAGTTGTTGTCTTTAGAGTTGGCTGTCGTAAAATTGGCGAGTAATTTTGCAAAGAATGGACCCATTTATTGGCAACACTTTCTTTTTTTTACCAGCTTTTGACAGCACTTTTAAAACGGAACAGTTCAGTTCTGAGCAACAAAGTGGATTTGAATGTTTTAACAAAAATAAAATCAAAGATGTAGCTATCAATAATCCACACAGTTAAATGGTAATATTTCAATTTCATCTAGAATCTTTCACAACATTTAATTTGGATGGTCAAAGAGAGTGTATTGTTTGAAAGAGTAGTCCCAAAAATAATTTCAGAGGCATTCTTCTTTAATTTTTATTTTCGAAAGTAAAGAAAAAAGAAAAGAAAGATCGCTACAAAAATAAAAAGACAATATGAATATAGAGATTTATTTGTAGCACTGATAATTGAAAACAAGCTAATTTGATATAGAATAGAATGTAACTTAAGTTAATTGTAACATCAAAACAAACCTAAAAAATACCTTTATTATTTGATGTATAAACTTGGAAAAAAGTGGTTAAAAACTAAAATAAAATTATGAGTAACTTAATTAGTATCATTGCACATTTTGTACAGTAGGGCCTAAAAAATAAGCACCTACTTTTTATATCCAATGTCTGTTTTTCTTCATAAAACAGTACAAGTTTACACTAAAAACACACGCGAAAATGCTACATCAGTCACGCTTGCATTCATTAAATTCCTTCTATTTCTGATTTCTATAATAATATAAAGTTATTTAATCATTTGTTTATATTAGAATAATTTTAGTATAAGATATTGCACATTATCTAATGGTCACTCTCTAGTACCGAGTACCTGAAGATTGCGTTATGCATAAAACTCCGAGTCGTGCCATCGGTGAAAGAATAAAGATGTAAACCTTAAAGCACGCATTAATTCCTGGCCACCGATAATCCCAAACACAAAATACACATAAGTGTTAAAAATAAATTGCAAATGAAAAACAGTCAAATTCAGCAAATCATCCAAAATCCCTGGTTCCAAAACTAAAAGCCAAAGGAAAGATGAGGTGATGACATTAGAATAAAATCCTGATTATTATTTCAGTTATTGGTTTTCACAACAGCAGAATTCGCTTTATCACTACAATACACCATCATTAACAGAAGTTATTAGCCTTTTTTATGCTAATTAAGCACAAAAAACGAAATGATCAATTTTCTTTTTAAATCTCTTCAGGTATTTAGTCACATTATGGAAATTTAGACATTTGTTTACTTCCTATATATATATATATATATATATATATATATATATATATAGAGAGAGAGAGAGAGAGAGAGAGATGAATATGGATCGGAATTCGACAAGAAATAATAAAAGAGCAAAGTAGAAAACGTGTCTCAATCTAACATGTTTCGCTTTTAAACTTTTAAAAGCTTCTTCCTTCAGAGATCCTCAGATTTTCTCATTTTTAATAAAACTAAAAACGAAACATGCTATTGAGATATTTCCTACCTTCTTTATTTTGATATAAAGAAAACATGTAAGAATACTGGAAAAATTAGATCAAAAATTAATAAAATCTTCCTTGGCGGTCGTTTTTAACGAAACATGTTTAAATGAAAGATTGATGCCCAAATTTTTATGTATTTAATTTTAATAAATTCTACTTTTGACATATAAATATACAGTTTTATATATATATATATTATCACAGTAGTATTCAATGACAGATTTTTCCGTTAATTTAAATCCTGAACTGACCTTTCTCCCACCTAAAAATAAAGATTTTCTAGAATATAGATAAAGAAGTATTAAATAATAAACCTTTTAAATTCTACATTAACTATATGGTAGATAGTTTGTCGTGTATCGTATTTCTTTAGTAACTAGTCCTGTGACAATTTTTAGACCTAGTATATGGATTGCGCACAAATACCCTTGGGAAAGGTATTAATCCATCTATTCCTTCCCGTTATGGGTTAAATAACAGAACAGATTGGGTTCTATAGTCTTGGCTGGGAACCAGTCTACCGCAGAAAGCAATGGCAACCTACTGCAGGATAATCTTCTGCCCAGTCAGTCATGTCTCTTTCGAGACATGATCACCCAAAGCGTGTATCACGTATGGCAATTAGCTGACTGATTATATATATATATATATATATATATACACATACATACACAAGTTTGATTCTGTTTATTTTTTATTGTATTTTCCTAATTTTTTAATGTTGTTTTATATTGTGATTTGAAAATTGAAAAAAAAAACAATAAAAAATGAAACACTGTTAGTTTTTTTAATCAAACATTTTGTGATGAATACATGTGCGTTGTGGAACGAGAAACCGGGGAGCCGAGTTCGAATTCCAGTTGGATCCATTGTATTCACTTACGCGCAAATACCCTTGGGAAAGGTAATTCATCTCTTCCTTCCAGTTATGGGTTAAATAGCAGGACAGATTGGGTTCTATAGCCTTGGTCGGCAACCAGTCTACCGCAGAAAGCAATGGCAACCTACTGCGGGATAATCTTCTTCCCAGTCAGTCATGTCTCTTTCGAGACATGATCGCCCAAGCGTTTATCACGTATGGCACTTAACTGACTGACTTACTGTTGATACACGTTCTGACATATATACCATGGAATGATGATTACTTAAGTTGTGAAATTGCCTTTAAACAGTGTTATTGACTTTTAAAAAACACTATCTCTGATACTGAGCGTTTACGACATAAGAATATTGAGAATTATCAACCTGATTGATTCACTTTCCAAAATTGTTATTTCAAATCAAAAACTATTTTAATAAGTGATTTTCGTCAAGTGAATCAACCAACAATTTTCAGCACCCTATCCCTGTGTGTGTGTGTGTGTGGCACACACACTTGCGTATAAAAATATGCACGTATATTTCACTACTGTTGAATTTCGGTTACACATTGTAGAAATCGGAACTAACATCTTGTTTCTTCTTGAGTGAGCCACTACTTTCCTTTTTCAGAAAGAAGGCAATACGTTTATATTTTTATTCACATTCTCCGTCTCTCTCCTCATATATACATCGGGTCGGCGCGTAATACCCCATGAACCCTTTTCCCGAGCGGGGGTGGGGTGCTGATTGAAGATCTCAGTAAGTGCTTTATGACCATCGCTATCTTATCAACATTTGCTTTTTTTCCTATCTACATTTATATACGTTACAAATTAAAAAGTACAACTGACTAGTAAAGGAAGAAAAATTTCCGCGGATTATGTCGTTATTTTAAGACAGTTTTTTTTTCTCTTGTCCAAAATCCGTGAAATTATTTTTCTCATCTCGGAAAAAAAAGAAGAAAAAAACCGATATAAAAAAAATTCACTATTTTTTATCCATAATATTGATGTTGAATGTGATTTAAAATTTAACTTTTTAACAAGAAAAATCTCAAAAAAAAAAATAAAATAAAAAAAAATAACCGCAAAATATTGATTTAGGAAGAAATGATGACATGTCTCTATATTTGTAACGTTGTATTTATTTTAAATTTTTTTATAATTGGGAATGATGACCTGTCTCTATAACATTGTATTTATTTTCATTTTTATCTTTTATAATTGAATTGTTCACCTATATTGAATATGATCCATTAGTGTACAAAAATATGTTAAATTATAAATTTATATCAAAGTGAATACCTTAGTTAAAAATTGAAATGTACAATAGAGAGTACTGAGCCATGTATCAAATTCGGTAGAAGCCCATGAAACGCTTGCTCCAGGCTGAAGACCCTGTTTATGCATGCCTATAAGAAGAGCATATAACCGTAAGTAAAAGATGTACCTGTCTTTTTTTTTTTTTTTTAGTTTTTACAATGTTTAACGAAACCGCAAAGTACTTTTTTTTTTCACTCATCATGAAAGTTGTTAACTCAGTTAACTTAACTGTGCATATTATGTACCTGTGTTTGTATTCACCTACCAACCACTCATTTTGTTTTCGTTTAAGTATTTGTAATCTGAATTTTATTTGGGAATTCCAACACTGTGTTTTGGGATGTTGTTACTCTCTAACGTTTCCAGCCTTTGTCAGGTGTATAAACGATACTCAAAAGTCAAAGAAAAGCCAGAAAATGTCACGGTACCAACATCAAGAATATAAAAATAGAGAAATTTAATTAAATTACTTGAACAAAAATATAATTATTATATTTTTTAGTTTTATAATTTTCAATAATTGTATTATTTCGTCGCCAACAAGGTGAGTTATTTTGTTTATTGCGTGGAATAATAAATCAGTTGCGTTATTTTACGAATTATGCACATTTGAAGAAATTTTAAAAAAATCAAACAGTAAACAGAAACACCAAACAGTTGAGTAAACCAATTTTATTTTTTATGCGTCAATCTTTTTAAGATTTCGGAACTTTTTAGACATTAATATACACTGTAAAATATATATCCAACAAGAAAAAAATAATTGAAGGTGGGAATTGGTGAATTAGAACTTGGAAAGATGCCTTTTTTTTTTTTTAACAATAAATTTAATTTAAATTAAAACAGGTTGCCTTCAAGAGTAAAAAAAAAAAACACTATTGGTATTAAATAAAAAATATTTCCTGATATCCAAGACTAGCTCTACTCTCCTATTTTGTTCCCCTCAAAATTTCGAAATCACAATACAATGATAATAGGTTGCATCTTCCTTGAGGCTGGAACATCCTCAACGCCGGAGGAGAGAATCGGTAATTAAATCTTTCTAAAGAATGTTGAACAAAGAATAAAAACGTGAAAAAAAAAAAATGTTGGGGGTGAAAATAGTTAATGCTTTAAGACAAACAAGATATTTCCAGATTTTGATTTAATTAAAAAAAAAAAGATTTGAAGAAATATACGCGGGATAATATGGACGAGATTGTGAAATTTTTTTTGTTTTTGTTTTTATTCAAGAAGCAAGGACAGAAAAATGGTTAACAAAAGTTAATTTTAAAATTGTAAATAAATAACTTGTCATCAACAAAATTCTCTTACCGGGAAAGAAAAAGGGAGATGGGGAAGAAGAGTGAAATTCTTTTTCCTCCGTAACGAAAACTTAAACTAAAAAGAAAGTTACAAACATACACTTATGATGATGAAGAACTGATGGGCAAAATACACTTAGACGTGGAAAGAGAAAGAGAGAAAATAAGAGAAATACATAAGAATGAAGTGTCGGTGGTGGAGACAGGATTGAGGGCGGAGGCTGGATAAAGCAGAACTACTTACAATCCATCGCAGGCCTGATTAATATAGGGACCTTTCCTGGCAAACGATCTCAAGCGACATCTAAGTGTTGTGTCACGTGAAAGTTACACTTGCTGCTGCTGCTGCTAATACCATCACTACCACCACCAACGTCAGCACCACAGTATATTTTCTTCTGACCCTTCCCTCTCTTCATGTTTTTATTCCTCTTCTTCATCATTATCTATAAATATCTTCTTTTTTTTTTCTTTGAATTTTATTTAATTTTCTTCTCTTTCCCGTTTATGTTCTATTCTCCTCAGTAATTTTAGAATAGACCCATTTTATTTCGTATAATTTTTTTCCTTAAATTCTTCCATTGTGTTCTTTTCTTACTATTTATTTTTTAGCTTAATTTTGTTTTGGCGTAAAAAACACAATTTAGGAGAACCCAGTATCAAACTTGATATTCAGTAGAAATAATCTGCGAAATCAGTTTCTTAAACAACACGGAATCCACCGTCCAAGACTTGTTCGTTTTAAATAATTTTTTTTTTTTTTTTCCCCGAATAACGAAAACCCTTTTTTTTCCATCCTACCCATTTAATTCAAAATTTCCATTCGGAATGGGGTAATAAATATTTATTTTAACATCTTATTGACAAAATTACTTTTACACAAGTTTATATCTGTGTATATATTTTTCTTGAAATTCTACAATTCACAGAAAAATTTTAGATTCATACAATTTGGATTATTACTCCAATAAAGTTATTTGACTAACTTTTTTTTTACTTTTTTTTTTTTTTAGAACTTTTTAAAACTCGACACTTTCAACTTCATTAGTTTTGAAATTTGATTTGTTTAAAAAAAAAAAGTAAATCGGTTTACTCGTATTTTAGTCCAGCAAAATGACGACTGTGTTGCGTCAGTTTTAAAAAAAGAGAAAAACATTACCAAATGTAAATCAGTACTACAAAATAATATTCACTATTCGTTCGGGCTAATAGCCGTCGTTATTAATGCAATTTTTTTTTTTTTTTTTTTTTTGTATTTTACAATCTTCTCCCCTCCTGTTTCTCGAGTTCAACGTAAAACACTTTCACTGTATATTTCGACAGCAAGTACAACACCCCTGCTTCTCTACTTTAAAAAAAAAAAATATTCTCTCATAATCATTTTTCTTCTTTGTCTTTCTTCTGGTCTCCTCTTAAGTATGCATCTGCAACTAATTATTTTACTACTAATTGTTTTTTATCTTTTTTGCAAATTTTATCTTTATCCCTGATTCCTGTTCGTTAACATTATACTTTTTTTTTTTTTAATGATAATCGATACTTATTCGTAAACTACATTTCTTCGCCGTTCTTAATTTACAGCACCAACACGCACATTCCTTCCCCATGCCATAATACTATCACTACTACTGTTAGTAACAATTTCTACAGCTAATAAACTTAATCTGGCATATAGGCCTTAGGTTATTTACAGTACTCATAAGTACTGACCAGGTTCATCTTTGCTTAACTTATTTGAGAAGAACTAATGCTTTTTGAGGTAAGTGCTAAAACCCCACAAATTGTAGAATGAAATCGACTCTCCAAATCCGAGAAGGATGCCAGAACAGTTTTTGAAACTTGAAAATTATATTCGTCAGTTTCTAACCCAAAAGCAGAAAAAAAACTCTAGCAGTAACTACAGTTAAATACTTGATTTAGTACGGTTTAATTATAGTCTCCCAATTATTGATCAAATTTAAATTGATGGACAAACACTCGAGCTGCCGTTGACAACCAGTATAGGAGAAAAGAGTAACTCTGAGTTCAAAACTGTATGTGGCCATAGTGCGACGCACATTTGAACTGTCTGTAACTAAGGTACACTCAGCAATGTTACAGTGTAAATTACAAGTGGCTATGTAGTTGAAGAAGCAAAAATGGGCCCGAGCAGACAGACCGACTCGAAAACGAACAGCCATGCCGAAGGAGAGAAATCACATTGATTTCCATTGTGCCTTCAAGTCGAAACGGCTCCAAAGATGAATGTTGTTCTTGATTTTTAGTCGATGACAGCAAGTTTGCTTTGTTTTAGTTTAAGGGTTTGGAAAACACAGAACTGGGGGAGAGTGCTTGAAAATTTATTAAGGATCATCTACTATACAAACGGAAGTTAATATTGGTCGGCTTGTCGTTGTTAGCATACTTATTTGTCTTATAAAACAGTAAAGTTAATCCTAACCAGCTCCTTCGTGTACTAAACATGATTTTACATTAATCTAACAAATATCTTTAAAAAGTAAACGAAAGCAAACACGTCGAAATATTAATGACAAGGGATTTAACTTTGTGAGGATAAGGACAAAGGTTTTTAGTTTCAATAATGTTTCAGTCGATTTTTTTCTCAGAAAACGAAAATGTTATGTTGTTCAGAACGCAACCTATTGGAGTTAAATTTGTCTAGAGGTTTTTTGCTTGTTTGTTTAATGACATATGAACTCCTTATGGATCATTTAATGCCAAAATTTTCTTGGGAGCTTTGAAGCAATACAAAAATATGATACATGTTATTCTGCTTTCACAATTGAATACATGGTAGATGATACTCAGCTTTTGTGCCTATACATGTTTGTATGGATATAATTTCTAGAGGCGGTGATATGTGCGTTTTATGTTGTAGTTTTGTTGAAGTTATATTTTGGAATACAGTTTGCTTTCTTTAAGAAATTGTAAGATATTATATGGATTAATGTCATGAAAGAATTCTTTCATATTGGTTGTTTGATTTTGTTTAGCGGCATATCAATCTCTATGGATTATTTAATGCCGAAATATTTTGAGCGTAATTGCATGCCTTCAACTACAGACAAAATGTATTGCTGGCCATTCTACTATAAATAGGTAATTTTACTATAAATTTTCTTCTTAATTATTTTCATAGTTTTTTTTAAGGGTTATTTATTTGCCCATAGCTAAGACCTTAACATGTGCTACTACCCCCGATTAGGGTGGACCTGGGAACAGCAGCAATTAAGAGGTATTACCACAATCCTCAAAACTTCCAATCTCCCAATCAGAGACGTTACTGTCGGATTAGTTTGTCATTATACCCAGGACTTATTTGTCAAGAGCATAATCATCATTATTAGTCATAGCAAAAGTTTAATTTGTCTTTTTTTTTTCTCTCTCTCTCTCGTTTGGGCTTCTGGATGAACCAAAGTTACACCTCCCTCCGTAAGTATGCAATCGGTGGAATTTTGTAAATGTCATTTATTTATTACGAGCCTTTAAGGTAAATTATGCAATTTTATCAGATTTTCACTGAAGATTGACACGAAAAATAAAACCTATTTTGCGTCATTTTTCTTTCATATCTTTACATTTTAATCTATCCAAATCAATGGAACTCTTTCTGAGTAGCAAATGTCTGAAAGATATTTCAGCATTATTAAAAATCACTCTGTTCAATAATCCTAGATTTTTTTGTAACATAAGAAAAAAATTAAAAATTAGTTCAACTGAGTTTTTGCCATTGCTAAATAACGCCAATGTTTTTGAGAGATACATTTAATTTTTGGTTCCATTCCAATAAGGATTTTTGCATAGATTACTTTCAATGAGAACTAAAAGAATGAATCTATACTACCTTACATGGATTGATCTTGTTTGCTACAGTTACAATATTTCAACTGTTGTATGCTCTGTCCTGCTCCAGGTGTTTGGAAATTTAAAAGTGAGCTCTTTATTCAATGTACTGGTAGATTGTCGTCAAATTCATATGTTAATTATTTAGAGTTGATTCATCTTGTGATAGCATTAGTGCAGGGTTTTTCAAACTGTGAGGCCGATACTTCAGTGGGTCGAGAGATAAATAAAATGGGTTGCGATAAAAAAATAAAAGAAAGAAAAATAACAAAGATACGTAAGTGAGAGCAAGTGAGTGCAGAATATACACAGGTATAAATTTTGCACAGCACTCATTGCTAGATTTTCACCGAAGTAAGCTTATATTTCATTAAATGACTTTTTTCGAATATTGTTTACTTTACCTTTGTGTCGGAACTTCCTTTAAATTTAATTTTTCTAAAGTAATAATTTTATATTCATACAAACAGTTAAGACAAATAGATACACGCAATTCTATGAGCGGATCTTAAGAACTATTCATATAAATTGTCGATGCTAAACAAATAAACCTAATGAGCAAAGTTTGTAGGTATAATGGTGATTTACTTAGCGCAGCTTAGATGTAGCACAATGCCAACAGTATGGGGTCCCCAGTGAGGATCGAACTCTCTACTCAATTGTAATGAAACAAGCTTGCTAACCGTTACACCACTTCGGGATGCCCACACGTAGGAATAATAATGGGTTGCAATGCAAAATGTGTTTGCTTGCTGTGTGTGTCAGTAAAAAAAAGTTTGAAAAATGCTGCACTAGTGTTCCTCTTTCATTGAACCAGAGAATTTTTTTTCTTCCTAGAGTTACCCTCGAACAGGGATAACGGAAGGAGAACAATTTATCCCACCGTCGATTGAATAAATGGTCAGTCTTAAAATTCCTGGAGGATTAAGAACTCATGAAGAATGCCGATGACTACAGCAACACAAGTGTTGTGATTACAACAATCAAGGCGAAAACACGAATTTGAGTATATCAGTCTATAATAATAATTCGTCATCTAAAAAATGTATACAAAAATAATTTTATCTCCTACTGGATTTTATTTTACTGAGGGTGGTTTGGCATTGTCGTCTTAAAGAATTGTCTTATTTTAGATAGGCAGAAGACTTTTCTCTTCACTTTTGTGATAAAAAATTGTCCCGTCTTATTATAAGAACTTGAAATATATGAAGCCTATTATATTCCATCCACTGTTCTCCAAGAACTTAAACAGTCGTAGATTTTGATTGGGCTTATATATTGTGCTTTAGGATCAATGTTGCATTGAGCACTTTTTTTTTTAAAAAAAAGTCAATACCGGAGAACTCGGGACTCCAAATCTGTTGGTTCTTTTCATCTGGAAATATATGAAGTCATCTGCATACAGGCCTGTATCACAGTTCACTAGTGCGGCTAGACAAATCGTTTATATGAGTGAGTTGCATAAAATGGATTGAAATCCGACAAGAATAAGTAAAGAAGAGGTAGGATAAGTGTCTTTAACATATTTTACTTTAAGTTTCTTCAGAAATTCGTTTTACACGACATGAAATTAATAATTAAAAAAAAACAAACAAATAAAAAACAACAAAGAGATAGTATATTGGAATGTTGTCTGGGATTTAATTCCAATATATTGTCATTTTGCTGTTTTCTTAAACGATTAAATTCGTATCTTGTAAACAAATCTCTGAAGAAGCTTAAAAAAGTGAAACATTTTTTTTAGATTAAAGACACTTTTTCTACTTCTTGAATATGACTATATATGAGTGAGAGATAAAGGAACAAATAGGAAATGTTTGTAGATTCATCAGAAAATAAAATATGGACGAGAAAAGAAAATTCTGGTATTTTTTTTTTTGTTTTTTGTGCTGTTCTTTTCTTCTCCATATTTAATTTCTGACAAAGCTTAAATAAAATCGAAACATGTTAAATCTATAAACATTTCCTATTTGTTTCTTATCCTCTCTCTCTCATATATATATATATATATATATATATATATATATAACGATTTAATAGATATTTATTTTTAAACCGGCAGTTTTATTACTTCTAAACGTTATTTTTCAGTGGATATTTGTATTTGAGTAGTGGACGCTTCGTTATAGACACTATTTCGTCTATCGGCCGCCTGCACATCCAACAATTTTTTTTAAAGAAAATGTCTTGACAAGATTCGAAACTGACCCCACTCTTTGCAGGAGAACCGCCGATTGATCTGACGTACTTTAACCGTTCGGCTACGAAGAGCTTCACAATAAATTAAGGTTTTATTTGCCTTTAAAGAAAATCTGAACGAGTGAGCCTACTTTAAAGGCAACTAGAACCATGCTTAATTGCGAAACTCTTCGTAGAGTAAAAAGCACGTCGGATCAGAAGGTGGTTTCTCCTGCAAGCGATGGGGGGGGGTCAGTTTTGAAATTTGTCAGGACACATTAAATAGTATTTAAAATAAAACGAAGCGTCTACTCAGATACAGGTATCCAGTAATAATAACGCTTGAAGTAATCGAATATTAGTAATGAAAATTAATGAATATACATATGAGGGTACACACATTCAGGTGTTAATAAGACAGTGCTCAATGTAGTATGAACAGTGCTATTTATATATAGCTTATTGTCCTACGTCGCTGGAACGACTCGGAGTTTCATGCGGTATGCAATAATCAGGTGAATATTACAAACTCTATTCACCTGATGACTGCATCAGTGCATAACGTATGAAACTCCTAGTTGTCATCGACGGTCTAAGAGTCTATATATATATATATATATATATATAGAAAAACGTTATTTTGATGGATATCAGTTTTTTTTTTTGACACACACTGTGTATGTCCACTGATTTGTACATTCGAGAAAATCTACAGCAAAAGTGTGTTCTAAGATAAAATTTGCACCTGTGTCTCTTGCTTGTTGTAGGAGAAATCCGCCATCTAACCGGCTCGACCGCCAAGGACGTTACGGCCCAGTAAGGTTCTATTTTTACCCTTTTATGGAATGCATTTCCTCTTGCTCAGATTTTCTCGAAAGCCCACGACGGCTCGATTTGTTTTTGTATCCGAAACGAAAACAGCAATTTCTAAAAAATTTCTAAATTTATTTTTACTCCGACATTTAGCGGATTGAGTAAACGCTCTGTTTTTAAAATAAGTGTAAGTCTAGTGTGCACTCGATGAAAATGTGCTCTCTGCCAGGGTTCGAAACTGAAAATTTAAAGTTTTTCTGTTAATTTTTTCCATTAAATTCACAGTAAAGAAAAAATGCACGTCACTATCAAAAATTTTCTATTTTATTCTATTCACAGTTTTCGTTAAAATTTGTTTTTAATATGAAGAAAAAGATTTTTTTATTTTGCGTCAACGCGGGTCTTTAAATTTGCACGAGAAATTTTATTATTTTAGTGTTTTTTTTTTTTAATTCTTGCAAAAATCAGATAATTGTTGGATCTTAATGAAACTTATAGAGAAATTAATTGAAATATTTTTAAAGCGTTTCTTTATTCGAAATCTTAAAAATATAATTTAAAAAAAAAAATGTTACTCCTAACTTTTTTTTTTCTTTTTACCAAATTTTAAAAAAATTCTTTTTGCTTAATGTTTATTCGTTATAAGTACAAGTTCTCGGTGAATTTAAATCAAATTATTTTGATCACAGGATTCTTCGTTAAAAATAAAATCTATCCTCTGTTAAAATTTTAAAATGTAATATGGATGAATTTGTAGATTTTATTTTTACTGACAAGTAAAAATAAAATGTTGATCACTTAAATTCGATTTGAAATAGAGTATTTTACTTACTGGAAATATTAACTGTAATATAGTCTGGAATTAAAACTAAAATTTCAAGCTTCGAAAACATTCATGCATTTTAAGACTAGGTATTATTGCTGTTTTGGGGGATACCAACTTAAATCAATTTAAAACTTAAAACCGTTTCATAAAATAGGAAAAGGATTTTTGTTTTTAAATATCAAACATTTTGATTTTGAATAAGGCCAGAATAACCTAATCTGATGTAAAGTCACAAGTCAAGTGTAGGATACCCAGTGAGGATCAAACGCACGACACACTGCTAAAAATGGCAACCAAATATTTAGTATGCATAGTTTCGTTTGTAGTAAAGTCAAACAATCCATTTTATTTAAAAACAATTTACAGCAGGCCAACATGTGAAGTTATCAAATTAAAATGAATGATATAATTTATCGTACGAGAAAGTGTAATAGTTTTAATATTGCTCCATTGATAAGATTTTTTTGAATACTACAAGTTAAGTATTTATAATAAAGAAACGAATTAATTTAATAATGGAACAGAAAATAATTTGGAATATTTCGATTTGAAAAATCTGAGTAAATTCCAAGAAAAAAATCTTTCAAAGCATTCTTGAAATTAGGTTTAGAAAGAAAGTCAAATTAGATAAGTAGAAGATCGTGCTTCGTTAATTTTCTAGTTAGTTGGTTGACCGGCCGGGCAGACGGCTAGCCCGCCTGGAAAAATCGACATTGGAAATGTTTCTTTTTCTCATGGAAAAAGATACCTTATTGGCAGGAATTACCTTAAATACATTATCGTATTTACTGGCATTCACAATGCATTTATGGCTTACAAGAGTTAGGTGGGTGTGTGGTGGGGAATAACCGCTCATTGTCATTTTTATCCATGCCTTAAATGACCATTTTCAGCTTTGATAGAAGAAACCCTATTTATAGTAACAGTACATTGCATAGTTATTTTTTTTCCTTTGCTTTTTATAAAGTAAGCTTAAAAATCAAGAGACAACTGAAATTTCTGGAACACATTATGAAAGAGGGCTTGGAAAAATGAACACACACAGGACATAAGGATGGGAAATATAGACTAAGCTAGTTTGGGTAAATGAGTGGCAGAACGAAGACAAAACAGGCGTGATAAAGATTCGAATATTATTTAGAGAGCAATAAGGAGCAGGAAGTTATGGAGAACCATGATCGCCTACATCCTGAAGGGACACTTCACATAAATTAGAATCTAAGCTTAGGTTAGTCTAGCTAGCACAGTGACATAGTAGTTGAATACTCAATGAAGATAAGTTTCTAATTTACCACTTTGTCACAAAATGGCCTTTATTGAAAGCAATTTTGCGTTGGTTTCAAATTGTTCAAAACTAATTGCCGAGGAATAACCACCATGACAAAGAAATACCCGTTTGAAATCAAAATAAAATGTAGATTTTCATTGATCAATTTAATTAATTAGTAGTTTTAAGGAAAAAAAAAAAAAAAGATAACCTAGAAAATGTTAAAAAAAGAATAACTGACAAGGCCAACCCGCTACTAATTGGAACGAAACTTTTTTTTTAAAAATGTTTTTGAAACCCACCCCCTGCATTTTTTTCTTTTTAATAAAGAAAAACTGAAAATTATATGAATGAAAGGAACTGAAAACTTCCTAACCCAACCAAGAGATTGAGGAGCACCTCGACGTGGTGTAGTTAGCAAGATTGTCTCGCTCAAGCTTATTACAATTTAGTAGTGAGTTCGATCCTCACTGGGTACCCCATATTTTCGGCTTTGTGTCACATCAAAGCGGCGCTTAGAAAATCAATCAAGAGATTTTGGGAATTTTTTTTTTTTCCAAAATAAATTTTCAGCATCCCATCTCATCAGCAAATAAGAGTTTAATTCAATTCAGTCGTGTAACTGTTCAAACGTAAAAGTAGGCAATCACTGATTGTCTTAGAGAATTTAAAGAAAAGAAAAAAGTCATTGCAAAATTCACAATAAAACTCAACTGGAACAAGTAGACAATTTTCAAAGTGTTGCAAAAAGTTGTCTGAAGTTCATTACAGCAGTACTTTTCCCCCCGAAGGGGGATAAGGAGGCAATAGGTGATATATCGCAATCAAGGTATACTTTTTTTTTCTTTTTTTAAACGAAACCTATGAAAAACGCCAAATGGTCAGTCACTTAACATAAAACCAATTTTTTTTTAATTTCTATCAAAAATTTTGAAATAATTACAATAGTTTTTATTGCATTCAAAACTCAAAAGTATTTCATTTTATTGAAGAACTAAAATATTTTAATGGTTATCTTACGTTTGTGAAATAAAGGCAACAATATACCGAGTTTTCCCAACAGAGCGAGGTTTCCATGAAGTCAAATGAAAAATTGATCTACTACCTACATTGGAACATGATGATATACATGCACCAAACATATCCATCCCATAGTTACAAGTCAGGTGATTCTTTCTTTATTTATTTTTACACGTTTTCATATAGTTACATTTATTTATTTTGTTTCGTTTAATTCTTATTTGTGAAATTATTATTAAATACATTTTTTTTTTTGTAAGTAGAGACCTTACCAAAAAAGACGATCGCTGTAGTGTAGTGGAGGGGTGCTAAGAAAGTGAAATTCAAAAAAGAGCCAGAGTTTGTAGAAGCCCGAAAAGTGTTTGGATAAAATATATTTTTAACTAGTTTTTATTATTTGTTGTTGCTATAGCACAACATTTAGGTCGTTTTTACATTATACGACAATTAATTCAGCAGATCGGAAAAAATTTAAACTAAAAGTAATCTTCGACATGATTTGAACTTCGCTTGCTGAATTTGTCTCTGGTCAAATCAGTTGAGTAAGGCGTCGTTCATATCAGATTGCTATCGCCCAAGATAAAGGAGTTAACAGTTCTCCCATGTTCATAAAAAGTTGCGACTGAGTGAAAAAGTAACAAAGAGAAAAAAAAATGAATGTAAGTTGTAGTGCAATATAAATGAAACGATTTTTACATTGCGACGAGTTGATATTCATTTAGAACATTTTTGACAGAAAAAACACAAGGGTGCCAGTTTTCGGGCAGGGCGGGGCTCTCGAAGGGCTGAACTAAGCTAGACAGGTGGAGGAACCGAGGGAGAAGATAAAGATAACAAACGAAAAACTCTTCTTCGCTGTTTCATAACTGACCCGCTGCCCCCGTTACTGATGTGCCTTTCTGTAGCTTAAGAGATATTTATTAAAAAAGTCTAGCTACAGTTCAGTAAAAAAAAAAAGTAAAACAGCTTAACACCACTCTTTTCTCTTTCCACAGATTCTGGAGTATTCAGAGATTCAAACAAAGAATGGAAAAGTAAAACTACTTTAAAAAAAAAAAATAGTTCTTCACACGCGTGCCTTATTGATCATAATACGAATGCTGAAAGGCTGCTTTAAAAAAAAGCCTTTTCCATGCAAAAATATTTTTATTTAATAATATGCAGTATCGAATAGAATAAATTAAACTTTATGAAAATGAGGCACTTATAGTAGCCAATATAAAACTTATTTTATTTACTGAGAATATATTTTAATAATCATTTCACTCCTAGCAAGGCAGAACTGCCACTGGGGCGCAAAAGGTTACATAAAGAGGAGAGTTATGAGAAGGAGGAACAAGTTACAGTGGGTGTCAGAGAATGGGTAAGAGAAGGATGAGAACACTGGTGTGAAGAAAGCTGCATGAGAGTAGAGTGGAAAAAGGAAAAGAACATGATACAAGGGCTGTCAGGGAAAGGATGCGAGTCAATGAGATAGATGGCAATTGACATTGCATTTAAATTATGGGAGATTGTAACTGTCAGGGAAGCAAATATACGGAAGGGAATTTCAAAGACAGGAAGTGTGAGAAAAAGAAGCTGTTAGAGTAGAAGCTGCGGTTGCATTTGATTGGTTTCACTGTAAAAGGGTGGGACCTAGTTACAGGTCTAGTAGCTCCAGTAAATTTATGCAGATGGGGCACCAGGGAGATAAGCTAATCGGAGCAGAAACCGCGAAAGTATCTGTAGAAGAGACAGAGGGAAGCCACATTACGTCGGTGAGAAAGTGACTGAATTTGAGCTGCCAGGTCGGGATCGATTTCATTGTAGGTTCCCCTTTGGATTTTTGTCAAGAATCCATTTAAAAGTTAACTTTAACTGTAGATTAAAATAAAAGTTGTGTTTTAACTTGAATTATTTTTACAGGAAAATATTTAGGGTGGGGGAGACAATATTTTAGTTTAAAAAAGTGTGCGTCAGTGAGCCGTTTAGGAAAAAAATCCATTTATTTCAAGCAGGCAAAAGGAATATTTTAGAGTAAACAAACGTCTGTTTAAACAAAAAGAGAGAGAAAGAAGGCAAGATTCAGAGATAGTTAGCACAAAAATCAAATATAATATTTAGGATAAATACAAAAAAAAAAGTGAAAATCTATGACACAGTTATGACCACCAGGCTGCATAAATTCCTCGGGATATTTCTATTTCTTTAAAGTTTAAAGTAAAGTAAACTCATACAGAACAGAAGAATATTATTCTAAGTAGGTAAGTAAATTTACAATACTAGGCACTTTTTTATATCAGAATTATTCGTTTCAGTGGAAAAAAAGGAATTAGGACAAAATAGAAAAAGAATAAAAACAGATAAAAGAAAGAAGAGTAGAGAAAAAGGTAATAAGAAGAGAAAAAAACGGCGAGAGAAAATTGATAGGTGGAAAGGGAGACGAGGAGGAGCAAAGGCGGGCGAATTTTTACTCTTCCCCCACTTTCCTTAAAACTATCTTTTCTTTTGCCTCTCCGAAACAAGTGCATGACATAGCTTTTTTTTTTTGTCCACACACAAGTGTATGTATGTATATATGTGTGTAAAATGAGAAAAAATGGAGGTAGGTAGAAGCAATCACAATATGTACACCTACTGACCCATGCGCATTATAAACAGCAGTACAAACAATTACACACGTGTGAATACATCAGTACAAAAGATAAAATCGTTGCATATTAAGAGCAACATGTGAATGTGAATTCATTTACCTTCTTGTCTCTCTCATAAAACCAAACACATACGACGAACAAACGTGTAAAAGTAAAAATAAACGTAATCAGAAGTTACTTAGAATACAGATAATCTATCCTAATTAAAAAAAAAAAAAAAAAAAAACTATATTCGGTCACGCAGCCTGATCTCCCCAACCTAGTGATATATATTCAGGGGGCATATTAATCTACAAACATTTGTGTTACCGTAACCACAAAATACATAATTAGTTGAACTTTTCTTTACCTCATGAGCTTGAATGTAAGTTATTATGAATATTCAACTATATACGTTAATTTTTTTTTTTGTGTAAGTTTGAGTTGGATTTTTTTTACGTTTAAAATGATTTAGAAAGCAGAATAAAACATGCTAAATAAGTGGTAAGAACATAGTGCAACCTGAGGCTTTATATTATTTAAATTTAAAAGAGACTGTTTATTGTTAAAAAAATCATTTTTTGTGAATAACTTATTTAGGTTCTTCTTTTAAAAAGTAATATAGAAATTCAAATGAAATCCATGAACCATAAACAAACGAGCTGCTGCAATTTCCATGATTATTAAATGGTGAATTGAACAAAGTTATTTTAACATTTCAAACAAGTATTTATACAAAAGACAAGAAAATGTCAAACAGAATAAGCGCAAAATTTCTTATTTTTTTACGGTACGAATAAGTTTCTATCAGTAACCTTCAAAAAAAAAAAATACGATGCCTCAGACATCTTTATAAATTTTCTTTCATCGCTGAAAAATATTATTAAAAAATTACACAAGCCAATGAATAGTTGTAGAAATATTTAGAAATGTTTTTAAATAATAAAAAATTGTTAAAATAGAAAAACTTTTAAAAAATAAACGCTAAATGAGACGTCATCATAGGCGCGGACTTCCTAAAAAAAGCCCGAAAAATTCATTTTCAGTAATTTAGATACCTTTGACGTTAAATTTTGTTTTATTTGAAAAATAAGTCTAAAAGCTAATTTATATTAAAAGAAAAATTAACTTCTATGTACAAATATAGTTTTGTAAAACATTGAAAAAAACATTGACACGTTCATTCAACTCCTCGAACCGCCATTATATAGGAAATTAAAAATGTTTTTTTTCTAAAAATCCAATATTTGTCTTATGGTTTCGATGCCAGTAAATTTAAGGATTAATTAACTGGATTTAATAAACGTAAAGTTTGCTTTTTTGCCTAAAGCATAAAATAACGTTTATTTATGCATGGTAGCATGTGAGGTAAGAAGTCAACAACTTAATTCTTTCAAACTTTTAAAAAACGCGCGAAAAAGAAAAAGAAAAAAGAAATACGGAACACCAGAAGTGCAATAATGAAGACATCCGTATTTATGTTTAAAGATGAATTACCTTTAACATTACATAACCAATAGTTTAAGAATATAATCTTTTTATTCAATACAATGTTATGAAACTTAAATTTCATTTTTAACTTTAGTAAAAAGTGTGTGTGTGTGTTACATTTTATACTTTTGTGTTTTTAATACATTGATTTTATTTTTTATAAAATTGTACCTAATGTGATCTTTGCTTAATGAGCTTGAATTTAAACGATATTTAATTGAGTATTAAATCAAAAGCGAATGTAGAATTTTCCTGTTTTCACATATATACAAAAAAATAATCTAGCAGGTGCGTTAAATGAAAAAATATAATTCTTTTAAAAATGGTTCACATTCGAAAATAGTTAACTTTCATTTTTAAATTCTTCAAATATTTCTTTATTTACTAATAAAAAAAAAAAGGGGTACTTATTACAAACAGCAACGGGTGATTTTTTTTTTTTTTTTTCTCCAGAAACAAACATTTATTTTTCTTTTCGCTGTGTAAAAAAAAAAAAAATTATGTCTAACACCAACTCACAAATAATTTTACTGAATTATTTTTGAGAAGGTTCGGGACAAATGTTCAATAAATTCACACTTGATATTAATTCTTTTTTCTTTTACTGAAATAGCATCTTCACGAATTCTTCTTTATATAACTGATAACACAACAATAAAAATTCCCCCCCCCACCTCAAATTAAAAGATATCGAAAAAGAAAGTGTGAAACAGACCCCCCACCACTACGACCAAAAAAAATATATATATATATTTCCACAAAATTTCCTAATAAAATAGCCTATTCAGTATACAATTCATTCAGTAATTAAATACTGAAAATGACCCCTGAAATGAATAATTTCCTGATATTTGACATTTTTTTTTTTTTTGACAATATGGAATAAGAATTTTTTTTGTTTTCATTTCGTTAAAAAAAACTGCATCTCTTTGATGCTACCTATACCCATCATTTAAATTTAAATTTACAACAAAAAGAATAAAAGTTTAAATTTTAAATACAATTCTAGATTCCTACATAAGTGCACAGTTTTGGTTGGAGTGTTGAAATTAGCTGTCTGTCTAATAATATTGAAAAATAATGGTTTCCTTTGAGGACACTGTCAACAGGACTCCTGGGCATTGGATATAAAATACCAGATATTGAAATAAACCGCCCAAAACAAACAATTTGCCTCGTCTATTCATTTATTTTCAGATTCATCCGAAGTATACAACAGCTACTTGTGGTAGAAGATTTGTTCAAACAGTTCTATTCAGGAGAAGGTCGTCTGGGTTCATATAAGCGGGAAGCCGGTTAAAAAATATACACTCTCCTCAAGAATGCAGGAAACAAATTTTTCTTTCTTTGGGTATTACGAAGTTTAGAGAACCTTCAACTCCCAAGAAAACGCCCACGCTAAAATCACCCTAGCTCAGAAAAAATAGATTTTTCGGTCATAATTTCTATTTTTAGCTTCTTTTAGTCATAAATTAACGTTTTTTTTTACTCTTCCAATCCGACTTTAGTAGAAACAATATTTGTTTCTAATGATAAAAAGATTACACATGAAATCATTTAACAAAAAGTCCGGCTCTTAAATAAAAATAGAAAAGGAGGGTGAGTAGTAGTGGGGCAAAAAAAGTATCCCAACAACTGGGATTATTTACAGAAATTAACGACTGGTATTATTTTCATTGAACATCAAATTCATTTTATTAATAATGGTACGAAATATTTTCCAGTCTACATAAACTAAATAAAAAAAAAAATAATAGTAACATTTGTATATTTTATTTCTATTTAATAAAACAGACAGACGAAAATAAGACTGATTTTAAAAACTAACTTGTAATATATGTCGCAACTCAGTCAACACATAAATTTTTAGGAAAGGGATTAAATCCGAGATTATTAGTTGTCTTAAGCGTTATTTTTTCATGGGTACTTTAAACATAAATTAATTTTCTTTAGTTTAAAAAGAAGTGATGATTTTAGATAAACGCAATAAGCATAAAAAACGATCTGAAAATATGTGGGATATAAAATTAAAAATTTCAGCTGATTAAATAGATTCAAAATTCAAGAGAGAATTCACGAGTTGGGCTCAATTTATAGTCGGATGCCCTTCCAAAATAATGGTACCTTTTAGTTTTCTTTTTCCATAGGGGACATTTTATTGTTTTACAAATTCCAATTTTTATTGGTCATTAATTTAAAAAAAAAAAAAAAGCAATTTTTTTTTAGTAACTCAAAATAATGACTAATAAAAAAAAAAAGGTGTCAGTCAGTCGAGACATGATCGCCCAAGAGTGTATCACGTCTCGAAAGAGACATGACTGATTGGGCAGAAAGTTTTCTCGTAGTAGGTTGCCATTACTTTCTGTGGTTGCGAACCAAGGCTATAGAACCCAACTTGTTCTGCTATTTAACCCATAGCTGGAGGGAGAAGCAAGTGTATTTGCACGTAAGTGAATGCAACAAGTTAAACTGGAATTCGAACTCGGCTCTCCGATTTTCTCGTTCTTAGCCGATATCCACCGCACCACAACAGTGACTGAGTGAACAACACACATAAAAAAAAAGTGTTCATAAATATTAATAGTCTAGGTTTTTTGTTTTTGTTTTTTTTTATCTTTTGCATTTACTTTTGAGAGGAGTGTATTTAAAAGAAACCAAATGGTTTATAAAATAATAATAATAATAATAAATTCGATGTGTTACAATACATTTGGTTGTAAAAAAGGTACTAAACTTAGTTTAAAAAGATCGCCGAAAATAAGTCGGTCAGTCCGGACCGTTTCAAAATTCATTTTTCAAATTTACAAAATGTATAAGGGTGGCTTCCACCCACGTAAATTTAAAATTACGATGCTATCTGGAGCCTGTGTACAATGATATCTAGGAAGACGTGTTAACGAATAACTCCAAAAAGTAATATAGTTTTCGCGACCAGAAAGAGCAAATATTTCGAAGAAGTCAGAAGACATGAAAATTTCGTCCTAAAGTCAGAAAAATAAGGTTCAAGAAAAGAAATCTATTTTTGGCTATCACCTATGAATGAGCAAGACTGTTTCTCACAGAAATGAGAAAAACGACGGTGGTGGGTGAAACTTGTGAATAGAACTGTTAAAGGAATATATATCAAGTGAAATCTTAGTGAGGCATATGGATTTGCTAACCCTCCCCACCCCCACTGCCATTTCGTATTTCTATTATTAAGGGGATGCACTTTTTTCTTCTTTTAGAGTATTTTAAAGTTTTTGTATTACCATTTCAATGTTTTTTGTCTTTTTTTCCCCATTAATTGAAGTGTGTCTTGTAAATCTTTTTAATAGCCTTTTTATATTTCTGTTAACTGAAGCAATACCAACCTACTGCGTGATAATCTTCTGACCAGTCAGTCATGTCTCTTTCGAGACATGATCGCCCAAGCGTGTATCACGTATGGCACTTAACTAACTGACTGACTGATTGTTAACTGACTTTATTTATTAAAAAAGCAACAGTTTTTATATTGCTTTTTTGTTTTTCTTTAAAAAAAAAAATTGTATTTTTTGTTTCTTTTGAACTAACTTGCTATTATAAATTTTAATAAAGAAAACGCTTCACGTGGAAAATTGTTTGCGGTAAAGATGTCGATGCTTTTGTATTGTTTTTTTTTTTTTATTTAGCAAAAAAAAAAAATCAAACTGTTGCTTGTTTTCTACAACTTTATTTTTTACTTAATTTATTGATAGAAAAATAAAATTTGAAAGCAAATTCATTCGGACGGTATTTGCAAATCCTCTCGCTCTCTCTAGGTAGGGAATCTTATTCTTTAATCTGAAAACAAAAACTTAAAAGAGGTATGGGTTAGAATATGAGCCTAGGTAAACCTTTTTCCCTAAGATTTTGAAGAAATGTAGTCGTATGAAGATATTTTTCCGTAGTCCTCACAAAAAAAAAAAAAAAAAGAAAAAAAGATCCGTCAATTTTAAAGAACGGAAACCCTCCACCTCCTTTTTAAATTTTAATTTAAATTAAATTTACATTTTAAATTCTCTTACTGGGAATAAGAACCACGAAAAGAAATCCTTGAATAAAGTTGGGAGGGGCATGAATGGCGAAATAAGTCGGTTCCCACTTGTTGATCAAGTCAGTCAGTCAGTTAAGTGCCATACGTGAAACACGCTTGGGCGATCATGTCTCGAAAGATTATCCCGCAGTAGGTTGCCATTGCTTTCTGCGGTAGAGTGAATGCAATGAATTCAACTGGAATTCGAACTCGGCTCCCCGATTTCTCGTTCCAAGCCGATATCCACTGCACCACAACGCACATCCTCGATGAAGTAGGGAACCCAAATGCTATGATGCCATAACTTGCTCTGTCTTACCCTGTCGGAAATATAATTTTTAAAACCAAACTGAAGTTCTCACTTCGATATCCACAATTCATATGACAAAACCAGGCATTAAATTTCGTTAGAATCCGCGCATCCACTTTAATAACAACATCCGAAATAGTAAAATAAAAATACCATTGGTCATAAAACATTCCCGACCAATCAGAAAAGGCCCAAGTGATTTTCACAGCGGTCGTTTTCTGAGCTACCGATTCGCTAGAAAGCCAGCGCAGAATTCACACATACTTTTAAGTTCAATAAATATTCAGATCCAACTCGACCGGCATTAGAGATGGCTGTCATGATTTCTGTTTGTATTTTTTGTTTAAATCTTTTTTCTTTTGGGAATTTATGTCATGCCCCTCTCCACATATCATTTTCATGATATATTTTAAAATTTATTTTTGTACTTATTGTTCACAAAATTTTTATGCTCATTTGGGTTTTTTTAGGCCCCTGGTGTATATGTAGGATTGAATGCTGATGAACAAGAAACTTGTTATGTTTGGGTCGTGAGTAGGATTAGCTAGGTATAGGATAGATACTGAAGACCAGCCCGAGTTTTTTACCCCCTTCCAAATCGGCTTTGTGCCATAATTGTATTTTTTATACAATTAATATTGAGATGGTTTTCATGACAAACGAGCTTAATTAGGCCATAAGTCACCAATGCGCTTTTATTGACAGTGATGCCTTCTGCCAGCGATGAAACCAAGTGTCTATCGACGACTGCCTTGTGTTATATTTCGAAGAACGAACTCTGTCCCCACAACTGATATACGATAGCCTCAGAACAAGCAAACGAATCAAACCTTGTAGATAACGAAAATCAAAAACAAAAAATCTTATCCACATTTTATCTTTATTTGTTGTTCTATTATTTCTATTTCCTAACGGTAAGGCCGCCATTACAGCCCTTTTTTTTTTCAGACTTTTTTGACAACAGTAGCATCATTTTCGGGTCAAGCTGAGAAAAATCGGTTCTTATCTGGCACCCAACTAAAGGTATTTGAGAGAAAGGTTGAAAAGTTTGGATTTTCCAATATATTGCTGTTAAAAATTGATCCAAAACACTACGAATTGAGTTTGCTATGAAAGCAATTTTATCGGAGAAGCTGAGATTTTTCAATAATGAAAGTTGGAATGCCTGCCACAAAAAGAGGAAAGATATTAATTTACTGAAAGAGGCTTTAGGCTGAGATGCTATCTGCATAGCACTGGTATTTCCACATTCAACTGTGACGAAAGACCAACGAATTCTCGTGATAAGGTATTCACTGAAAAGAAGTGACTTAGATTTAGTGTTCGTAAACCATGCCTGATTCCCAAGGTCATCGTCTGATTAAGATTTCGCGAGAGGCACGGTTGCTGTTTTCAGAACAGTTGTATATCGACATTGCACATGCATAATTTTGTGGAACATCACTTACTGTTATTCAGAGATTTTTTAACGAATTGATATTTTTTCTTTTGAAAAGCACATTGATGTGAAAATTCTTTAAAAAAAAATCACATAATTCTCGGATTTAATGAAACTTTCAGGATATGAATTAAAATTATTTAAAAAAACGTCATTTTTTTTTCTTTTAGAAAAGTATCTTTATATCTTTGACACTTATTTAATTTTATGAAATTTTGAAAAATTCATATTTTTTTTCTACAGCTTAATGTTTAGTCATAAAGACAAGTCCTCTAAAAGAATTTAAATCCTCAATTTTTTTTTTTTTTTATTTTTTTTTTTTTGGGGGGGGGGGGGTCAAATAGGAGGACACCTAGTTACAGAAAATCTGTACTGAATCATAAAATAAACAAATGCAATAAGACTAAAACTTTTTTTTTTTTTAATCATATCACCCCGAGCAAGGCGGTAACGCCACTGATGTGCAGGGGGCTACGTAAGAGTGAAAAGATTGGAAAAGAGAAAGTCGTAAACCACATCCTAAACAGGAAACAAGGGATGCATGAGCCTCTTCACCCGTTCAATAGATGTGGGTGGAGTGTGAACCGGGCGATAGTTTAGTCTATCTACTCCAATTGGGAAAAGAATGGAAATGAGTAAAATATTGCATTAATTAAAAAATCTTTTAGAAACAAGATATATTATGAACCCCATATGATTTTTTTGCCGGTAAAGATTACTATAATTCACCAACCCCCAGTATTTTAAAAAAGAATTTTTATGTAAACCTGCCGACTTTTGTAAATACAGACATCCATACGCAACATCAAAAAATAAAAGCAATAATGATAGTAAATTTAAAAGTTATTGGCAATTTTGTAATATTTTCTCAACAAGTCTCTTCGTAAGGCGAAGTACGTAAAATTTCATAACAGAATATTTTCCTAATAGTTAAAAAAGTGCACGTTACATTCGTCAAGTAATTTATACAGTTACGGGGCCTTTATTTGTAAAACGTTAATTTATCAATAAATCTCTGAGCACCTCCATAAAAACACCCACTTCCAAAATGCTTTTGTGATATTTTAAAATGAAAGTAAGTAAAATATTTATTTAATTCAGATTAAATGATAAATCGGCTAATCTTCCTCAAATAAACTTTCAAAAGTGTATTTTAGAAAGATTTTTTTTAATTAAAAAAAGTATGTTGTGTTGACAGATTTGTCAATATGTCGTATTTTACTCACTCGGTTAATTGCCATACGTGATACACGCTTTCGAGACATGACTGACTAGGCAGAAGATTTTCTCGCAGTAGGTTGCCATTACTTTCTGCGGTATAGAAAGTCTAGCCATTCAACCCATAGCTGGAGAAAGGTGAGTAGGTGGAGGGAACGAATTCAACTGAAATTCAAACTTGTCTCTCTGATTTCTCATTCCGAACCGATAAACTTACTAGCGATTAAAAAAAAAAACTGCAAGCGGTTTTGAAACTAAGTTTAAAATGACGTCTGAAAATTCACAGTATCTCTGTAGTACTTGACTACTATTTTCATAACCAGAAATAAAAAAGAAGGCATACTTGAATTATAACATTGATAATAATTAAACATTTTATTATGATCTTTGGACTGGAGTAAAGACCTGTAAAAAAAAAAAATAAATAAATAAATAAAAGCGATAATCTCTTCTTTTTCGGCGACGTGTACAAGGTGAAACTGAAAAGTCTTCGGTTCAGCTCACTTCCCAAAGACCAAGTTTTTTTACTACTGTATTTTAATTTTCATCTCTTTTTATCGGACCGAGAATTTTTGAAAACCCGTCGTATACGAAATAAACTTTGAGCTAGGTATCACCACTCCTTTTCGATTCCAAGTTCTGAAAAGAATTTTTAAAAATGTTTTAGCTTTAATTCAAAGCTAAAAATGATTAATTTTATTATTTTCAGTAAGTAAAATACTAAGACTCTGATCCGATGTATTTCAAATAGAAATTATATTGATTGGAATCTCAACTTTTTACAGTTTTCAAAAGTTTTTTTCGTCTAGTCTATTTTAAGAAGTTTGTAAACAAAAATTGATTCTCGGTTTTAAAAATCTTGCAAAAAATAAAATTTACATCTGTGACATGTTATTTTTGGAAAATTGGCGAATTTAAAGTTGAATTAATTTGATTTCAAACAAATATTACTTGTTTATAGCATGAACTTTAGAATAAAAGTCTTTCTTAATCACGAAACTCATATATTTCTGAAGCGTGAAGTGATTGATGATAGCCAGATGCTGATAAGTTAAGTTAAGTATGTTTGGCCAGACTCGACGTAGTTTTCCAATTTTTTTTCCTGTAAAGGGAAGAAACTGTGAAACATGTGACCTTTTTATGTCACACATGAAATATCATACTTAGTCTTCCCTTAATAACCTAACCGCCACAAGATTTTTTTAAATTTTGAAACTTTATAAATTATTATAATTAAAAAAGAAAAAATGAAAGCAATTCTTGTAAAAATTCATTATTCATCGAAAATGTTTTTTCTTAAGACTAATGTCCTTATAATCAAACAAACCTTATCAAATTAGATAATCTCAGTTTTATTGCATTTTTATTTTACTGTTCGGAGCAGATTTTCAGGAAAAAAAAAAGAAGAAAAAGAGAAGATTTCCATTACATTCTTCAAGTAGTCCTGTATTTAAGTAATAAAATAAATTTTCGAAAGAGAATTTAATTTCTTAAAATTTCATTAAATTACGAGGAGGAGTGTAATGATATATATTTTTACCAAGAAAAAATAATTTAATTCATTTACGAATAAATCCTGAAAGTTTAATTAAAATCCGATAATTATTTGCTTTTATCATATGCAAGATTTTTTTTTAAATGTCTTTTTCGCCGAAAAAAAAACAAACAAAAAAACTAATGTTCCTTCACTAAATCGTTGAAAAAAAAAAGAAAAAGAAAAACAACCACAGTATGAAGAAGTAAAGGTCCCAATCAAACTTAATAGAAACGAACTTTCTCTATCAAAATGTTTATGTTAGAGCAAAGAATCAAAATATTTTTTTAAATAATTTTTTTAAAGTTTTTAATCCTTAAAAAATTAGAAATTTTGGTAAAAAAATTTTTGATTTTAGTTAGCGAGTAGCCAAATCGTTACGAGGGTTTACAATAGAAAATGTAATATTACGTAACACAGTTTTGTTTTCTTTCGGTGATAAACACATTTTAAATTCTTGCAAAAAATCAAATAATAGTCGGATTTTAATGAAACTTTCAAGATTTATTAAAAAATAAATGAAATAATTTTTGAAATTATTATTTTAAAAAATCTTCGTATATATATATATATATATATATATTTGTTACCCTCCACGTAAATTAATAAACTTTCAAGAAATTAAATTTTGTAGATAAAATTGGTTTTATTAGTTAAACGCAGGATGTAAATTATCTATTTTTTTTCAGCCATTTTTGGCCCTTTTTCTGAAAATTTGCTCCTTGAAATAAATGCAAGAGAACTCTGAGATAAGCTTTTAATTGCTGAACAAAAAAACTTCGATTAATAATGAAATTTTAAAAGAATTGTTTTCATTTTTTATTATAATAATTTTTAAAGTTTCAAAAATATTTTAATATATTTCAAAGGCGTGGAGACGTTAGCCTAGGTTAGAAAGTTATTAAATGAAGACTATATTTACTAATCGAAAAATGAAAAGTTTAATACAAATCATCGAGCCATCGTATTCTTTGAATATTTTTTAATGTTTTTGTTTTTTTTTTGTATGGTAATTTCTGTGTGTACATTAAAAGGTCATGGGTTTCACGGTTTCTTTCCCTTACAGAAAAAGAATTTGAACAATTATGTCACTTGTCATCACCATAGCGACACATAGCTTATCTTGCATCTGCTTGTAGTCACATGTCAAATCATATGAGAAAGGCCAGAAAGATCAACATTACGTGATTAAGAAATAGTTTTATTCTAAATTTCATGCTATCAATAAGTAATACTTGTGTAATTCAGATTAATTTAAAATTAAATTTGTTAATTTTCTAAAAATAATATCACAGATGTATATTTCATTTTTGCAAAAATTTTTAAAACTGAGAATTAACTATGTTTACAAGTGTGTCAATAGCTCAAAAATGGCTAAAAAATTGAAAAAAAATTTTTTAAAACAATCTCAAAATTTTAGATTCCAATCAATATAATTTCTGTTTGAAATCAGAGTATTTTGCTTACTGGAAATAGTAAAATCATTTAGTTTTCAATTAAAACTAAAATAAGGTTCAAGAAAACTTTTTTTTAATTCAATTTAAAAAGCTACTGATCGCGAAAATGAATAAAAAGGTACCTACATTATTCATAAAAACTCTGGTAAAAATTTGGTCACCGCTGACGAAAAAAAATGTTTCTTTTACGAAAGTTTCGAACGCGTTAGAAAAGGATTAAAAATTTAAAAAATATAATTGAAAAATATTTTGCTCTTTCCTCTTAATAACAACAAAGATTTGACGGAAAAACTTTATTTTTACTAAGTTTGAGCCTTTTTTTCTTCATACTATGCTATTTTTTGCAGCGAATTAGTGGAAGTACCTATTTGGACTGGTGGAGTAAACGGTCTGTGAAAATCCTTTTTTTAACAGCTACAATGGTGATATTTGTCGTCATAGATATTCTTTTGGAGTAAAGTTCTGTTAAAAATAATTTTATGTATTTAATTTGTTGTTTATAATTTCTTATCCCAGAAATTCGGACAGCAAGTAAATTATTTTTTGTCTTTGATATGTAATCGCTGAATTGTTTTTATAAGAAAAAAAATTATCAAATGTTTTCTATTGATTGAACATAAATATTTAAAAATGAAACAAATTAGGTGTTAAAAAAAAGGAAGCAATTATGCCATATGGGAATATCTTTAACGTTTTTAAAGAGACCAGTAAAAAACTTAATCTTGCATTTCGCTACCATTGACAGTTTTACTTTTTTAGTGACGTGTTTAATCTTTAAGAGAAGGTTTGAGTCGATTTGCCAGGTGTTTTTAAAAATGTCTTTTAAAAATGCATACTGCTAACTCATCAGACATATTTCAAACAAACATTAGCTACAGCAACCGATGAACTTTTGACCTTTAACATTGGGAAAGGCAGTCATAGATTGTTGGTGGCTGGAAGTCTGAGAATGCTCACAAAAAGTGCTTTATATATAAATTATTAATGTCAATTGCTCGTTCATTTTACGTTAATTGAATAGTGAGAAGGGCACCTGTACTCATTTTCGTAAAGCGAAAATTTAAAAAAAAAGTATACCTGTGTAAGTGACATAAAATCCTTTTAAACTGAATTATACACTTCATCTATTTTTAATTAAAAAAAAAAAGTGAATGCTTTTTCTATTACGATGCAAAAATTGTTTCAGTCACATTTTCTCCCATCATAGACCCATGAAAGGACATTTGTATTACTGTTTAAAAAAAAAAAAAAAAGTGTTGCCCGTCATATTGTTTAGTTTGAATTTGATAAATTTGACCACGCATTTTGAATAAAGACCGCATCTAATTGGGTCAAAAATCTTTCTTTACAAAGGAAACATCTGAATTATATAATAATCTAATGCTAATGTTGTCTTGAAAGTTTCCATGATGCTCAGGTTTCAAGGTCACCCGTTAATTCCCACAAATATAGAAAGAAATCCAGTAGACGCAGTAATAAAACTGTTATTAAATTTCTCATCAGTGGGAGGAGGGTCTTGTCAAAAGTTGAACGACCCAAAAAAAACCTTCAAACAATGTTCATTTCTTCGCAACTGCGTAGGTAACGGCTATTTTCTTGAAATGTATCATTATCTTTTCTTGCTTTCTAATTTCTCTGTTAGCACCAAATTTCTGTTTGTCAAACTTTCTTTTATTAAACAACAACATCCTAACATGTTTTGATCGTTACGAAGCAACGGATACTGGGCATATGAAATTATTATCAAGCCTTGGATGGCAGTCAGTCTAGAACAGCGTTTCTCAACCGGTGCGCCCGGGGGTCCCGATGCGCCCTGAAATGTAGGCAAGTGTGCCTCAAATTAACAGAGGATCAATTTATAAATTATTTCTATATTTAAAAATCTTTATTTAAAAACAAAAGCTAAAGAAACCAAGCATATGCATTCCATGTCTTTGTCATTTGATATTAAAATGGATGTTAAATTACTTAATATTTTAAGGAAGAGATAAATATATTTCCTCTCTGCTTTCCTCAAAGCAAAATATATAAGGCCTATCATTCAAAGAGTTACTAAGACACATTATTTTTTCCCTTCTTAAAACAAAGTTCGTCTTCAGAGTTTTTTAGTTATTCCACAAATGCGCCCAGAAGTAAAACAAAAAAATAAAAAAAATAAAAAAAGAGGCTGAGAAATGCTGGTCTAAGGATCATACTTTCAAACCCATGGAGAAAAAACGGGAAAGCACGATTATCTTTCCAAAGAAATCATCGTAATATAAAAATGAAAACTTAAAACCGAAACATATTTCGGATTGTAAGAGCTTGTTTAGCGGACCGGTGTTCCCAAGTAGTCCCCCATTTAAGTGCTGACTGCTTAACTTGGGTGATCGTAGAAGACCCGGTGTTTTCAGTGCACGGAATCTATGAGAGCCGTAAGTATCCACGTCTTGAAGAATCATGGCTTTCAAAATTTAAACACACACTGAACTGTAAAGTGGGTTGGACTGAAAACTTTTCAGAATAGCTTCATATATCAATTTATTTTCTAAAGAATTATATCTTAAAACCAATAAAACATATTTGGGCATCTACCATGGAATAATGGACATCAGGCCCATTTTACAGTTAATCCTTATTGGGTACGGTACAAACTTGGTCTTATGCCAAACACAGCTAAGAACTTTTTTTTTTAATCATTTCACCCCAAGCAAGGCATTCCACTGCCACTATTGCGCAAAAGATGTCATAGGAGAAGGTGATGAGAAAGAGTGGTTAGATATAGGGACTTCTTTATAAAGCAGTAATTAGGAAACTCGACTCAAAGACCATGGTGACTGCAATTTGTGCCAGACCAACTAAACTTGATAGCTGCCATTGGAACGGTGATCGGGTAGTCGTTGCAGATGAGAATGATTTCAGTTCATACACGTTTCATCTTACAAAAGGCCTTCTGCTGTTAAGAAGTAGCAAGCTCAAAGATAATCGTTAATGTCCCAAATTCTGGCCTTGTGTCTGATTAAGCTAAATCCAGCCAATATCATTAACATATGATTTATACCGTTACTTGTCATATGTTTTCATTGGATAAAATTCCCACTTCTTTGGAAAATGGTTTCCAAATTCTATTATCTTATATGACAAAGGTTATAACTATGTATAAAGTTTTCCCTCATTTTCATAGTGCGTAACAATAGATTATGCTCAGAAATCTAGCCATTTAATATAAATGAAAGAAAATCGCTTACCTCGGGCAATGGGACTGTAACCCAATTCCAAGAACTCCCCTCGAAACTTCATATACTTATCCAGCCTGAAATTGTCCCTCTATGATAACAGCTAGAAGTCACAACAAGATTGGAGAGTGGCTGACAGAACTGAGTGTTATAATGTTGGCTAAAGTCCGATGTTTCATTGCATAAGATTACTACATTATTAATATTGATATATAACCTATTGCCAGCCTTTTGTAATTAATTTAACTACTAGATGCAACATTAGATCAATAAATCCTACCAAGCTCTATATCAGTCAGTTAAGTGCTGTACGTGAAACACACTTTGGGCGATAATGTCTCTTTCGATTCCATGGCTGACAAGGTAGAAGATTTTCCTGCAGTAGGCTGCCACTTACTTCTGAGGTAGACTGATTGACAACCAAAGTTATAGAACCTATATGTCCTGCTGTTTAACCCATAACTAAAGGGAGAAGAGATTGATTTATACCTTTCCCAAGGGTATTTGCGCGTAAGTGAATGCAATGAGTTCAACTGGATTTCGAACTCGGCTCTTCGATTTCTCGTTCCGAGCCGATATCCATATCGGCAACATATACAATGGATATTTAATGTTTTTAAAATAAAAGTATATATAATTTTAATTCCAAACACTAAAGCAAATTTCTCTTCTCATTTTTCCTCATTTAAAATTTAAACTGATTTAATTAGTTTAACTTTTTTATTAGGATATATTAAATAATTAGAATATGTTGTCAATGCCTTTTTGTTTCAACCCACAAACCAAAGTTAAAACATTTTCTAGTCCTCTTAAGCCTTCCTCACATTTTCCAATGACTTTATTTTCGGTTTTATTATTATTTGGCTCACCAAGCAATTATAGTAGGGGTCTCAGTCCACGGACTACATCCACATTATCACAAAATATTATCCGGCGGACTCTACATTGAGATACTGAAAGGAATATCCCGATTTTCTTGCTTGCAGCTGGATATTTTATTTTTACAGAATATTTGTTTTATGTTTATGTCACTTTCTCACCGACGTAATGTGGCTTCCCTCTGCCTCTTCTACAAATGCTTTCATGGCTTCTGCTCCGATGGGCTTAGCTCCCTGGTGCCCTCCTCTGCATGGATTTAGTCGAGCTACTAGACTAGGTCCCACCCTTTTACAGTGAAACCAATCAAATGTAACAGCAACTTCTACTCTAATAGCTTCTTTGCTCGCACTTCTCGCCTGTGGAATTCCCTTTTGTATACTTGCTTCCGTGGAAGCTACAATCTCCAAAAATTTAAATGCAGTCAAGAATTGACTCACAAGGGTTGTCATGGAAAGAATGTATCATGTTCTTCCTTTCTACTCAACTCTCATGCAGCCCTCTTCACACCTGTATTCTCATCCTTTTCTAACTCATTCTCTGACTCCACTGTAACTTGTTCCTCTTTCTCAGCACTCACTTCTTATGTAACCCCCTGCGCACCAGTGGCAATTCCTGCCTTATTTGGGGTGAAATTATATATATATATATCTCCAGATGAAGAGAACCAACAGTTTTAGAATTGCGAGTTTTCCGGCATTTCTTTTTAAGTGCTCAATACAAAAAATATTGTAGAGCATAATTAATTTTGTTTTTTTTTATTTAAAATTAATATAGTTTACATTGCGACAAGGAAATTTCTATGTTTCGAGTTTTTACCTCGTCATCAGGCAATGTTTATGTTTGTGAAAATGATTTTCATTTGAATATAAGAAACAATACATTTGTTATTTATAGATGTGGGAAGATGTGATTTCTTCTTTCAATCTTAACGAGCAGAGTGTCAGTTAATCAAAACCCCTGTTTAGACTGCATTTCTGTTTATGTATCCATTATTGATACAAGAATATTATCTTAGTTTTCTGTATCCCAGCATTTTCTGAAACAAAAAGTAGGAAAGAAAACATTTTATGTTTTTGATCTGACTTAAAGGGACCTTTTAATGTAATTATACTGTCTTTATTTCGATTCAGAGTGTATCGTATTCTAATTTTTCATAAACTCTTAATTTGTAAAATTTTTTAATATCTGTTTAAATCATTAAAAATTTGTAATATCTATTTTATTATTAAAATTTATATCATAATACAATTTTAAATATAATACAAAATTTTAATATCTATTTAATTATTAAACATTTTAATACCTATTTAATTATTTTAATATCTATTTAATTATTATTATATCTTGATATAAAAGAAATTATTAGAGATATGTAAGTTAAAAGACATTTTTGTTTCATACATAAATGTGTGTGTGATAGAAAAAAGTAAAGAACAAAATAGGAAACGTATCTCAATCTAACATGTTTCACTTTTATTATAGATTCTTTGGAGAGCAATGTAAAAATGAATTTTTTCTTTTTATACAAACAGTATACGGGTATGTTCTAATTTGAGGTTGATTCATATTGATTAGATATGTTTCACGTGTATTAATGCAATAGATTATTATTTTTCAATTTATGCGTGTGGAATATTTTTTGTGTATGTACAGAAACGCTTGTCTGTTTACGTGTATGTATGTGTGTGTGTGTTAATACGCGTGACAAGTGTATTAAAACGATGAACAGTTTTTTAAAAATATGCGCGAGGAATCTTTTGCATAGTAAAATGTATGACTGTTTGATGGTCGTTAACGTAAGTGTTTATGTGAATAAAACGTCTGTAAACATTTCCAATTAAATCATTGAAAACGTAGCGAAGAAGTATACATGTTGTTGTCATGTTTTTATTTGGGGTCAGTGATGTGTGATTTTAATCAAGGTTGTTCCTTACTTGGATCAACCTCGCACTTTCCTCAGCTCTGATGCGCATTACTCTTGAAAGGGACGCGCGTCTTTTACGTTATGTGGAACAGACAAGATCCCCCACCTTATATTTCTCGTTCGTTTTGTGGTATGGGTGGGAGAATCACATTGAAGAACCCAGATTGATGCCTTTTATTACCACATCAGATTCAGTCAAATAGATATGCAGGGATATTGTGCCTGTACAACTTCCATTCCTGGAATTGTGGGCTGACATCGGCTCTACTTTCTCGTAGCGAGTACATTCGCACCTTTTTTTACACCATTCCTTCAACTTAACTATGCAGCTGTCAGCATGAACTGTAAATGTGTCGACGTATCAATTGAGCTCTTTATAGTAACTGGACGTACTTTTTACTTTTTCTTTTGTTGGATCATGGCCATTAGTTGAAGAAGTCTTTTAATGGGGGACAGGGTAGCAACCATCCATTTTATATCCAACTCTGGAGTCCGGCTTCGTAGCTCCTGACATGTTTGGGAATGTGAAGCTACGATATCTCTTTGCGCAGAGCCTCTGGCATTTGTCCTCCTGACCACTTCCACTTTGCAGTCCAACAATTCTAGATTTGGTTAAATTCTGCACAAAAATCTCGTTCTTTAAGTTAGATTGCCGGGCAAACCTTCCTTCTGGTAAGCTTACTCCTCCAGCTGGTGTGATGGTGATACCATTCTCCACTCTTATAGCATCTATCTGAAGTATGATGTCAAACGGCATCAGTCACCTGTCCACGACTCACGTCTTAACGTTGACCGGTTCAGTCTAATTTTTTTTTTTTTGTCAACACGTCCATCTTTCCTAGGTCTCCAGGAGCGGCACATAAATCTGCTAACCAGTGTCTGCGTGCAACCAGTGTCCACCAAGGCTGTACAATTCATTTCATTCATTTGTGGTTAATAGTCACAACAAGTCCAGTTCTTGATGCAAGGCCAATTGAAAGCTGAATTCTTATAGTTTAGTTTAAAAATCAAAGACCATTTTTTGTAAACTATAGTTTCGATAATAAAAAAAAATCATCCAAAATAAATAAAAAGAAAAAACTGCAAAATATTTTTAAGACTTAAACCATGTTGACTTTAATGGCTGAGAGAAAAATAGTTGATTGACAAATGGTTTAGACATATTCGCCCAAACCTTTGGAGGCAGAAATGGGAAGGGTTCACTGTTAAACCAAAAGTAAAATAATGTTCACGTATATATCAAGTTTTGTCCTTTCTTTTCTCTATTCTTTTTTCCTCTCACTCTCTCTCAGGGGTTATATGAGGAACGATTTTGTGGAATCATCAGGTAAAAAACAAAATTTAAAAAAAGGGATAGAGAGAGGGAAATAAACTCTTTACTAATTGCCTCATAGGCCCGTTTATATGCAAACAATTTATCACAACAACAAATGACACATTGGATAACAGCAGTAATTAAAGGAATTAGAAAACCCGGCCCAGAACGAACACTGCTACCTCTGGAAAATCACAAAGAAAAGAAGAAAAATATGTGTGTGGTGGGGAGGTATCTTTCTTCTCATCTTGTCAAGGCTCAATTCTGTGCTGGACAAATGACAAGAATGAAGAGGGGGACATGTTCTTACAATATAAAAACAGGGAGGCCTTGTCAGAGAATGAAGTTGATCTGTCACTCATTGGATATCTACTAGAGAATTTTGTTTTTTGTTTTTGCACTGTTAAGAAAATATCTACATCTCTTTGAGCCAAATAACTAAAATAAATCTTTTGCTTACATGTAACAAAAAATATATATCTACATTTGTATATAATTTTACAAATAACTCTTCTATTAGTTATGTCTGACTTAATTCTTGAATACCAACAAACCATCCCTTCCCATTTTTCAATGTATTTCTAAAGTAAAATCATTAGGAATACATTTACATTCAATATATAGTGGATATCAACTCGGAACGAGAATTTTGGGAAGCCGGGCTCAAATTCTAGTTCAATTCATTGCATTCACTTACGCACAAATACCCTTGGAAAAGGTATTAATCCGTCGCTTCTTCCTCGAGATGTGGGTTAAATAGCAGAACAGATTGGGTTCTATAACCTTGATTGGCAACCAGTCTACCACAAAAAGTAATGGCAACCTACTGCGAAAAATCTTCTGCCCAGTCTGTCACGTCTCTTTCGAGACAATCACACAAGCTTGTACATGTATGGTACTTAACTGATTGATTTAATAATCTATTTTATCAAAAACACTGACAATCTCTTTCCTTCTGATTTTCAATGCATTTCCATCATAGATGGTTTTATTTTGTGAATGAATTCCTGACCATTGAGCATCAATCTTTCCTTGTTTTTCAAAGCTTGATATACAAATTGAATGACAAAACTTGATCAAAGAAAATTTTGGTAAAAACATTGCAAAATTGAATTTTATCAATTTTTTCCTTATTAGCAGAAATATGGCAGTGGATGCAAGAAATGTATTTTCCTGGAATTTTTTTGGGGGGAATGTGTAAGTTTGTTATCATAGATCGTAAATTATTGTATTAAAAAATCAAAATGAATGTAACTGCATTTCCAAAGTTTGGCTTCAAAAATTTAACATCTTGGTCAAAACTTGGTCAAATCGAAAAAAAAAACAAAAAAAAAAACAAATCCATTTCAAGAATCATTATTGTGTTTTAATATCAAATGCATTTAAACTCAAAGAATAAAAAGAATTTACCAAACTCTCTTTCATTCTTGTTATAATTCACTGACTGCTGCTACACATTTTCCTTTAAATATTTCTTTTGCTCTAATAAACTAATGGTAATATTAACTGTTTCCTTATATGGAAACATTTGTCATTGCCTGCCCAAACAACCAGTGCTGCTGTCAGTTGAAATTTATAAAATTTTTCTATTAAAACAAATTGGTTTATTTTATGCAAATGAAATCATAGCAAATTTTGTTTTATACAATTAATTTTATTTTGGATTCTACACAATTATTTTTTTGATAATGTTGAATTAAATTTTTCTTGTAAAACTGTATGTTCAATAAAATAGAGAAATCTTAGGAAATGTTCCTAGTAGTTTTAAATTCAGCTGCATACTTATAGTCTGCAACATCTGAAGCAATTTTCTGATCATATATTTTGTTATTTAATGATTTTAATTAGGAAAGAGTTTAATTCTTCAGAAATCATGACGAGCTTTGTATTTGATTTGACTTGTTATAAAAGAAAATCATTAATTCAAGATAAATTATTTTTGGATACTTTGATTTTAAAAAAAGATAAAAATGAGACAAAAAATGATGAAAAGGTGTAAAAGGAAAATGAGAAAAGAAGAAAAGTAAAATTGGGGAAAAGTAAAGAAAGAAAAAGTAAATAAAATGATATTTATAAAGTGATAGAGAAAGTAAAATGAAAAAAAAGAAACAACCTTTGTGATGCGTTCAGCTAAGTAATAAATTAAATAAATCCTTACATTTCTGCCATTGGTTGAAATTATACAGTCTGGTTTGCTGTCTGGTCATTGAGCGCAACTTGACAATGGGAATTTCTGATTTTACTGCTGTCTCGTTTTTCACAAGAAATAACTTGTACTTTGAATTGGGCTTCAACACAAAAGAAGAAGTCTAAAAAGAAAAATGTTGAACAAATATTGAAAAGGCCACCTCCATTCTTTAACAAGTGTTGACAAAATGGTGGGCAGGTCTTAGGCTTAAGTTCGTAATTAGACATTACTCTCTCTTTGCAAGGAAACTCAAAAGCTCTGTCAAGAATAGCCCACCTCTCAAACAGAACAAAGAATGACTGACCCTTTTGAAGAAGAGTGGTCTTAAAATAAATTCTAGGAATCCTGTTCGGTAGTTGAGATAGTAGCATATTTTTTTCAACAGAGGTAAGAATAAAATACCTACATTTTTAATGCTGATTTTCTAGGTAAGCCCTTTCCACTTCCATCTTCCTCACCCTCTTTGACACTGAGCCGAACCAAACCAAATAAACATGAGGCCAATCCATAAAGTTTCTAGCCATTTTGAATATCTTGAAACTAATTGTGCAGTTTTGATTTAACTTGTTAACCAATCAAAAAAAGTCCTTAGTGCATATGAACAAACACTCTCCCCTTGGGTTACTCAGTTTAGGTGTTAACCATATTACATGAATTGTCATAATATCGGATGAGATTCCAATTTGTAAACTGACATTTCATCATATTATTATTAATAGTTAATTCTTTCTGATTTTCCACTGCATACTTTAAACTGGAGAGTGTATGAAATCCAAAAACTTCATATTAAAAATGCTGAAAAGATAAAGAAAACTAGCCAAAAATTAATAATTAAATTTCCCCAGATCCTACTTTTATAAACCTGATAATGATAACATTTCTTATTTGTTCAATTATTTGACAATTAGTTTTTGATTTTCCTCATTTCAAAAATTGCTTGGACTATTTATCAGGTTCTTTTTGTTGATACAATAATAAATTCATTCTATGACTTTCTTCCAGAGTACAATTTATATAGAAAGAGGTTGGTGGATGATTTTTTTCCTCTGGAGTCCAAAACAGAAAACTGTATATCAACAGAAGAAAAAAAAAAGCCAAACAGAAAAGAAAGTTCATCAACAGTGTTTCCAAAAAATGAATAAATGAGACCAAAAAAAAGCTTGTGCAAAAACATTTAAACTATCAGCAATAAACTTTGTAGAGTTGCTTTATATAATTTTATATAATTGGCTCAGATAAGTAAGACTGTGCATTGTGTTACAGTCGATATTGGCTTGGAACGAGGAATCAAAGAGCCGAGTTTGAATTCCAGTGGAATTTGTTGCCTTCACATATGCTGATGTCTCAAATGGGGGTGGGGATAATTGTAGTTAGCCTCTGCTGATGTCCAAAACTGGAAGGAATCTGTAGCCAGGCCCTGCCAATGTCTTAAATTGTGTGAAGGGGATGGGCCACTGTCTCATACTGATATTTAAAATCAGAGAAACCTTACATAGCCAGGCTTTCTTGGTGTTACTTAAAGTGAAAGCTGAACTGAAATATGTTGTCAGTACATTAGACATTAGAGAAATGTTTTTTATAGTTCTTAAGGATTATTTTCAACTTGCTTTATAAGATAAACAAAGCCTTTTTCATTGGTACTTAATTAAACAGCTCAGGATACATGACCAATATTTGATCACAAATAATTATTTTTCTTACTTGCATCTCTACCATACTGCAGGCATTTTACTAAAAGAATCACTTCAAACAAATAAAACCTACTTTGCTTTAACAAACATATGAATGACTCATTCCATTAAGTTTGTTTAACCATGATGTTGGGTTAAGATTATTTGGAGATGATAGTTATTGGATATAAATGACCATCGCCTTAAAAGAAACAAAATTCTTTATCCTCAAGCATTCACATTAGCACATGTGGATAAAAGAATTGACTAAAACTTTGTACAGAGTGAAACAATTTCACATTGCATTGTAGGTAATTATTTATTAATTACTTTGTGCTGTTCTTATTCTATGAAAATGAGGAAAGTGTTTCAGTTTCCAAGAGTATTAAACATTCTATTTTCTATTTGATTGGTTGACTTGTTTAATGGCATATCAACACCTTATGGGTCATTTAATGCCGAAATTTAATTTTCTTGAAAGCTTTAAAGTAATTAGAATGATGTGTGTTATTCTGCTTTCACAATTGAATACATGGTAGCTGATACTCAGCTTTTGTGCATCTACATGTTTGCATGGACATAATTACTAGAAGCAGTGATATGTGTGTTTTATGATGTAATTTTATTGAAGTTATATTTTGGAATGCAGTTTGATTCAAGAAATTGTAGGATATTATGTAGATTAATGTCCTGAAAGAGTTCTTTCATATTGGTTCTTTGAGTGGTCAATTTTGTTTGGCAACATTAACTTCTGTGAGTTATTTAATGTTGAAATTTAAACATTTGAATTTTGGTTGATTGTTTTTGTCTAGTGACATTTGAGTTATTTAATGCTGAAATTTAAATATTCTACATGCAGTTTTATTCCTTCAACCACAGATATTTTGTATATAATTTTCTACTTTCAGCATGAAGGTATATTTTTAGATAAATATTTTGTAGGTCATAAAATATATTGTTGGTAATTTTACTATAAAAATGTACTGTTGATTTTTGTTGGGGGGTTCATTATTTACTCATAGCTGGGATCATAACAGGTGTTACCACCCTAGGTCAGGGTTGACTTGGGAACAATAGCAATTAAGAGGTGGTTGCATGCTCCTCAAAACCTCCAATCTCTTTATCAGAGGCCTTGCTGCCAGATATAGTTTATTGTTACACCCAGGATGCATTTTTCATTTGAGATTATACATTATTTATTTGAATTGTTATCTTCATCTTGATTGTTACAGTCAAAATATTTCCACATCCCTACCTTCCAGTTTTTTAGATGAAAACCATATTCAATAACATGAATTTTAAACTAAACTTTTTATTTGTATTCAGTTGTTCATTCAAAGAAATATTTTGTATCAGTTTATTTCCTCTTTGTGAACTAGATTATATAGACACCATTGTATGACTTAGACACTGAACTCATAGACAACAAATAAACTGCAATTCTTAACTAACATTTCAGGTGGTAGACTTTTGGAGCATTAAACCTAATGTCTCTTTTTTCCAGATCAAAGATTCCCAAACAGTCACCCATCTAGGAGGCTGATAAATGAAAAAACAAATTCTTATCTCAAGAAGAAATTTCTGTTCAGTGTGCTATTGGAAAATAGAATTGGAATCAAGACAGGGTCAACTGTAGATCCCTTGAAATTTGGTAATTGTTTGCATTTCCCTGCTGGTCTTTTCCAACCATAACATTTTTTTTTAACAACAACAAAAAAGCTACTTTGGACCACAGGCACACTGCTTGGATTTTTGTGATGAAGAAAATAGTTGTGAGTTGTGATATAAATTTTTTTACCCTTTTGATTTACAAAAAGCTTTTTTTTTCTAATGTTGAATTTGTGAAATTGATTGTTGACCCATGGAATTGCAACCTCAGATTTATGATTTCATTTTTATCCAAACCTTCCTATTGCTATTTATATTAGTCAAAACTTGTGATAAAATAAAAAAAATTAAGATGAAAGTTATTACTAGTCAAAATTAGTCATAATGGTTGACAATGCTAGACCTAGTAAGAAAGTTATCAGTGTCTAGCCTGTGCTCTGATTCTTTCAATGACCTTAGTCACCAAGGTTGACCTTTATTATTCTCATTTCTATATTTTTTATCAAAATTAACAAATAGTGTTATTCAATACCATAATTTTCATAATTGCTAATATGCTTGACTGCTATATGGGAATAAAATACACTCTGGAACTGAACATAATATGATTTTATCAAGATTCACTTATAGGCGAATTAACTCTTATCTAATATTATAAACTTTAGTATTTCTCAGCATAACATTAGTACTATTAGTAGCAACAATATTGCCATTTTTTTTATTAGATTTTAATAATGGTTGACAATGCCTTAAGTGTTATTAGTACTTACTTTCATCTTAATTTTTTTTTAGTTTCTTTTTATCTCAAATTTTGCTTGATGTAAAAAGCAATAGGAAAGTTCAGATAAAAAAGAAATCATAAATCTGAGGTTGCAATTCCAAGGGTCAAAAATCAGTTTCATAAATTCAACATTAGAAAAAAAAACCTTTCATAAATCAAAAAGGAAAAATAAAATCATATTATATGTCACAACTACCTTCTTCATCACAAAAACCCAAACAGTCTGCCTGTGGTCAAAAAGTAGCATTCTTTTATTAGGTTAAAAAATATTGTGATTGGCCAAGACCAGTAGGGAAATGCAAACAATTACTATATTTCAAGGACTCTACAGTCAACCCCATCTTGATTCTGATTTTTTTTTCTGATAACACACAGAACAGAAATTCCTTCCTGAAGTAAGATTTTGTTTTCTCACTTATCAGTCTCCTAAATGGGTAACCATTTGGGAATACCTGTTGCTGCATGTGCAGGTGGTGTAATGGATAACAGCTCAGAAATTGGAGAGTCAAGTTCTAATTCGAGTTGGAAATGTTGTCATATTCACTTAGGTGCAAATCATAAATATGAGCTTGCAATTCTAAGGGTCAAAAATTAGTTTCACAAATTCAACATCAGAAAAAAGCCTTTCATAAATCAAAGGATAAAAACTTCACTTCACAACTATTACCTTCTTCATCCACAATATCATTTGAAAAGCTATGAATTAGCCACTTTTCTCCATCTTAGATCGTATCAGCAAATCATTATTATCTCAAAAAAATTCTTACAAGCTAAAAATATTTTCTGGCTATACATAACCTGAAAAAGTTGATAAACCATAAAAGAAACAAATCCACCAAGTGATACTGTATGTAAATACACAGTAGAAGAAAAAAATCTTTCAACAAAACAGGTAAGAAAAACAGCATGAAAAATCTTTTAGCAATAACAATAACAACAATAATATTGATAGCAATAACAATAATGCTCTTTACAAAAGAAGACAAAAGCAGTTGATAGACAAGAATAAAAGAAAACATTTTAGAAAAGCAAAACATCAATCAATCAAGAAATCGGACAAAAAGAAAAGTCATTTACAGTTAAAATATCATATGTGAATAAAATAAAATATGATAAGTGAATAACTAATATCATAGTATTATAAAGTTTTTCTTATAAGAAATACTTGGCTAAGCATGGCCAACCAAATAAATCAAACTTTGCATCTAAAACCAGGAAATATTTCTTTAAGCCATTTTTGGAGGAAAAAGTTGCTTTCAAATACAAAACTTAAATAAAATCAAACCATAATGGATTTGGTATAATTTCATCTAAACACAAGAGAAGGTTTTAGTTTATAGTCAAAGAAATAATGAGGCAAAATTTATATTAACCCATTTATGCAAGATGTTAAACTAGTTGGGAATGGTTTTAATTATTTCTGGTTACAAAGTTTAACGTAAACTATAATATTTTGTTTTCATAAGAAAGAACTTGGAATTTTTCATTATGGCACAAAAATATTATAGTCTAATCTATTAAGCTTGTTGCCTATAACTGAAAAAGACCAAGGCCAACTAGTTAGGCACAATGAATAAATGGCTTTTAAAATAACTGAAATTCATTGTTGCTGTGCTTTGTATAGAAACAATGAATTTGAGTTATTTCTTAAAAAAAAATGAAATTTAAACAAAATAAAATACTTACTGGTGTTTTAGTCTTATGTCTCTTTCAGTTGATAAATTAATTTAAAATTTGATAAAAGGTAAGTAATTTCCAGATATTGTATAGCATACCTAAAATAAATAAATAAAGTAATAAATTACTTAAAAACAAGAATCAGAGAAAAGAGGGTAAATTATTTTGAATGAGGTCAAGATGAAAATTATAATGAAGGTTTAAAAAATGAAAAAAAAGACAAACAGATAAGATTTAATTAAAGACAAAGTGACTTCAAAATTTTTTTTTAATGAACAAAAATTCTCAGTCTAGCCAAGAGGCCCTTAAAAAATAAATTTATGCTGTTTGGTCATTTCGTCAGCTTGTGTTCTGCAGCCTTTCATTAAAGGTATATTTGCTTTAAGCAGACAACCAAAAATCAAGGACCATAACTCATCTTAACACCTTCCCTCTTTTTAGTTTTCTTGTATCATTTGACAGCCATGAATGCGAGATATTTTTATTTTGACTGTAGCAAAATTTTTTTGGTTCGGACATGTATTTAAAAACCTTAAAGGCAGAAGTTCATGGCTTTCAGGAATCTGCAGACTCTTCATCTGTTGATTCTTTATTTTCATTGTTTCACTCTTTAATATCTCTCTAGGAACAATTTTAATAACAATGTATATTAGACAGCCATGACATAACTATGTACTTAATATTATCACAAAACAGAAATAATATCTTCTCTTTGTAATTGGTTACTTAATCAGTCATCACTGTAAACAACAATCTTTATTTTTACAAGATAAACAAAACCAGAATGACTAAGATTTTTTTGTCTAACCTCACGTTTTTTTTTACTTCAATGCAGAAGTTCACTTATCTCATAGCTCAGATCTCAGTCTACTCTGCTTTTTTTTAATCATTTTAACCCAAACAAGGCAATAAAGTCACTAAGATTCAAGGGATTTCTGAGTGTTAAAGAAAAAAAACACATTATTAAGGTGAGAAAACAATAAAAAGAATAGGAATTAAGAAGAGAGATGATAATGATTGATACTGAATTTAAATTTTTGAAGATCAAAGTTAAGTGGAAATCAGGAAACTAGAAGAAAGTTCCACAAGTGTGAATTGTGAGAAAAGAAAGTTAGCATAGAACTTATGGTTACATCTAGCTATTTCAAGTGTAAAATGATAAGACCTCGCTGCCAATCTTGAGAGTCCGTCAGTTAAGTGCCATATGTGATACATGCTTGGGCAATCATGTCTTGATATAGACATGACTGACTGGGCAGAAGATTATCCCACAGTAGGTTGCTATTACTTTCTGCGATAGACTGGTTGACAGTCAAAGCTATAGAACCCAATCTGTCTTGTTATTTAACCCATAACTGGAGAAAAGAGACAGATTAATACAAGTGTATTTGTGCATAAGTAAATGCAAAGAATTCAAGTAGAATTTGAACTCAGCTCCCAGATTTCTCATTTTGAGCCGATATCCACTGCACCACAATGCACATGTTTACTCTGCTTAAATTCATAAAAATCTAGGTACCATAAAGGAAGGATCTTCAAAACAACATGAAATTCATTTATAGAAAAGGCACAAGAAAGCTACATTATGGTAACAAGAAAATGACTGAAGCTTAGAAATGATAACATTGTAGATTATTCTTTATATTTTATCAAGAAGTTCTAAATGCATAGCAGAAGCACTACACCAGATGTCTCATCAATATTCAAAGCAAGGATGAATGGTAAACTTATATGAAAATTAGATTCTGGCAAGAAAAATTTTCTAATATGACATAGTGAGCCAACTTTCCTAGCAACTGATTGAATTGCCAGTCAATTTATTCAACTAATCAATTTTCTGTAACTTCATTTTTGTATATTTTATCTCGAACACTTTAGTTAGTTCCAAATGCGACAGGTACATAATTTGAAATATCTCTATCTTGCCTCACAGAATTTTTTTTTATGTTCAAACCAATATACTAAGAATTGGTTAATTTTTCTGTTTTGATTTTAGAAACTTTATGAAACTGATGAATAAAAGTGGAATGATAAACTCTGGCCTCAACAAAATAGAAATCATCAACATTGGCTGGGAAAATGCCATGAAATTTATGGTTACAATTTTGTGTAAAAATGATCTGATCATACTTGAAGTAACTGCTTCCATCATTATATTAATTCCTTTCTGACCATTAAATATGAAAGGGATCTGACAATCCACATGAACACATTGACAGCTTCTAAAGATTCCTCTGTGATACATTGGTCTCTGAAGAAAGACAAATCTGTCTATGAAATAGATCATGTTGCAGGAAGCTATTTTTAAACATCCATTGATTTATAAATCCTTTGAGTTGAAGATATTCCAATGGCAACCATAAAACATTCACTGGAATATAGAGAGGAATAACTTTTAATGTTGTCTGCTTTAATATCTTGAAAACTTTTCCCCATTAGTCTTAAGTACGTTTTCCATGAGATTATTTGTACAGACCTATTTTTTGTACATTGTTAGCTGCTATTATGAAGAACTTATTCAAATATTTTATTTTTAATCCAATCAGTTCTTTTACTTCTTTGCATTCACAAGTTCTATATTCTAACATCTTCAACATTAGATGTGTGTTCTATATCATTTTTTCCATTTTGAGACTCCATGCTTAGAGTCCAACCTTGACAACATTTCCCCAAAATTGGTTTCTTTTTACTTTGCCTGGCCTCTTTATAACATTCATTCTCCTCCATTATTTTTCATTAGAGAGTTTAAAAATTATTAAATTAACCAGGTTTAGGAAGCTCAACCACTTTTAAAGGAACTAAAATTTTCAAAAATTAAAATTTTAATTTTTAAAAAATTAAAATTTTAAGTTCCAAACAGGCCTTGTGTTTCTACCTCAATTACATCCACTTCATAATCTGGTTCAACATCACCTTTTAACTAACAGATCACTGTTTCCCAATTTATTTGTTGAATATTTTTACGAGTTAGCACTGCAGAGGGAACATGACACTGTAGTGATAATAGTAAAAACATAATATCCTTTCCTTCATTTTCTATAACCCCGACATTGCGTGCTTGGTCAGCTGATGTCATGTAGAAGCCAACTAAGCACTAATGCTCTCACCAAAGTTAAAGCAGAAATGTGTAGACATTACGACAGAGTATAAAACAACAAAAACCACATGTGCAATTCCCTTAACTTTTCAACGCACACACATGCATGCTATGCTTCAAGTCATTGGAAATTCAACGAACATCAAACTAAAAAGGATGACTGTTAAAGATAATATCAACACAAGAAAATGGATACAGAAAATGAAGGACTAATTCAAAAGGACAATCTACACATGCAAATTCTGGAACAATTTATATGAAACTTTTTATAACCTACACACTAAAATACACATAAAGCGGTGAACCTTCAACTAAACGAACAAAAATATGTACTAATGGAGTCAAAAACAACAATAATAAAAACGATGGTATAGTTCATACAAACCTGGCCTTTGTTCATTATTATCACCCTCACATCAAAAGAATACTGGTCACCCTACAGTACAACCCAAACAATGGATACAGGTTCAGTCATAATCTGGTGTATCTCCAGGTTTAACAGGGTACATTAACAGATTGGAAGGATGCATTATTACAAATGTACCCCAATTATAGATGAGTACCTGTTTATCTTCTTTGTCAATTATTGTACCTTGATATACCTACCCACCACAGTCACTTTTTAATACAAATGTATATCTTCTATATTATAAAATTGTCTCATTTGCTGATGAAGCAGAAATCTCAGTTATTTTAGTTGATTTACATTTAAAAAATGATTTTTTTTATTTATATTAACATTATTGGTCACACTTTTTCAAGGAATTTTATCATTTATCACTTTTTTTTTACAATGATATTCACCCTGTTTAAGACCCAAGAGCCACTCAAGGTAGGAAGCTCCATCCTAAGCAAGGTAATAATGCTACCAAGATGCAATGGTACACCAGAAGTGAAAGAGAAAGGAAATATTTTAGAAGGAACCAAAAACCCAATCTTAAACAAGAAACAAGTGATAAACCTTTACTCTTATTCAAAAGACCGAGGAGAAGTGTGAACTGGGTGATAGGCAAACCTATCTACTCCTGTTGAGTAAAACACATAAATAATGTTGTCTTGCTGAGGTGGATCTAATACACAGAGAAAGTGTTCTGTGGTATTATTCAGCACAATATTCTGTGCTAAACAGATATACACAGAACAGTACAATAGTTACAATAACAGACAAAACAGAACTTACAACACAGAGAGGAGGGGTTTAAATCACAATAGTCACTGAAATAATCAGTTCAAATATTACTAGAATGGCACTCGAATATTATGCCTTGACTGCTACTATTCTTAAATAAATCATTTCAAGCCATGGAGTATTCCATCATTGAGAATGCTACAGGGGTGTCAGTCACTTTACAACAAATAGTAAATAAAAGTTCAGAATTTTAGGCAGAGATGTTAGAAGTATTCAGTTGAAGTAAACTTTTAAAGGAATCAGAAACCATATCCTAAACAAGAAAGAAGGGATAGACCTCTCCTGTTCAAAACAGTAGTTATATGGCCATAAAAAGTCTGAATACTACAATTATAAGCACAATAATATTAATAACAACAACAATTATAGTAATAATAGCATGAAGCCTCATAGTAAGTACTAATTAAAGATCAGAGTAAAAGTGTTGGGGTTAAGTGTAGGATTAGCTTCAAATATATGAGTTAGGGTGGAATTAGGGAATTGACAGTATGGCATTGTCTGTTAAATTTTAACTTAGTTCAAATATTCTCTATCAAAATAAAATCAAGCAAGAAATTAACATTATTTGAACCTTTATTTTAAGTGGAAAAAAAAAGGTCAAAGTGCATGAAATATGGTGACATATGTGTACAAAAGATGATTACACTTAGACATTCAAAAATGAATACACTTAAAGTCAAGTGCTGGATTAACAAAATAAAATTAAACTATAAGTAAACTTCTTTGTTTTCTCCTCTCCTGAAATGGCATCCACATTACCTGACCATTCAGACAAACTAATTAGACTTTCCCCAAAAATATAAGATTTTCTCTAATATGGAGAGTAGAATGGGAATAATCTACCCTGTGGCCTGAATAAATTATTTGTTTTGAAATTTCTTGAAATAATAGACAACCATGACAGAAACCTGGCAAGTATAATATCTGAAACACTGTGGCTATAAAAACCAAGATGGAGACACCATTATCAGTAAACCATTGTATTAACAAAAGTATTTGCATAAAAATTGTGACCGTTCTGCTTAGTAGAAAGATTATTGTTCACTAATGTTTACCTTCTAAAAAACATGAAAGCAAAGGAAAGGTTGTAGATTAATAGCAAACATGTAAATATTTCATAAAATCTATTCTCTCTTTCATATTTAATTGCACAGGTCTGTGTTTGTGTACATAGATAAATAAGTTTCCTTTACTCAGAGAGGAATAAATTTTTAAGATTTAATTTTGAGCCTGTCTTTCTTTCTGAGCATCACAAGAATTTATAACCAAATTGTTAATAAAGACAGCAGACTATTTCTTTCTTTACTCATAACAATGTCTGATATGAAATGTCAGAGTCAATGAGATTCATTAAGTTGTTTTTAAAATCAAATATGTACAAGTTGGTTATGAACCAGTGGCCAAAAAAAAACAAGAACAAAATAGAGTCACATTGGGCATTTTTTTCCCCTTAAAGTACATAATGTGTACCTGACAAAAAATAAGTAATCAGACAACTAAATACATAATCCACATTCACAATGAAAATCTTTTTAATGAAAGAAAAAAGAAAAAGACAGAAAAAAAGAAAGAAAGAATATGATAATTTGATAGCCTTGCTGTCTCTTGTACAATTCTCAGTCCTGTTCATTAAACAGTCCATGCATTTTTATACACTGACCAAATGATCTCATTGTGAAGGCTTGACTCTTCACCTAATTTGCAGAAATATTTCTGGGTGGGAGTAGTGATTTCATGTAACCGAATAATTCTTATTCATGTCCATATTACAAATACTGAGATGTGCTTTTATCATTATTGCATTAAATATTTGGAATAATATCCTTAGCTTTGTTGTTTGGTATACAAAGTTTGGACCAGTACATATTGTCGGTCAATCTGAAAATGGAGTTGGCCAGCATCAAATAGCATTGAAATGAGTAACCACATTATATATATATATATATATATATATATATTTACTAATGGAACAAAGGGAATTATTCTTATTAAGGTATTCTGGGATATTAGAAACATGTCTTCCAGCAAAGAGATTATAAATTGGAAAAATAATCCCTGTTTTAAGATCAGATGAGACATGCGTTTGAAATGACTTCTGATAGAGCAGCCATAAGAAAACCAGTTCTTAAACCAGAAAACATTTTGTAATCAACAACCGAGATAATTGTCAAATTCTTGCAGTTTTAGTAAACTGTTATCTTTTTAGAAAAGTTTTCAGTTGATCAATTTTCAAATAGTAACAAAGCATAGATTCTGCTCACCCAAGAATTTAGATGAAATCTTCTGGAAACCAATATCGAATATGGCAGATTTTTGTTTATTTGAAGGATTGGTCATTCAAACATTCCAGAGCCACCATTTATATACATTTTACCACACAATACAGGAATCCTTTGTATGATTATATGGCAATGGCAACAATTAGTATCTGGAAACTTGATTTGAGTTCAAAGTTTGAAAATTAATATTACATGCCGATTTGGAGTTTTAAGAGAGAAATCTGAATTTTTTGCTGTTAAATAAACCAATTAAAACAGAATATCAACATGTTATGCAAAAAATTCCTGTGTCACTGAGCAGTTAACAAGTGCACCAAAATGACATCAAACATTGACATGTACTAAAAATGGTATAGGTTCATCTTTCTTTATTACTAGCAAATCCATTTTCAATATTTTCATGAGATAGCAAGAGTTTTATCTGTTGCTGGTAAATGTTATTTAGTCAGCAGTTTATCTGATAATAAACATCAGTGTCCATAAAGAAAGGGCATACTTATGTAGAATTTTTGTTGGAATTTCTTAAATCAGGAATTATTCTTATTATATGCTCTTTTATTCAGACTAACATTTTCATCTCATACTGATTGTTAAATTCACAGAGTTTCAGTTTTTATTTTCTGGTCTTGTTCAAGTTCATGTCATATTCATTAAACTTATAATTTTAAACAAAACCCTTTATTTAAACCACAGGAGTAGTCAGTTAGTCAGTTAAGTGTCATACATGATACACGCTTTGGGCGATCATGTCTCGAAAGAGATATGACTGACTGGGTAGAAGGTTATCCCGCAGTAGGTTGTCATACTTTCTGCAGTAGACTGGTTGCCAGCCAAGGATATAGAACCCAATATGTCCTGTTATTTAACCTATAACTGGAGGGAAGAGACAGATTAATACTTTTCCCATGAGTATTTCTGCGTAAATGAATGCAAGGAATTCAACTGGAATTCGAACTTGGCTCTTCCAATTTCTCATTCCGAGTCGATATCTACTGCACCACAATGCATATCCAAACAAGAGTAGACTGTTTTCATTCTGCTTTCCATGCATAAGGAACACCTTGTATCAGTTAATTTTTTTTTTTTTTTTGCTGATTTGGTTTTGTATCACTTTTGTTTCTTACACTGAACTGGAGCTTTTTTCATACTACCTCATCCTGTGATTGAACTCAGCTGCCAAGAAAACAAATTATAACCAAAAATCTAATCAGCTAGATCATATGTCTCTTGAACACTCCAACCTGGCTGCCACCCAGATACCCCAAGCTACTCTGCTATTTACCATTATTGACACAGCTCAGCAATGGCAAAATCTCACTGTTTAATTAATTCATTAATTCCTTATGTGTAGTCTGAATGAATGAGCAGAGGCAGAGGTTTTGCTTACCTAGTACTGAGTTTGTTTTTATGAACAGTTTAAAGGTATTGTAGGAAAAAAAAAGCATGCATATAAACCACCCCCACAAGGTAGTGGGAGGGAATTTCTCCTTGTTTTTGGAGAACTAAAAAGAAGCAGATATAGATTGGTATTGGAGAAAGGAAGAGTAAGAAAAAGAAGCAGTGGAAGTCTTAAGAAAAAAGAAAGAGAAATCCAGGAATTATATTTGGTTCAATTGGTTGAAGTGGTCAAGTTTACTGTTGGTAAATTGGAAAGAAAGGAACCCAGGATTAAGGCCACAGGTATCCATTTCACTCTAGCTCTCTTCTTTAGCAGGTGTTGATAAATATGTGCACTTTACTCTGTGGTTTGCAAAAAAAAATTTTAAAAAATGAACCATTGTTAAAAATATCTAGGTTTTTGAACAGAATGACTTTTGGAAATACAGAATTAATCTGTTCCAAATTTTTGTTACAAAGAAAGTATTCCACTGGTTGGAAATGTGAAAATGTTAAGGAAGAATAACATACATTCCATTGGTATAAGTTTTGATTTCTACTTGAATATTCCTTTTTCACTGTAAAAATCTGCTATAATTAATATAATTAATAGGAAAAATCTATCCTATTGGTTATTAAGAACTAATGTAGGTAGAGCATAGCTTTTTCATCCACAATGCAAGTTTTTTTAAAAAATGAACACAATTATTTGCACACTTTCTTTTTTTCATTATTTGTTATGATTGTGTTCTCAATTGTGTTTTCTTGTAATGATTGTGTTCTTTTAACATTTGTTACATTTGAACAGTTTTTTTCATCTGGTTTTCAAAACTTGTATAACCTGATATAATAATAATGATGTGATATTACAAAACAAACAATCTTTTAAATTTGATCATTTCTGTTTGCAAATAAACAGCTGTCACTGCTTCACCACACATGCCATCAGAATAAATTTATTTCAGAAATTATTAAAGGAAAGGGAGAAGCTAAGCTCATCTTTGTTACTTTGGTCCCTGTACTTTATAACCTTTCACAAGTGTATGTTACATCTGCTAATCTTCAAGATCTTCAATCAAAATCACTTATCTTATTCAATAAAGTTCTCAAACAAACCAAAAAGTCTTTAAATTTATTATTTTTTTTAAAGTCGTATTAAAAGATTGACCAGATTTTCAAAGTGGGTTAGGCTAAAACTTTTTTGGCACTCTTTCATTTATTTAAACTTTAAATGTATTGCTAATGATTTTACTTCAAAAACTTCATTAAAAATCATGAAGCAAAAAACAGTCAGGAAACAGGAATTAATGCAAACATTATTGACAGAATTAAGGCTAATATATAATTCAATTCATTTTAACTTCGTTCTTCATTACTGATGCTCCTTCTACTCAATTTACACATCATTTTCCTGTCTGGGATCTCTCAGAACCATCTGTTACCTTTTGCAAATCAACTCAACTAAAAGGTCCACAATAAGCAGAACTTATTCCTGATGAAAGTCAGTGAATGAAATCTTGAACAGAGGAGACAACAACATTTCAATGAACATTAACACTATTTAAATTCACCCTGTGGCTGTGACAGTTGTATATTTCTGCATCAGTGTTAGATTTTGACCCCAGAGTTTCAAATGGAAATTTTTAAAACATGCCCTCTTGTCATAGAAAGTTAATGCAAAATAACATTTTCACTCTATCCACTTCCCATTCCACATTTAAACTTGGCTTAGTGTGGCACAAGGCTAATAAATATAAATCTCAAACAAAATTTGGCCAACAAATACGGTATGAACCCAGAAATTATGAAGATGCCTGCCAGAGACCAATGCTTACAAGTTTATCTTGCAAGCCATGATGAGTGAGTGAGTGAGTGTGATCTTCTGCAACAATGACACAGAGTTTATAAGAATGCAGATTTTTAGATTTTCTTGTTTAAACCATATATTTTCAGTACATGTGCATTTATGGTACACCACAACTTCCTTTTCTTTAATATCTATAAATTGCTATCAGTGTTTTTCAAAACACTGATATGGAGTAATTTTCCATTGCCTAATATATTGTTTTTAATTTAGAACTGTCCTAGACTAGTTGACAATCAAGGCTAGAGGGATCAATCTACTCTGATATTTAACCCTATACCAGATAGAGAATGATTGAAAATACATTCCATGTATTTCCTGGGAGCATAAGTGTAATGTGAACTAAAGTCTTACCTGGAAGTTTAACTCTGCTTTTACTGATGATGTCAAATGTACATAGTTGGTGACAAAAAGTAAAAGAATGTAAAACAAATTTTTTTCAGAAACATTTTAGATCTTTCAGCCTACACCAGAAGAGAAGGATGGGAGGGTGTCATTTTCAGTTGGCCTTAGCCATAGGCTGTATCAATAACTTTGCATAATGTTTGTTATATGCATATTGGACTACTTCTCTACAGGTTACTCATCGCTACAGTCTTAGATGAGACTGATCTAAGCAAAGCCCTTGCAAACTAGTGTAGTTTAAATTTACCATATATGCTGTCATTTCATTTGAGTAAAATTCTTCAATCCCTAAATGTTAACGTGGTCAGCACTTTCTTAACTCACCAACCAGTGTCAACAATAGCGACTAATACAGAATCTCGCCCATTTTTTTTTTTTTTTCAATTGGAGTAGATAGACTAAACTATCGCCCGGTTCACACTCCACCCACATCTAGTGAACAGGTGAAGAGGCTCATCCCTTGTTTCCTGTTTAGGATGCGGTTTCCGGTTTCCTCTTTTCCAATCTTTTCACTCTTTTCCTTTTTTATTATTATTTTTTTAATTTTTTTCAATTGGAGTAGATAGACTAAACTATCGCCCGGTTCACACTCCACCCATATCTATTGAACAGGTGAAGAGGCTCATCCCTTGTTTCCTGTATAGGATGCGGTTTCCGGTTTTATCTTTTCCAATCTTTTCACTCTTTTCCTTTTTTATTATTTTTTTTCAATTGGAGTAGATAGACTAAACTATCACCCGGTTCACACTCCACCCACATCTATTGAACAGGTGAAGAGGCTCATCCCTTGTTTCCTGTTTAGGATGTGGTTTCCGGCTTTCTCTTTTCCATTCTTTTTACCCTTACGTAGCCCCCTGCGCATCAGTGGCGTTACCGCCTTGCTTGGAGTGATATGATTAAAAAAAAAAATATATAAATTTAACTGATAATTTTCTCTCCTAGATGACAAATTTTGTAAACTTCTCTTTTCTGCTCAATACCAACATGTATTTTACAGCACCTATCCTCAATGAATCTGTTTTCTTCCACAATAAATTAGTTGCCTACATGTGTCTTTGGCCACAAAACACTTTTTTAATTGGTAAAGGTTATTTGCATATTAAGAATAATAAAAAGAAGTGTAAGACAAGGATGTGTCTTCTCACCAGATTTAGTCAATCTATACAGCAAAGCAATTCTGAGAGAACTAGAAGTCCTGTCATACTTCATCATTTATGGCCACAATGTTAACAACATTCGCTATGCCAATGACAAAGTATTGATAGCAGACAGAAAGAAAACAACAAAAAAACTCCTTCAAAAGGTAGAGAAGCAAAGTGAGAATCACCTGCAAAAACAAAATGCATGGTTATTAGCAAAAGTGCAAATTGCAATGGAGAAATACCAAACCAAACAAGTGCAAAAATTTAAATATATGGGAAATATTTTATGTAAAGTGTGACACAGAGATCTGAAGGTGTATTTGGGATAGTCAAGGAAACATTTCAAGACCTAAGCAGAGTACCAAAAAATAGGAAAATTTTGCTAAAAACAAGAAAAAATACTAAACTGCTACATGATATCTGTCCTCCTGAAGATGAGGAGGAGACTTGAAGCAACAGAAATGTGGTTCTATAGAAGGATCCTGAGTATATAGTGGACCAAACATGTGAGTTATGACAGAGTTTTTGGAGAAAATGAAAGCAAAAAGGAAACTAATACTTAAAATCAGCAAGAGACAGTTGAGATTTATGTGGCATATAAGGAAGAAGGAGGGCTTGGAAAATCTGATACTCACAGGATGGATAAAAGGACAGAAGAAAACAACACATAATGTACTTAGTGAGTAAATGGACAGTGGAACAAGGCTTAAGAGTTACAAGGGGTAGGAAATTGTGGAGAGGCATGATTGCCTACATTTTGAGGGGACACAGCACATAAAGAAGGTTTATTTGTTATCACACCAATGACAATACATTTTTATATGTATTTGCATATTTCTTTCTGTGTCCAGGTAATTTAGTGCCAATTTTCTGTTCATCAAATTGAATGCAATCAACTTGATGTTCATATTGTGCTAATCCATGCTATCCAGCTAGTTTCACAAACCAATTTATGAATGTTGTGAAATGAATCATCACTGGATGCTCATCTACTGTATAGCCTTGAGCCATACAAAAATGAGTAAATAATAATTTACTTTTGCTTCATATTTCCTATGATATATAGTGATCAGTGTTGAAACCTAGATGAAAGTCAGGATTTCAGATGCTGAATTTCAAAGAGACAAGCTCATAGCACTTACAGACTGGTGTCCCATATAAACTTGAGTAGAGTGTGAGTTTTTATAAACAGCTTTTTTTTTCTTTTTTTTTTTTTACACACACACAAAATAGAGGGTTGTACTATACACAGGTAAATCTTTGAAGAGGTTACAAATCATGCAATTTTGGTGACCAGTTGTACTATACACAGGTAAATATAAAATATTTCACATTAAGTGGTTTTTCTGATCATTTTGTGGCAGCTTTGTACAAAAAAGAATGAAGACCATTTATTCACTATAAAATATATCCAGGATGATACCCAAGACTATTTGACTACAGTAGGCCTATTAATATTGCTCAGAAGCTGGGGTTACATTATACATGAGCTATTTGAAAAAAAGAAACAAAAAAAAAAAAAACAGGTTTTTCGCAAAAAATTCAGTGATCTCACTATACATGAAATAGGCTTACATATGAGTATATATGGTAATACAATCTTTATTTCTAACATTTAGCCTTCTATTGAATGAGTTTTACTTAATCTAAAAATTATTCTCCCAAACTTAAAATAGTCTCACATGGTCAATTATTATTCACTAGTTGACCTTAACATTCACCAGAAAAAATGACAACATTTTATTAAGTATTTATATTTAAAGATTCCCATTAGTTTTCTAATATCTTTCCAATTAAAATGTAATCATTACTTGGGAGAGAATCAGTTTAATACATAATAACAATAGAAAACTGATTTCCTACTTTGACTAAAATTTTACTAACTAAAATTTTATGTTAATACTAGTTAATTATACTGCTATATTTTTATGGTACATTTTATTAAGTTCTTTCTATTATTAAAAAGTGAGCCTTCAATTATATTTTTCTACTTTGTGCATTTATAAAAACTGGTATCTTCACATCTGGTTTCATAAGTATCTTTGGACACTGCCACTGAGCAGGGAAGATTACTATTAGTGCAAAATGTTATAGACATTACACAAGATTTCCAACCAGTCTGTCAATTTTTATTGAAACTAATTGGACTGTCATTCTTTACAAGCTAGTTATACTGTACTAATAAAAAACCTGTCTTATAAATAAATTTATTAATAAAAATGTTTACAAATGAAAAGATTTGAAATTAAATTTTTCCATTTCATTGATACAGACATTAAACACTTTTTTTCTTCTTTTATTTTTCCCACTGAAACCAGGTAGCCTCTCTGATATGTCAGTTCCAGGTTTTCATAAAACAAAATAGTCTATGAAGTATTGGCAAAATGGATCAGGAGGGACAAACAGAATTCTTTTTATCTGTATTCTTTATGTTTATATTAAATGTTTCTTTGTAATTTTTTTTCCTTATTTTCTTTAGCAACAGTGAACTTTTGCCCATTATCAAAGGTTAACTGAAATGTTAGTGCATTTTTTCTTTTAAAAGAATATTAGGATTAAAATTTGATACATTCTTAATTCACTCACATCAATATGGCTGAAGCAGCTAAAAACACTTAAACAAAAAAAATAACTAACTATATTATTTTACAGAGTATCAAAGACTTACATTGTATTTATTAGACATAAACATAAAAAAATTAAGTGTCAGTTTAAGCAACTTGAGACTTGAGTCCTAATTCTTGTGCAAAGATTAAGTAACCTGAATAGTGGTTAAAATCCTAAGTTGCTTATTAAAAAAAAAAGAAATGAATAATAAAGTCTTTCGGTCTTCATTCCAAAGTTTGCTCATGCATCTCTTGTGTTTAGCAAAACATACTTTTTACCAGAAGCAAATGTCAATGATCTGGGTAAAAACTAGAAATGTTTATTTTCAAGTGAGGCAATTGTTTTTCATTTGAAGAATTGAAAAACACAACAGGATTTTCCAAACATTTTATTAAGCCTTATACCAGACTAAGCTTAGTATTATATATGCAAATGTTTCCAGCATTTTCTTTAACAAAATATTTTATTCATGGCATAATTTTCAGTCATTAGACTATTCCCCCTGGCCATCTTTCAGATAAATTTTGAATAATTTATATCAGAATTATTGAGATGAGGAATTATAATTATTATAAACATTCACCTCATCTCCCCACTAAGATATGAATGTGGCATAAGGTTGAGGATTAATATGGGGAGACTGAATGCATGCAAACAGGCAAAGGCCAAAAATTTGTCAGTCCCCACAACTGTTAATCAAACCAGCCTCGGTGGTGGCCACCCTTTTAATACAGGTGGTACAGCCTCAGGACACTGTTCCCTAGGAACAGGCATCTCCCAGTGTAAATTTTTCAGGTGCATGTCTGTCTTCAGACAGATATACGATGGAGCCACTCTCTGCCCAAAGACACAGACACGACTGATCCCCACAGACACGAAAGATCCCCCCCCCAGCTAAAAATGCTGGGTGAGTATGTGATTATTATGTCTTTCTATTCAGACTAGTATCTTTATCTTGGTTGTTATTGTCACAACTCTTCAAGAGTTTGTTATACTCTACAACCTCCTCCAAATTTTTAACCAAATCCTTTATTCAATCCAGTGGGATCAGGTTGTTCTCATTTTACTTTTTATGTTCAGGGAATATTTCATCTCAGTTACTTACTAGTCTATTCCCATTTTTGTCACTTGGCTTTTTCTTCCACTGAATCAGAATATATTTCTATCTACCAGACCCAGGGATTGTGCTCAAAACTTCCAGGAGTCAAGATGTTTTAATGAACACTTTGTTTAGGCTTGAATAAATCCAGTAGTGCATTTTTGGAGCCTTAAATCTAGTGTCTGTACTCAGGTTGTGAAATTATTCAGTGTCCTTTCTTAATCAGATGCTCCCAAATGGTGTTCAACCCTATGCTTAGTCAGCTGAGGAGTTTGTCAGAGCCTAATATATGACACTATTTTTTAGTAGTCTTGTTCTCTAGTATTGTTTGTTTTTTATCTTGACTTAATTTCACAGAGTTTGGCAACTACTCTTTTCCCTTCATATATGATCAGCCATGTCTGATTTCAATGTGTATAACTAGACGATAGCCTTTTTTACAAAATTTTAGTTGTTTACTGGTCTTACCCCTTGTATTCCTTACAACAAATGCATATATATATATATTTGCAATGAAAAATAAATAAATAAATCAATTAAACTCGATTTTATTTTGATAGAAAATATTTGAACTTATATCAAGTTAAATCTTAATAAATAATGTCTTACTATCAGTTCCATGACTAATTCTCTACCCTAATGTATATATTTAGAGCTGGTTTCTATAATTTTATTTACTTTTTTCTGCTTTGTAAATTTATTTTATTTGCCTGGAAAATTATTTTATTTCCACAAGTCATGCTTTTTGCTTTTTCTGGTTATCTCAGTATCAGATATCTCACTTTAACTCATCTCTCCAAGTTTTTGTTCATGCTTGCTGTAGTCAGGAATCAAACTCTCAACTTTTTGTGTCAAGTCACTAGATTCAACCAACACTTATCCACTAGGCCATATTTTTTTCATGTTCTTGATTTTAATGCTTCTGTCAGAATCTGCCAAGAATCCTAGTCCAGACTTCTTTTCCCTTACCTTCAAGCTGAGATCAAAGTGAGGTATCTGTTCACTTTTCCTCTGAAGATTATTAGCGGGAACCTGACCCTTTCAATTCCACACTTGGTGGCAGAACCTCCTTCATTGTACTAAAACAGAGGAGAGATTGGTCAGTGTGACAGTGGTTGTAGTAAAAGGCAAATTTTGCTTTTTTGATCTGTATGTAGAGCACCTCACATCAGAACAACCTTGTGTCGTACATTTACAACCTTAACAGTTCATTGAGCAACATCCTTCAAGATTAATTATCACAAACCATTCTTTCATTCTTCTAGTGATTGAAGAATGTATCACCCATTTTGTTGTGATAAAAACAATACAAAAGAACATCACAAACGCACATATACTACCATTATTTATAATAATTTTGAATACTGTTTAAATTTACTGTCACAATTTTCAAGTGTATTTTTAAAAAAATCAAAATTAATAATAATGTTTGATAATGAGTTCATAAAAGTTTAAAAAAAAATGTGTGTGCTCAGAAAGTGACTGCTTCAAATAACTTACTTCTGAAAATCTTTGCTAATACGGTACATTACAATGATAAAATAGTGATAGGAAGATTGTGTAGTGACAACTGTTTATTTATTTTTTTACCTGGGTTCGAATACAGACCACTCAGGCATACTCAACTATGTTGTTTTTGGATAAACTTGTTTTTCAAACTAAGGCAGAAAAATTCTAGTAACTTTGTTGATTGGTTTGCATTTGTTTTTTGTTTCTTTCTTTTAGGAGAGGATATTTTATGAATGAATAGATAAGTGTAAATAAAACATGAAACCACAAGGTCCACTGAAATAAAAAAGAAAGGTGTTTCATATTTATAAAAAAATAATAAATAAAACAAAAAATGTAACTACAACATGACATGTCCTGTTTCAGCAATATTGTGACATTGTGACAAGTATTTATATCTCGTAAAAAGGGAGAGAGAGAGACTTACCTATGAGGGTGAAATTCAACTAGCAATGTGTATTATGGACAGCTTAGGTATATCTGTTGGAAGGTTTGCGATTAAAAAATAGAAATAGTAAAAACAAATAAGTAAAAAAGAGAAAGTATTGGTGGGGGAGTTATAGGGGAACAAAGCTAATTCCGGATATAAACACTGACCCCGAAAGAGCCTATTCAGACGCACGTAGCGAGGTGTGAGAGAGAACGAGCACGAGAAAAATGAAAAGACTTATTGATAATACTGAACAGGACGTTTTTTTTAAAGTGGGGGCTGCATAGTAAAAAAGGAAGTGGGAATGAGGGGGGAGGCGTGTCTTTGTGATCCTACCTGTAATAATGAGAAAAGAAGAAAAACAGGAGGAGGTGGGGAGAAATACGATTCACCGAGGCATAGAAAAGTGATGGAGTGGCGGGAAGGTACAGGAAGAGACCAAGAATGGAAGTGCCCTGTATAATACTTGTTACAACACATTCTGTCGGAAACAACAGCACCTTAAATAGGTTGACGAGAAATTAAATTAAATAGCTTCATTTGTCTATACATTTGATTCCTACCCAACTCTCAGATATTTTTCTTTTTTTTTTTTCAAATAAAAAAAAATTGAAGATGTCATTACCGCCAAGACACGATTGAACGAAATCCGAAGCACAAACATATGTACCCAAAATGGTCGCTATTGACATCTGGGGCTCGATAGAACTATCAATAAATGTCTGTGTAACCAGTTGATTGTGAAATAAACCATGGTGATTGATGACTAAAACACGCCAGTTTACAACCAAATCAGTCAGTTAAGTGCCATACGTGATACACGCTTGGGCGATCTTCTGGGCAGAAGATTTTTTCACATTAGGTTGCTATTAATTTATGTGGTCGACTGGTTGCCAGCCAAGGCTATAGAACCCAATCTGTCCTGTTAACCCATAACTGGAGGGAAGTTACAGATTAATACCTTTCCCAAGGGTATTTGCGCGTGTAAGTGAACGCAAGGAATTCCACTGGAATTCGAACTCGTCTCCCCGAATTCTCGTTCCGAGCCGATATCCACTGCACTACAACGCACATCACTTCTCTCAATTAGCGAGCCTCAAATAAAATGAGGAAGAAGAAAAACTGAACCCGACTGAAAACAACAAAAGTTTGCAAGAGCTGAACTTTGTAATTTGTGACTGAAAGATACCAAAATTCAAGAAGACTCAGAAAAAAAAAAAAAAAAAAAAAAGAACGCCGGAAAATAAAACAATTTTGTCCAATCAAAAAAAAAAAAAAAAAAATTGACACAAAAGACTTTTTTATGTTAGTCGAAACCAATGTTCGCGCCAAATTCTCGAGCCTGGTCAAACAAATATAATCCCGACACCTCTGGAATAGTGACAGATGAGACGAAGAGAGGACAAAACAAAAGAACGCTACCGCGTAGAAACCAGCTATGCGTGACGTGTGAAGAAGCAGTTAAGAAGTCATTTGCTACTGATATTTCCGCCCTGCCCAGAACCGAGAAAAATGCAGTAGACTGACACTGACCTAATTTCAGAAATTACTACCCCTATCATAGTCTATCTTCAAATTACCGAAACGGACATTTCTTCAGCCTGCTACCAATATCTGCTTTACTAATTAACTTTTTGTTACTCCGAATACCAAAAAAGAATCACTCATCACTCTAAACAAAATATTTATTTTAAACCCTTGAGCAGTTCATTTCAATTCAAAGTTTCTAATAACAATTATCCTACCACCTATCCACAATTCTGTTGTGAACACAGTGTCACAAGCTAAAATAAATCTTATTGAAAAAGCAATTTCTACCCTTAAATAAAAGAAGAAAAAAAACTTATTTGTTGATTTATAGTACATATCTGGGTGTGTCAATGAGGGATCAATGCTGCCCTTAAGAGTTCGATGATCTAAAAGTTTTTTTGGGACATCTGCTTTTGACAATAAAATTCTTGAATTCCATTTTAGTGGCAGATCACGGAATGTAACCATCCTTAAGAAAGTGGTTGTAAATTTGTTTAATAAAAGTTTTTTCTTAATGAATAGTTTAAGATCCGTTGATTATCTGAAAAACAAATAGAATAAAAAACAGTATCTTTTTTAAAAAATATTATCTTGGGGTATATTTACTTTTGCGCAGGAATGTACGTGTATATTTTCCAGACATCGCAAACCGTAGGTCGACTTCGTGTTTAAACTATCTAGTAATTAGTGCTTCTTACAGTGTAAATATTCACAGTAGTTAAATATTAGCCGGAAGTGGTGTAAAATTTTTCTTCTCATTTTAAATTTGGAGAAGGTTTCTAGTTAAGACGATTCAAACTCTCTAGCAGCACCTTCCTCATTACAGTAAGAGACGTGGGGGTCGGTGTTTATCGATGCCAACGTGACAGTGGTTGTAATTGCAACACTGGGAAAATATCCTTTTGTCCTTAGCGCCATATACATACGCATATGTGCGGAAAGAGAAATTAGAGAGCCGAGTTCGAATTCCAACTGAATTTCGTTTCATTCATTTAGGGACCTCCACTCATTTTCGATACAAACATTTAAATTGAATTTTTAAAAATAAAAATAAAAAAGTTTTATGGAAGCTTTAGCATTAGCTTAATTGAAAGCTAAATGATTAAATTTAACTATTTCCATTTCCAGTAAGCAAACAGAAATTATAGTCATTGGAATCTACATTTTTGAAATGTTTAACAATTTTTCAATTTTTCGGTCATTCTTGAGCGATCGACACATTTGTGAACAAAAGTTAAATTTATGATCTGATTTAAAACAAATATTACTTGTTTATGGCATAAAATTTAGAATAAAAGTATTTCTTAATCACTGAGGTTTGACTCGTTGACCTTTCAAGTAGGCGATGACAGCATCTGTTACCAATCAATCTGAAAGTATGGTGACCGAAAGTTGACATAAGCCAGTTTAACATTTCGTAAAGGGAATAACCCTTGAAACATGTGACCTTTTAATGATAAGTCTCGTAAAGTTTCCATAGTAAAAGAAAATGCGCAGTTTAACATTATAAATAAAATTTAGAAATTATTTTTAAAATCTTAATTCTAAATGATTTGTATTAATTAAACGTTTGAATTTTCGATTTGTAAATAAAGTCTATTTTTAATGAATTAATAACCGAAGACACTGAGTAACTGGAAGAAATTTAAAAAGATGTTTGAAACTTTAATTAGCAAAGAAAAAAATGAAAACAATTCTTATATAAGAATTCATTATTCATCGAATATATTTTTCTTTTTCAGAATATAATATTCTAAAATTATATTATTTATAAAATCAAAAGTTTATCTACATTAAAAAGTGTAGTTTTAATGCATTTTTTATTTTACTATTTGGAGCATATTTTCGGGAAAATGGTCTCGTAAGGAAAAAAATGATAAAAATTTACATTCTCCAATGAGTTCTGCATTTAACTAATAAATAAAAAATTGGTGTAGATGATGTATTTCTAGAAGTTTTATGCATTTGTTTATTTCTGAGATGAGTTAGTAGTATTTTTTACACTATTCAAACTATTGTCTTCATCTTTGCTGCCATTTGTACGAAGTTTAGGCCGTTGTACGCTTTCGGTTCGAAATTCCTAACACTCGAAAAAGGTCGGAGCGTACAACGGCCGAAAAAATGAGGACAATAGTCCGAATAATGTAAATAATGTAAGTTTTATTGCAATTAATTGGTAGGAAACAACATATGTTAAAAAAAGAAAGAAAGGAGATTTTATAAAAAATAAATAAACAATTTCATACATTCCTGAATAAGTCCTGAAAGTTTAATTAAAATCAAACAAATAGTTGATTTTTGCAAGATTTTTCAAATGAATGTGTCTTTCAATGCCAAAAAATGACTTGCGTTAGGTTTTACTTTTTTTTGCTTATAGTCACATTAAAACATGGCGTGAATCGTTAACGGAAAAAAAGAGATTTTAACAGAAATTGCGAACGTGTTAGAAAGGATTTAAATTATTTTTTTAAATAATGACAACAAAATTTTATCTTTCTTCTTAATAATAGCATCATAAACATTTTTAACTTTGTTAAGTTTGAGCCTTTGTAACATCATGCTGTGCTGTTTTTCGGCATTTGCGTGGAGGTACCTATTTTAATACATTTTTGTTTTTGTTTTACTATTATTTGAAGCTTTTTTGAAAAGTAGTTCCGTAGAAAAAAAAAATTACATGATTTTATATTCCCCAAATAGTCCTGCATTTAAAAATAGTGATCAGTACTCGATTTCTCTAGAAATTACAATGTATGAAGTTAGTTAAGGTGTGTACGTATGTGGGTGGAACAAACGTAAAACAAAAGAAAAAAAATACCGAGATTTTCTAAAAATAATAAATACATTCATAAATACATTCATTCATTTGTGAATAAGTCCTGAAAGTTTCATTAAAATCAGACAATTTTGATTTTTTTCAAGAATTTCCAAATTCATGTGTTTGTCACGGGCAAAAAGTGTTTTTCAACAACAACAACAACAAAAAAAAAAAAAGACTTTTAGTACCGTATACTCGCAGATAAGTCGCACCTTTTTTACCAAAATTTTCTTAAAAAAATAGGGGTGCGACCTATCTACTCAACATGTAAATTCGGCAGTAATTTTTGACTGTCATTGCAGTAACCGTTCGCATAGACCTAGATCCAAGTACCAAAATGCGTATGCTAAGCATTGGAAAGCTGTCCTCTGCGCAAATCACGTACGAAACGATCCTACCGATTCACACCTTTATACTGATCTGATGCTGTTAGAAATATATACATTTATTAGAATAAAATTGCATAATATTTCCGTTTCCAATCCTCGTACGTTTGACATTGTTTACATCTTGAATTACGACCTTGCCCTATATAATCATGTATTGAGCATGTGTATTCGGATATATTTTTACACGTGGTATGGTTGCGCTTTCAAGCTCCGCGTAAGTTGGTATTTCAAGATTTCGTAGCAAAGCGTAACGTTTCAATATTATAAAAAGAATAATACAATTAGGATCCTTGTCCTTGATCATACTAACGCAAAACAGCGTACGACCTTGTCCTATATCATGTATCGAGCATACGTATTCGGATATATCCTGCTGACGTTTAATAAAGTTTTTTGTTTATATTTGAAAATATGCCGGTACAGTAAAAATGTTTCAATATTTGTAAGCAGATTTTTGAAATGAAGGTAAATATTTTATATTTATTTTTATCAATGGGCAATGTAATTTCACAGATTCCAGTGCGACCTATCTGCGAGTCAAACTAAAATACCCAATTTTTTTGCCTCGAACTAAGGGTGCGACCTATCCACGAGTATATACGGCAATTACGTTTGCGATAATAATAACCTCTAGTAAACATTGGGTGAATCGCTGATGAAAATTTTAGTTATTTTTTAAATTTTTTTTTAACTATAGTTCGCCACTGCTGTTTCCAGGTATTGAAATAAAAAAAACTCTCTAGGCCAAGTCACTGCTACTAACTAACGTCTATGAGTCTAGTCTATAACCACTGAGCCATGTGGATATATCAATGCATAAATAAATCTCTGGGACTTATAAACTTAATGTCTTAGTAACTTTCTTTTTAAAAAAAAAGAAACTAGAGCTCATATTGCATTATTGCAATCTTTGTTGAAGCTAATGATTTTAGCACCCGTATTACTGGTCCCCATATTGTATTTATTTCTATGCTTGGCCAGCTTATACTCTGATTCCTTAGGTTTACGTAGTTTCCAGTGGTGTTCGGTTTGAAATTCATAGCACCTGAAGAAGGCCGGAGCGTACAACGGCCGAAACATCGTAAACATGGCAATAAAGATGAGGATAACAGTTCGAACAATGTAGATAATGTAGCATATATCTGTTTATATAAAACTTTCTAATATGTTAAGGAAATTAAATAAAAAATAACTAGAAAAAAAAAGAAAGAAAAGTAATATTTTTATTTCGTAGTTTTTAAATGTTCTGATTTACAGCATAATTTGAACCATCATCCAGTGGAAAATCAATTATTCGGGTTTATAAAGCATAAAACTTTCATCGTAAAATATTTTATTTGGATTTTATTATTCATCAATAGTTTGCTTTTTTGTAAAATCTCAGTCATGTGTAGATTTTCATAAATGGTTAAAAAATAAATAAAATAAAACATACATAACTCAAATTTTATTTTTGGATTTGTCATAACCACTTTCTTTTTACTCAGCATATCCAGGAATGCCAGTTTGTTGTCACTCTTTTTCCATAGTGAACTGTATGGATGATCTTATTGAGTTCACATGGTCCAGTAGCGTCTGGACATCCTTCTGGTGTGGCCAGAGTATGAAGATGTCATCAATGTATCTCAGCCATAGAGTTGGCTTTAGAACTAGATTCTAATGCCATCTACGAGGGTCATGCAATAAATAAGGTGAATTTTTCGGTATAAGAACTTCTAATACAGATATAAGCTTACTTTTTTAAAAATGTTTTCCTTTACTTCTTTTTCAAAGGGATTTAATTTTTTTTTGCAGATTGAAAAAAAAAAAAACTTTAAGAGTTTGGGAGATTAATAAAGATGACCGACCAAGAAGCAGTCTCCAGGATTGAACAGAGGTTAGTTATCAAGTTCTTGGTTGTTGAAGAGGCAAACCAGTTGAAATTCATAAGAGAATGTCAACTGTGTATGGTACCACATGTTTCAGCCAAAAAAAATGTCTACAAGTGGGCTAAATTGTTTAAAGAAGAACGGAGCAGTGTTGAGGATGAAGACAGGCCTGGGAGGCCTACAGAAGTGAAGTCTCCTGAGGTGATCGAATCAGTCAATGACCTCATTCAGTCTGACAGAAGGGTGACAGTGGATGACATTGCAAGGACTTTGAGCCTATATAAAGAACAAACGCAGAGGTCATCAATCACATGGAGTCGTCTTACATCAAGACAACGCAAGGCTTCACACAGCAGCCCAAACGGAGCAGACCATCAACGTGCTGGGCTGGGAACTGCTCCCTCATCCTCCTTACAGCCCAGACCTTGCCCATTCAGACTTTCACCTGTTTGGTCCCTTGAAAGCGTTCACAAGAGGCATGGAGTTTGAAAGTGACGATGAAGTCAAAAGTTCTGTGAGCGATTGGCTGAAACATCAGTTCAAAGACTTTTATGCTGAGGGAATACGGAAGCTTGTGCACAGATGGAAAAAAAAGTATGTGACACTGCTGGCAGACTACGTTGAAAAAGAAAAGTAAGCTTCTGTCTGTATTAGAAGTCCTTATATCGAAAAATTCACCTTATTTATTGAATGACCCTCGTATTTAAAGTATTCTATGTATATGTTAGCCAGTGATGGATATAATGGCGAAGCTATTGCTAAGCATTTATCCTGCCAATATTTGTCTGATCTCAATCCGAAGTGTGTTGTGTGCAGAAGGCCAGAATCTCCATCAGGTTATCTAGTGGAATACTGGTACGTTCTCATAGAGATGAGTCCGAGGCCAGTCTGTCCCTGACTACCGATAGTGCCTCCGCCGTGGATACCTTGATGAACAGACTCACCACATCTGGTTGCATTGGATGGGAGCATCTTTGATAAGTTTCACGAAGTGGGTGGAGTTTCGAACTGATGATGGTGACTTTCTTATCTGTGGGTCAATTATATCTACAAAGAAACGTCTCAGGGGGTGGCACACCGAGCCTAGGCTGCTAACAATCGGCCTGAGTGGAATACCGTCTTTATGAATCTTAGGTAGACCACACATGTGAGGTAGCTTGCTGTAATATTGAGACAACTGCCTGTATGTCCTAGGCTGGAAGTGATCCTTGTTCATGATTAGAATCTGCGATAGCTGTCGTTCTGTTTTCAACGTGGGGTCTTTCTTTACTTGTAATGAAGTTTCTTGGTTTATTCAGTTTTGTCCATCACTACATTTGCATTGCCTTTATCAACTGGCAGTATGATGATGCTCTCATTCCTCTGTAGGGTCCTGATTGCTAGCCCCTCATCTTTCGTGATGTTTGGTTTGGGTGGCTGGCTTTCTCCAATGTCTGTCTCACTTTCCATCTTAGCTCATCCGCCTGAGCCTGAGGGATGTTCATGGTTATTTTTTCGATACGGGCAATAATGTCTAAGTATGGTATCCGCCTGATGGTTGTTGCGAAGTTGAGACCCTTGTTCAGCACTGACTCTCTAGAGGCACTCAGCTGATGTTGACAACTCCCTTCACAGGTGGGTGATTGACCTCGTGTGTCCCCCTTCAGATCTTTTAATCTATTTAGTTTCCGTACTTGGCGTACCTTGACTGCATTGAATTCTTGCCTGAATGATTTGTCCAACTCGTGCCGGATCTTTTTTCGGTCTTCTTCATTAGTGATCCTGCTGAGGAATGCCTGGAACCTATGAGAGAGTTTGGAATGTAATTTTTGTTTCATCTATCGTTTGTACTAGACACGTTCTCGGACCAGGGCGTGTTCCGCTTTTTCTGCGACCAGACGGGCTATCCAAGCCTGCAGGAATGAGTCGTAGTTCCCGGCATCGGTGTAGGAATGGCAGGTGGTTTGATTTTCGTGCCAGCTTCAGGTAAGACTTTTCTATTCGTCTCCATATTTCTGGTGTATCGGATCCGTACCGACCCTTCAGTATTTGTCTATATTTTTGAAATGAGGTATTTACACTAATTAAATTATTCGGACTATTGTCAGAATCTTTGTTGCCATTTCTACAACGTTTGGTCGTTGTACGCTCCGGCCTTCTTCAGTTGCTAGTAACAGAGGGTTAGAGGGAGACAACTCAGGACTATCAAAAGAGGCTCTACGCAAGGAATGAGAATGATATACCCCACTGATTGCAATAAAGGGCTCGGTTCAAAATTCCTAGCACCTGAAGAAGGCCGGAGCGTACAACGGCGTACAAATGGCACCAAAAATGACAATAGTCAGAATAATGTAAATATAACCTCATCACAGAAATATAGACAACTACCAAAATTCATGGTTACTAGCCGTATCTTTATATTCATCAAATAACTGTCAGTTATTTTTCCTCTTAAAAAAAATAATTCTCAAACATAAGTCTCGACATTTCATAAAACACTCACCTCCTTGTCAAAACATGCTTTTCTGCTGTATTTGAAACTAAAAATAAACATTTTTTCCAAATAAGGTAATTTAGACTTTAAATTAATTAAAGTTTCAGATAAGTGTAACACTATTTTTAACCTGGCCGGACGGAAGTAATGATATTAGTGGTATTATTAATTGTTGCAGATCAGACGGAATAAATTGTGTTGGTCCGTATTATTAATTTTTATAAATTGCAAAGAGCCAATTAAAAAAAAGAGCTGTTGTTCTAATATGAACGCAGGTAACAAAATATTCCAGTGTGGGCAGACGAAGGTAAGGGGTCGCCGCAAAACCCAAAGCCGAGAGATATGAACGAATTTATATATTGCGGGTGTGCTATTATTGACAGGCGGAGACGGCGCGGCTGGAGAAATACAATTGATGTTTGAGATACACCGCAGATAAAAGTAAAAATTTTAAATCAAAACAATTTTTGATCATCAGAAAGGAATGTCACCAATAAAGGAAATATTTGATAAGTAACAACAAAAGTTAAATTCTGACTATAGGAGAGAAGTGGAATTAACATTTTCAAGTCTGGGTTACACTGCAGATAAAAGTAAAACAACTTTAAACAAAACAGCTTTGAATTGTCAGAAAGGATTGTCCCAAACAAAAGGAAATATTTGATGAGTGCAAAAAGTTAAATTTCATGAGAATAAAATGAAATTTAAAATTTAGTTGGAAAAGATTTATAAATATAAAAGCTAGATTTTTTCGGCATCAAAAAAAAATAAAATAAAATAAAATAAAAGCTGAAAAGAAGTGATGTCACCAAAATAGAAGCTGCTTCATTGGCTGAACCAAAGAAAAAGAACAGAGAAAAAGGTGGCTCTGCTCAAGGTCGTGGGTGAAAGTGATTTCATTGGTCAGAGATTGAACTTGCTTGTTCGTCATCCTCCCACCCAGTGAATTTGGAACAAGCATAAAATAGAGCTCCGGGGAAGCCAGAGAGTAGTTACGTTGAGCTGAGGCAGAGAATACAACATTACCGTCGTTGCTGCCCACTATACACAAAGACCAACCTTCGGCAGTTTCCATAAAGCTTTGGTGGGAAGCGAACAAAGACATTTTTGAATTGTCACAAACTTGAAAACTCCAATTGGAGTGAACTGACATTACCAACCAAAAACTCGAATTAAGAAGACAAACGCTTCTCTTGGACGAAACTTCCGCTTTGTTGTCAGCGAAGTAGAGATAGGGGATTGGCGATTGTTTGTATTCTATATATATATATATATATATATATATATATATATATATATTTGTTTGTTTGTATCTAAAAACTTTTTCTGCAACTTATTCAGGCGTCATTCAATTTATTTTTAGCGCGTGCACATCCAGTTTGGTTCAACTTGGCGGAGAGACAGGTAGCAAGATTTCAGTGTGACTTTTTTTAGATCAAAATTCACAGTGTGGGCGGAGAAGAACACCGTTGTAATAGTTGACTTGAAGACCGGCTGCTGAATCGAAGCAATCAACAACCAGGCGGCCGAGCGTCGGTCCACATAAATATTGGATTGTCCAGAAAGTTAATGCTGAATTTTAATCGTTTAAGTTCCAATACATCAGAACACGTCAAATTTATCAACAGATATAATAGGCTGACATTTCAGATTAGAGCACACTTCAAGCTAACTCTCGAGAAAGAAAGTTTAAAATTACTTAATTCGTGTCAATTTTACATCCCTATGAAAATGGAAGATTATAAGCTGCATTTTAGAAATTTGATGTTTTTTTAATATGGTAAAGGCAAAAATAGCTCGCAAGTAACAATGTGTGCTGTGTACGGAGAAGGTGCTTCAGCTGACTGAACTGTCTGAAAGTGATTCGGTAAGTTTAAAGTTGATGATTGTAGTCTTGTTGATGAAGAATACACACACACACACACACACACACACACACACACACACACACACACAACAAATGACGACCAAATCAAGACATTGATTGGGAATAATAAACCGTATTACACAATTGTCAGAAAAAACAATTTCATCAAAACCCACCATCCATGAACACGTAGTGAAGCTTAGGCATTCAAATAGCTGCAATGTTTGGGCACTAAATGATCTGAGGAAAAGAATCTTTTGAATCACATTTCTATCTGTGATTTGCTGTATAAACGCAATGAAAATATATACTCTTTTTGGGCAAAATTGTGACAGATGGTGAAAAAGGGATCGTTTTCAACAATATTCAGTGAAAAAAAATCCTAGGATGAACGACATGAGCCAACTTTAACCACCCCTAAAGCAGGTCTTCATCCTAAAAAAGTCATGCTGTGCCTCTAGTAGGATTGGAAAAAAATCCTGTATTACGAGCTTTGGTCAATTCCAGTCAATTGATTCTGAAAAGTACTGGTCACGACTGGACAAATTAAAGGAAAAATGTCTAGACCTGGCGAACAGGAAAGGTGTTTGCCATAAAAAAAAAAAATACCAGACCCTCACGTTTATTTGGTGATCTGGCAAAAATTGTTGCAGCTTGGCTGAGATGTGTTACCCTATCCGCCATATTCACCAGACATTGCCTCTTTCGGATTTTCATTTATTTAGGTCCTTGCAAAATAATCTAAATGTTAAAAATTTTAATTTTTTGGATGGCATAAAATACTTTAATGAGTTCTTTACCAAGAAAGCAACCAAAAATCTGGGAAAATGGAGTCGTTAAGTTGAAGGAAACAAGAAGAAAGGTTGTGCAACAAAATGGTTCATATTTAGTTGAATAAATATTTAATGGCTTAATTTTGTTTTGTGTTTTAATTTCCCTTAAAAATCAGCATAAACTTTCCGGACAACCCAATATATACTATTTCTTAAATATTTTTTAATGGAGAGAATTACGCTGTGTTGTCAGATTTCTCAATATGGCCGTTTTTAGCGATAAAAACATCAATTTAAATTCAATCACAAAATTTAAATTCAATTACAAAGTATTTTTCTTATTGGAAATATTAAATTTAATCTATTAGCTTAAAATTAAAGCTAAAATAAAAGCTCCAAGAAACATTTTTTATTTTTAAAATTGTTTTGTTTAGAATTACCAACTATAAAGACTTTAAAGTTTTGAAACCTTTATAAAATTAATAATAAACCTGTTGCATGATTGTTAAAAAGAGAGTCTGAGAAACGGTGTAGTAATATTAGTTGACTGTGAGTGAATTCAAGTTTCTTCAAACAAGCAGTCAAGAATATATAAATAATTACGTACATTTAACTTTATATTTTATTGCCTGAACAAGATAGAAGGAATTCAAAAGGAGGTGAATGAAGATGTGTGCGTACAGAGATGTCTTTTTTTGTGCGTACGTGTGAGTAAAGTGCTCATGAAATTATAAAAGACTTACATTTGATAATAGTTCTTTGTTGGTTTGGTAGAATTATTAGGTATACCTGTGCATAGTCAAGTAAGCTGAGGACATTTGTATACACAGTGTACTATTGTATTCAATACAGCATGTGGTTCGCTACAGAGCAAATATTTCTCAGACGGGAAACGGGACATTCTAGCTGAAAGAGAAAGAGAGAGAGGATTTTACACCCTTTTATTATGTACTTCTTTTTGGTAACACCATCTAGCTCTTGTTAGAAGTTCTTTGGCAAGCAAAAACCAAGCACGATTTTAAGTCAAGCTACTGTGATTTGTTATGTACTTAACAATTGATTGGTGTCTTCTGCACAAAGGGCTTTCGGCCACATCATGTTGAAACATCGGTTTCTGTCTGATCACTGAAGTCTAGCCTAGTCAATACCTAGAGGGGTAACCACTTGGGTTTGGTAGGTAGGTAGATGTCTGGGAATACCAGGTGTTGTAATGGATAATGGCTCCAAATTGTTAATTGGAGGACCAAGGTTCAATCCTCGCTTGGGAAAGATAGGAATTCATCTTTTCTCCCCACTGCTATGGGTTAATTAGTAAAACGTATCACTAAACCATTATTACCTAAAAGACAACAACAAAACAATTCTTAGTTGGTAAACCGTAAAAACAAATCAATTAATCTTGCACAGAGGGAACTTCGTTTGTGCAAACCCAGTATATGTCAACCCCCTCCCAACCTGTAATAGGTTAGTGTAGGTTTTATCGATTTTTGAGTTTATTTAAATGTCTATGACATAAGCACGTTGACGCTTTCATTATTGCCCCTTTTCTCTTTAGTTTAATTTTTTAATCTCTTCCCCATTAGGTGATAGATATTTCAGTTCTCAGGTAGGTAGGTAGGTGTCTTTTTGTATTTATTATTGAACGAATATGCCTGAATTCATGCGTGACTGTGAGGGTGATTTTTTTTATATTGCTGAAATCCTGCATTATTTTTTCGACTAGGCAACTTACTTTTACAACATTTAGTATTGTTGGCTTTCTAATACTGACACGTTTTATTTGGTTTCGTAAAATGTTATATCATTGGAGAAAATCATTGGAGAAAATCGTTTGGAATGTGTCATTCTTTTCATTTTTGTCTTGACACTCCCCCCCAAAAATATTTAATATATGGGACGAGTTAGGACTTCATAGAGAAATTACGATTTTAATCAGTGATCGTATCTAGCTAAGTTAGTCATATGAAAACCATCCATCCATCCTCTGCCATATTTACACAATTTATGTAATAAATATTGAAAGCTTTGATTGCACATTGCATAATCATGTTAACATTGGAAGATCTTAATTTTAATATATATATATATATATATATATATATATATATATATAGGGAGTAGAGACTCCGACTGACACCAAATCAGTCTTGTTTCGATCCCGGCCAGAAGCAACACTGATGAGCTGTGATACAGCGAAACAGGCTTGTATGTGGATGACTAATATATATATATATATATATATATATATATCATTACCATTTTTTGTTACCAACGATTAACTCCGAAAACATTAGATCTTGATAATAGCTAGATCCTTACACCCACTCAAATGGAATATGACAATGCCGTCTTTAAAGGATGGACTACGAGTAAAAACTGAACAAGCCCAATACTTCCTCTTTTGGGAATGCCTCAGACACCACTAATTGATCATGGATCCATCATAGAGGGGAAGTATTGCCTGAAGAGGGGTTCTTGGAGCTTAAGCACATTAAGTTTTAACCACCAGACTCAGCTAACCGAATAACAGAAAGTACTCAATCAAATACGTACAATTCTTGCACGCGAAAATCATTAACCAACGTTCCCTTGTAATTTGTTCACACATTTTTTTTTCTTTTTGAATCATATCACCCCGAGCAAGGCGGTAACGCCACTGATGTGCAAGGGGCTACGTAAGAATGAAAAGATTGGAAAAAAGAAAGCCGGAAACCACATCCTAAACAGGGAACAAGGGATGAGCCTCTTCACCTGTCCAATAGATGTGGGTGGAGTGTGAACCGAGCGATAGTTGTTTAGTCTATCTACTCCAATTGAAAAAAACAAACAAACAAAAAAAAAAAAAAACGAAGAGTGAAAAGATTGGAAAAGAGAAAGCCGGAAACCACATCCTAAACAGGGAACAAGGGATGAATTCTTTGTCTTTAATCAAACATGATTTATTTAATGAAGACCTGATATGGATTTATCAAACAAAAAACATTCCAAGAACTAGGTGATATAACTTCAAAAGATATACAATGAAAACATAGATGTTATTCTCCATTTTAGTAAGCACCCATGCGTGTTATTTTTATTTGTTTTTTATTGCTAAAAGATAACAAGTGAAAGAGAGAGAGGGAGAGAGAGTTCACTCTTCTTAGTAGGCACAGTGAACAGCAGGGAATATGGAGGATTATTATCTTTCACACGTTGATATTAATATAAGTAACAAGAAGCCGCTTTATCAGGAATGACTGTTTTGGTTGAAATCAAAACTGAAATCACTTCAAGATCAGTAGAAATAAAAATCCCTACAAATTACTTAGCATGATTTATGTTGGATTTGTTTTTATAGATTGGTGCATGTATGTGTTTGTATTAGGGTGGGGTGGGGTTGCTATGACTAAAAATAAGAAAACTATAAACTAGATGTGCTTTCGTGACTATTTGCTATGGTCAATGAAAACTACTATCAATAAACTGTGAGGTAAATTATTAATAGACTTTATGTTTGTTTATTGGAATGACCAAGGACGCATTCCAGAAGCTGAGCAGAGTATTAAGATACAGGAAAATTTCACTAGAAACAAAGAAGAGAGTACTGAATTGCTATGTGATGTCTGTGCTTCCATATAGCAGTGAATGCTGGACAATATCATCAAAGATGAAGGAAAAACTTGAAGCAATTGAAATGTGGTTCTACAGATACCATGGATTGAGCATGTGAGCAGTGATGAGGTTTTAAAAAGGATGGAAATGAAAAAGAAATTAATACTGAGCATCAAGAAGAGACAGCTGAAGTTCCTGAGACATGTAATGAGGAAGGAAGGCTTGGAGGATCTGATATTCACAAGTCAGATAGAGGGAAAGAGAAACAGGAGAAAACAGTGGATAACATATTTGAAGGGCCTGACCAGGTGGATGGCAGAGCAGGTTTTAAGTGGGGTAGCAGGAGAAAGCGTGCTAAGAGATACCAGGGATAAGGAGAAGTGGAAGGCCATGATCACCTACGTCCTGAAAGGACATGGCACATAAAAGAAAAAATAAGAAGATGCATTCAGTAACTAAAAGGTTTTCATTTAGTTTATTCAGTAAAATCCCTGTCTGTTTTCTTAACATTAACTTTATTGAATTGTTTAAAAGAAAAAAAATTTATATCAATATATCGGATAGCTTCATAATTCTATCCTCCCACAAATTTTAGTCCCTCAAAGCAAAATCTGCTCTAAGTGACTAAATCTTCCAGGCAATTGATTTGTTTTTTATAATTCATTATGAAAATTCTCTAAAGACTATAAAACATATCTGACAGATATGGTGGGTGAGAGGAAACTCTCCAGTCAACCTGGTCACTAAATAGACAAAAACTCTCAAATTAGTCTAATGAAATATACCTTTTCTCATAATAAATTCTTCATACTTTTCATTATTTCCTTCAGTTGGTCTAATTAGGAACAGTACTTGTTAAAATCAAGTATTTCCTTCTCAGAAAAGAGTAGAGAACAATCCTATGATATGCATAACATCACTTTTTTCAATGAAAATTGGTATGGTTTTCTGTCACTAGTCCCACTGATCTCTTTTTTTATATGAAGGTTTTATATATATATATATATATATATATATATAATGTTTGTCATGACCAAAATGTTAAGAAAAAAATTGCCCCCTCCCTTCTTTTAAAGGACAAAATAGTTAATAGGAGCAATTTAATTAGTAGGTACAAATCTTAGTGCGAAAACTAAGCCCAAAGGCTGCACAGAAGATGTTCCCCATATTGGTCTTCATTGTAACTTTATTTTTACCTTGACTAGCAATGAAGTTTATGCCATTGTTTCTTTTAATCATTTATTCATAAAAATTAATGATATCATTGGATTAACTTTTCTTTCAATTGGTATACATCCCTTTAACAGAGAGAACAGTCTTTTAGTAGTCTGTTAAGACAATATGTGTCACATGACTTGTGATTTTTTTTTTTTTTAAATCATTTCACCCCGAGCAAGGCAGAAACGCCACTGATGTGCAGGGGGTTACATAAATGTAGAAAGATTAATTAGAAAAGAGTGAGGAGTACAAGCTAGTTAGAAAGGAACAATAGAAAGCTGAGAAAGCAGGTGCAATGACAGATACATGGGCGGAGAGAACGTGAAGATTATACAGGGGAGGGGAGAGAGCTAGAGTCCAGTGGTTAGTAGATGAGTATTAACTTTGCTTTTAAATTTCTGGAGGTCATAGCCGTCAGGAAAGCAAGAATACGGGAGTCAGTTCCACAGGCGGGAAGTGCAAGAGAGGAAGCTGCAGGAGTAGAATTGTCGTCTGCGTTTGGCTAACCTGACTGTGAATGGGTGGGACCCAGTTGCCAGTCTGGTTGCATGGGTAAACACCTGTAGAGGAGGCATCAGTGACTTAAGCTCATCCGAGCAGAAGCCATGAAAGTATTTATAGAAGAGACAGAGGGAGGCCACATTTCGACGATGGGAAAGTGGCTGCAGACGAGTCGCCAGATCAGTACCTATCACATTACAGACTCTCCTTTGGAGCTTGTCAAGAACACTGAGGAGAACGGCAGGGGCACCTGACCATAAATGGCAGCAGTACTCCATGCACGGACGGATGGTTGACTTGTATATATGCAGGATGGATTCAGGTGGAAAAAACATCCTGGATCAACATAGTGACCCAATCTTCTTAGCAGTAGATTTTGCTATGGATTCAATATAGTGCTTCCATTTGAGGTCTGAGGACAGGGTAAGTCCGAGGAGGCGTAGTGTATTACTCTCCGGGAGAATCATCTGGTCCATGCTTATGGGAGGCAGAAGAGGTTGCCTGTAATGGTTGACAGACAACAGCTTGGTCTTAGAGGAATTGAAGTTGACAAGCCACTTCTTGCCCCAGTTCACCACAGAGTGTAGATCCCGCTCAAGGTCAGCAGCGAGATTAAGTCTGTCCGCCACGACAGGTTTCTTACTGGAGCGGGAGTATATTGTAGTGTCATCTGCGTAGATGCCTACTTGGGACTTGATCTCATCTGGTAGGTCGTTGATGAAAATAAGGAAGAGCGTCGGGCCCAGGATAGAGCCTTGTGGGACACCGGCATTCGTGCTGTAGGACGAAGAGGCACGCCCATTCAGAACGACCTTCATTTTGCGGTTATTTAAGAAAGATTGGATTAGGTCAAGCAGGCGACCGGTAATACCATAACCGCGTAGTTTGCATAGGAGGCCAGGGTGCCAAACCCGGTCGAAAGCCTTGGAGCTGTCCAGAGCAACCGCGCGAGCCTCGTCAGACTCATCAAGGGCCTGTAGCATGTACTCCGTTACAGTTGTTAGCAGGTCGGCTGTGGACCTGTCAAATCGGAATCCATATTGCCTGTCGGAGAACAGTTTGTGGGCGGTGAGATGATGAACTATTTCAGCATTGATTATAGCCTCGAACACTTTCCCGAATATTGGTAGAAGACTGATAGGGCGATAGTTGGATGGGTCCGAGGGTTCACCACAGTTCTTAAAGACAGGAACGACTGAGGAGAATTTCCAGCATGCAGGAAAGCAGGAAGCAGAAAGGCAGTAGTTAAACAGTTTAGAGAGGACAGGGGAAAGTTCAGGGGCACACCTCTTAAGGACTATCACCGGGATTCCATCGTCTCCACACGCCTTATGGGGGTCGAGTTTTGAAATTACTCTGGATACTATTGTCGGGGTAATATATACTTCATGCAGTTTGGCCTCAGTTCTAATAGGGAAGTCGGGTGGGTGCACTCCGGACGAGTCGAATGTGGAGTTGGATGAGAATCTGCGGGCAAAGCACTCAGCTTTCTCCGCAGATGACGTGAGAACATCAAATCCATGGATTAAAGGAGGTATTGAGGATTTCCTATTGTTGAGCACTCGTTTACAAATCCTCCAATAGTCCTTGGAGCCGAACTTGCGGTCAGCTATGTGCTGTCGCATTCTCTCAGCAAACAACTGTTTGGCGTCATTTAGGGTTCTCTTGCACTCACTGCGAGCAGAGCTTTTGTAACATCCACTAGTTTTCCTTTTCAGAGTCAAATAGAAGACATGTAACATGTTTCTGTAATTTTACAGGTTCTCTTTCTAGTAAATAAAAACTTCATTGACATTCTTTCCATTTCTCCTTTGCTGTTTTTTATTATTCAGTAGAAAGAAACTCGTGGAGAGCGTGGCAGCAGAGAGTCCTCAGAAGAGAAGCCCCCGTCAAGCAAGTGTTTCGGCCCTTATCTCCTGACACTCTAGGGGGGTTGGGCCACACCCGGTTCATGACTCCGGATGTCCCTCTGCTGCCCTTTTTTCTTTTTTTTTTCCGGGACGAGCCATGGATAGGATCCGTGACCTTCTGGATATGCTCATTTTCACTCAAAGACCCCCACACTAACCACTTAGCCAAAAGTACACCTGATATTTGTAGGAAAATTAAGCCTTATGAAGTTCACTTTTATTCCTCCTTGACCAGATCCAGCTTGAACACCTCTCTGCCGCTTCTGCCATTGCTTTCAGGGCTCTGGTTTTTTCCCTCCCTGCAACTGAGAGCTGTTTCATTTGGCTGTATGCAGACGCTCCTATAAACCCCCTAGCTCCAATTTCTGCAGTGAGGACTTTGACCTGGTAGTCTTCTCTCCTCAGGCTGTTTGCCAGATCAGCATACTTTTCAGTCTTGTAGATTTGAGCTGCCTCCATTCTGTTCTCATATGGCACTGTGAGTTCTATTATAAATATCTGGAACTGTTCATACAGATGGTCTTTGAGGACATATGGTCCAGTGCATATAGGCATTGGTTAGGTCCAGTGACTTGACCCAAAGAGTTGCAAGTTCAATACCTGAATACAGCAGTGGTAAACAAATAACTTAGAGAGTTGAGCTAAAGGGAGATAACTACATGGCATCCAGAAGTGGCATTGCACATAGAATGATATGCCCCAGCAATCAAAAGAAAGGGTTTAGCTCAAAATTCCTAGCACCTGAAGGAGGTCAGAGTGTACAATAAATGAAATGTAAAAATAACAATAAAGATGAGAATAATGTTCCAAACAGTGTAAATAATAAAAATTCTAACTTACTCCAAAGTATAGACAAATACCATCTGTTCATAGTTAATAAAACATATCTGAATAAAAGAGAACTGCTTATATATTACATACACAAAATGTCATAGAAAAACAAGAATTAAAAACCAAAGAAAATAATGATGTAAAAATTTTTAAAAATGCTTTTACTTTTATATTGCATTATAGCTGAGTGCCATAGAACAACTGCCTTAGGTGTGACGATAAACTACATCCAGCCTCTGATTGGAAGGTTCTGAGGGGCACTGCCGCTGTGCCCAGATCCACTTTGACCCAGGGTGTTAACACCTGTTAGGGATCCAAAACTATAAACCATAGCACAATAGTTAGCAAGCTCATTTTTTTTTTTTTTTTTTTTACAAGCCAATCAGCTCACGAGTTCAGACATTTGTATGACTGTTTGTTTTGGTCTTGTAATAGAATCAAATAAATTTATTAAAATTTGGTCAATTCATTCCTTACTAGCTGCCACATGTTTGTAACCTTGTACAAACCAAAACTATGATAACACAAGCACAGTATAATGTTTAGCAGAGAAAGGCAAGACTTTTCTTCCTGCCATCCACAAAAGAAATCTTTAAACCCAAACAAATAATTCCATAATAATTATTTATTAATTACTATCATTAATCATTATTGCTAATGATTTTATAGTATAATCATATGACAAACACACAAATTTATTCTCTTTATACATATAAATTTGCAGGTCATTTAAATTTTAACATGGTTAGAAGTTGAAGTGATGAAGTCACTAGAAGGTAAAAGAGCTTGTTGGATTTATAAGTTAAAACTTAATTGTAAAAAAGCAAATAACTAAATAAATTACAATATTTTATGGCAAGACTCAGCCCAGAGTTTCAATTTATCTAATTCAGTCAAGTTGATGAGACATTTCTTTGAATAGGTGACAAACCCTTACACTCAGTTCACTCAGAAGGAAACTCCAACAAACAACCTACAATCATGAGGTATAACCACTAACAATTCACATCACCAAGTAATTACTTGGTTTAATGAGTGGAGTCAGTAATGTTGCTCTCCACATGCAGGCCAGTAATATTCATGAAAAAACCTTTCAAAATGTCAAGTCATAGTGACGAAATAGATTATCATGCTGGAATTTTCAAGTAAAACTTCCATTTTTTTTTTTCAAAAATTGTTCTAAACTCAATCAGAAGAATGAAATCAACAATAAAATAATCTTTTGTAGAGTTCCTGACTTTGGATTAATAGTTGACAAAATAGTCTTGGAGATTCTTACTACTAAACTAAAGTTTACTACCGACTAGTTTCCCTACATAAATGTCCTTATGCAATAATAAGCGGTTCTATAAAGGCAGGTAATCTTTAAGAACCTATTCTGCTTATTTCCTTTTCAATCTGAGAATGGAAACAAATCACTTTATAGTATCAAAAAGAAATTAAACTGTTCTGATAATTTAATAGAAAACATTTATTTCTTAAGATATTTCCAGATTGAAATTCTGTTCTCGTCATATTTCTATTCAGAAGTATGATGCTTTTAGACTCTAGTGTCATCTGCTGTGGTTTGGTTTCTTAACCACATTATGGTATTACTTATAGTTTTGACTATAATATGTCGGCTATTAATTTATAGGATTATTTTTGGATAATCAAACAACTGGTTTACTAAACATTTAATAATTTTAAGAATTGGTCCATATGAACCAGTAGAATGCCATCACTGTTCTTATGCCATATAAAGTTAGTTTATTAATTTGTTTAACACTGGATTAACGGCTTGCTGATACACTATGCATGAACCTATTGAGTAAATTTCACAAACGCTGGTGTAAAATCAGCAACGAAGAAGAGCAAATGGCGAGTACAAAGTTTCTCTTATAAGCAACCTTATTCAACTTCCATGTTGTACTTCATATGTGTTTTCAGTGATTATACATTGGGTATTTATACCGGTAAACTGGTTCAATGGTTTAGGTCTCAATGAATACATTACCTTTGAACAAAAGTTAGAAAACTATTCCTGTAGATAATATAGTGTTTGTTCAATTCTCAGTCCTTAATGATTGTAGCTGAGCACAGTAGAAAGCCAAGTTAAATACCACTTCCCCATTAATCTCATTTCCTCCTCGTTACTGTTGAATATATAAGCAAGGAATAAATGTGAAAAAAAAAACAAAAAAAAACATAAAAGAATAATGTAAAAGATGTTTTCAGAAAGTCAAACTTTTTCGTAAATATTTTGAGTAGCAGTCAAAATTGACAAAACAATAACCAAAAAGATCAGCTTACAGAATGGTCACTGGGGTGGGGTGGAGGTGTATACTTTTCAGATCTTTTCACTTTTATTAGGGATGGTGCTTCATTCAGCTCTTAAGAAAAGAAACAAATCCATTGATAACAGGCTCATTTAATATAACATTCAACTTTCTTGGGTAGAGAGAGAAGAAAGCTGAGTGAAGCAGGGGAGGACAGAGAGAGAGAGCTATCAGAACAACAAAGGAGGAGAGAGACCTTCAAGAGAAGCAAAAGAGGAGGATGCTACAAGTTATGAGAGGGGGAGAGAGCTACAAGTTTGCCAGACAGGGAGAGAGTTACAAGTAAAGCAGAAGAGGAGAGAGCTATGAGCTACAAGAGGAGGAGAGAGCTACAAGAGAAGCAGAGGAGGAGAGAGCTAGAGAAAAAATAAGTTACCTCCATCCTATCAGTGTTTTCTTAAATTTGAAAACTGAGTGGGTGGGTGAGGGATGCATGAATATCTTAGTGAAAGATTTGTTTTTAAAAAGCATGAATTAGAAGCATTCTAGCTGCATATTGAAAGTAGGTGAAATTTGAGAGAGATAAATTTTGTCAGTAGGTCAATGCTACAAGGGATAATAGAATCACCTGTTAGAAGAGGAATACTGATGATTCTATACTCAGTTCATGGGAAAATTTGCCAGGCAGATAAGCCCACACCTCACTATGTTATTAACATCTTTAGATATTTACTAAACTTAGTCTGGCACAAGGCCATATGAAAATTGAAATATGGATATAAAAACTGATTATCAATTTTTTATTTTATTTTCTTGTGGGTCACCTAACTTAATTTCAGAGAGAATAAAATTGGTAAGCTGAATTAAAAATCTGAATGGAGTAAGTTTTTTTTTCATTTCACCCCAAACAAGGCAGGATTGCCAATAGTGCACAGGGAGTTACAGTGAAAGAAAAAGCTGGGTACAGTGGGTATTGAAGAAAGGATAAGAGATGGATAGGATTCAAGGAGATAGAAAATGGCATTGCATTTAAATTCTTAGAGATTATGGCTGCCAGGTAAGTAAACAGAAGAGATCCATGGGTAGGAATTGCTCGTAAATGAATCTTTTAGAGTAGAAAAGGCAGTTACATTTAGCTACCTTATCTTTGATGATAAAAGGGGAGGAACTAGATGCCAATTTAATAGTATGTGTAAATTTATGTGGTGGGGACACCAGGGAAAGAAGTTCATCAGAACAGTTGCTATGAAAATATTTGTAGAAAAGACAGTGGGAAGCGACATCACATTGGTGAGAAAGTGACTGAAGTCAGGATGCCAAGTCATGATTGATTAAATTGCAGATCCTTCTCTGGATTATGTCAACTTAAGGCATGACTTGACTTGTGCCAGCAGCTATGGGCAAGCAGTAGATCTTTAGAGCACTTTCTCCTTAAAAGAGCAGTTTATTTCAGGTATCAGGCTAGCATCCTGGCCTTGTAAAAAAAAAAAAAAAATCAATTACTACTGCAACAACAGTAGTAACATTTTTCACTGCATCTATGTTTGACAAAGTCTACAAAAATAAAGGAAAACCATGTTCTAGTTGAAGAGGTTTTGCCTGCCTTGGAAAATCAGCATTTAAAGTTTTGTCTTTTAGTAACAACAGAGTGGATCATTAAGTTTAGCACAGGCCAAACACAATTGAGAAGATTATCAGTCAGTTAAGTGCCATACATGATACACGCTTTGGGTGATCATGTCTCGAAAGAGACATGACTGACTGGGCAGAAGGTTATCCCGCAGTAGGTTGCCATTGCTTTCTGTGGTAGAATGGTTGCCAGCCAAGGCTATAGAACCCAATCTGTCCTATTATTTGACCAATAACTGGAGGAAAGAGATAGATTAATACCTTTCCCAAGGGTATTTGTGCCTACATGAAAACAAGGAATTCAACTGGAATTTGAACTCGGCTTGAAGATTATACTGTGTCAAATTTTAAAATAACAGAAGTCTGCCTTCTTACCTTGAAAAATCAGCATTAAAACCATTTGTTTGTATCCAAACATTGGCATAAATGTATCTTATCTATGAGGCAAGCCACCTGTCAAATTTATCAGTGATTAAAGCTGTGAAGACCAAAAATGACCACATGGTACACAGCATTAATTAATGCATTGGAAGGCAATTTCCCTTGTCTCTCTGAAAGTATGGCATTCCTAAAAAACCTTTTTTCAGCCAAAATGATGGAAAGCAATTACTATTAATTTATGTGAGGAAAATGTCTATTCTCAAACCCCATGAATAAACTTTTATTAGCTATGATGATCTTTTCTACTTAAGTCTAAGAATCAGGCATAAAAAACTGAAATTCAAATTTGTCTATGTCATTGCTTCACACTTATTTATTTGGAAAATATACAAATCTCATCTGTTCTAGCTATTGGCCAAATAATAGCATAGACAAAACTCTTTAGTCTTGATGGCTAAAAAAAAGGATTTAAGTTTTTAACAATCTTCTACCTTGTCAATGCACTTAATTTCACAGTGAATATCATTTGAACATTATACGATGTAAATTTCAAACTGACCAAGAAGCAAAAAAGAAAAGGTTCTGATGTTAGGTCAGCTTTTGTCAAGTATATCAAGCTGAAAATTTTTCAGTGCCTCTCATTTGAACCTGAAGATATTTTTGAGCCATTTTTGCTGAAAGATAGTACAATTATAGAGTCAGTCAGTTAAGTGCCATACATGGTACACATTTGGGCAATCATGCCTCTTTTGATCCATGACTGAGTAAGCAGAAAATTTTCTCACAATAGGTTGCCATTTCTTTCTGTGGTAGACTAGTTACCAACCAAGGCTCTAGAACCCAATCTGTTCTGCCATTTAACCCATAGCTGGAGGTAGAAGAGATGGATTCATACCTTACCCAAGGGTATTTGTGTGCAAGTGAATGCAACAAATTCAACTGGAATTTGAACTCGGCTCTTCAATTTCTCACTCAATACAATGCACGCAATTATAAACAGGTTTACAAATGGTATATAGAATATGATGTTGCTATTGGATGTTTGCTAAGATTAGCTAAAACACAAAAACAAAAAACATGCCCTCAGCAACTTTTCACATGGGTTAAGAAAACCTTTTTTACACTCAGCTACCAACTCAAGCAGAAATGGAAAGTGCACAGATGTGAAACATAAAAAAAAGAAAACTTTATTTGAAGCCATTGACTTAATCCTTTTTATTCAATGAATACTTTCAATTACAAAATCAACCAAATTATTTCTAACTGAGAAAAAATTCTTTTGTGAACTTACAATTATTTCAGACTTGTTTACCTGTAGAAAAAAAAATTGTTTTTAAGTAATTTGATAATTGCATTTGTTATATATTTTCTGCATAAGTAATCTAGGATTTTAACCATAAAATTGGCTGTGTGAATACATCTAAGAAAGTGTGTCATGTGGCAGTCAGGCATGAGACAGACAAATTAAGTTACTGAGCTAGCTTTTCATTTCCTCTTGTCTTTTATAGCACAATCATGGAGTTCTATACTACAGATCTATTCATGGAGCAACTAAAAGCGAAAACTAGAAGCCTATTTAAAAAGCGGCTTATTCTGGTTGTGATGCATTTTAGTTTTGTTTTTTGTTTTTTTATAGTAGTTCACAGCTTAAGAAATTTTTAGCTTTTACACTTGGAATAATTTTAACTTATTTAATTCAAGAAAGTATCAAATTGTCCAGACGTGCATTGTGGTGCAATGGATGTCAGCTCGAAATAAGAAATCGAGGAGCCAAGTTCAAATTCCAGTTGAATTCCTTGCATTTACTTATGCACAAATACCCTTGGGAAAGGTATTAATCCATCTCTTCCCTCCAGTTATGGGTTAAATAACAGAACAGATTGGGTTCTATAGCCTTGGCTGGCAACCAATCTACCACAGAAAGCAATGGCAACCTTCTGCCCAGTTTCAAGACATGATCACCCAAGCATGTATCACATATGGCACTTAACTGGCTGATTGAATTGTCCAAAAAGTTTGTGCTGATTTTTAGTCATTCATGTTCCAACATATCAAATTTATCAACAGATATAACAGGCTTACATTTCTGATTAGAGTGCACTTCAAAATATCTCTTGAGAAAATTTGTGTCAATTTTGCATCCCTATGAAAATGGAAGATTGCAAAGTGCATTTTAAACACTTGGTGATTTTTGTTACTGTAAAGGCAAAAATACCTCACAAGCAACAAAAAGTTATGTGCTGTGTATGGTAAAGGTGATTTATCTGACAGAACTCTACAGAAGTGGTTTACTAAGTTTAAAGTTGGTGATTGTAGCCTTATTGATGAAGAATGCTCAGATCCCCAACTACAGATGACATCAAGGCATTGATTGTGAATAATCCACATTACACAATGCAGAAATTAGCAGAAACACTAAATTTATCAAAACACACCATCTATGAACACTTAGTGAAGATTAGGCACTCAAATTGCTACAATGTTTTGGTACTGCATTATCCAGTGAAAAGAATCTGTTAGATCACATTTCTGTCTGTGATTAGTTTTATAAATGTAATAAAAATGTACACTTTTTGAAGCAAATTGTGACAGGTGATGAGAAATGGATTGTTTACAACAATGTTCAGTGAAAAACATTATGAGGTAAGTGACATGAGCCAACTTTAGCCACCTCAAAAGCAGGTCTTCATCCTGAGAAATTCATGCTGTTCACCTGAAGGGATCAGAAAGGAATCCTGTACTATATACTTCTGCCAAATAACAAGTCAATTGATTCTAAAATCTACTGATCACAACTGGATGAATTAAAGGCAGCAATTCAAGAAAAAAGTATAGAATTGGCAGACAGAAAAGGTGTTGTTTTCCATCAGAATAATGCCAGAGTTAACGTATCTATGGCAACCCAGCAAAAATTGTTTTAGCTTGGCTAGAATGTAGTCTCCCTACCACCATATTCACAAAACACTGCTACTTCAGATTTTCATTTATTCAGGTTTTTGCAAAATAACTACAATTGTAAAAGTTTTAATTCTGTTGATGACATAATAAACATGCTAATGAGTTCTTTGCTGAGAAATCACCAAAATTCTGGGAAGATGGAATCTTTAAGTCAAAGGAGAAATGAACAAAGTTTGTGCAACAAAATGGTTCATATTTAGTTGAATATTTAATGGCATAATTTTGTTAGATGCTTTAAGGTTCCTTAAAAATTGGCAGAAACTTTCCAGAGAACTCAATAAGATTTCTTTTGAACATCTTTTTTTTTAATAATTTTCATTCAATACAAGACTCAAGAGCCACTCAGAGTAGAGTGTTCTTAGATGAGATTGTTGTATGGAGGAGGAAGCAAATTCATATTATGAGGATATATAGGATAGATAATGATTGACCTTAGATTTGAAGTGACTAAATGTGTCATGATCAGGAAATCATCCACTCATGAGTCTGTTCCACAAAGGAGCTGCTCTTAGGAAAAAGCTGTCTGAGTGAAACTTCCTCTTTACCATTTGCCTATAAAGGAAATATGGATGAATCGACCCAGTGTACATGTCATGGTGGGTCTTAGCTGTGAAGGTCTGAATTGTTGGAACTAAGCAATGGAGCTCCTTGGAGCATTTGCTATTGAAGCAGTGATTGAAGCAATTAATATTGAAGCAATTAATATTGAAGAAATTAATTTGCAACTTTTCTTTGAAAGGGTTGGAAATAATTATCCACAAAATTGCATCAACACATGGACAGCTTTGGCCCAAATGTGGCAACAATACTCTATTTTCGTTTTGATTTGGCTCTTTTAGAAATAAAGTATTGCAGAAAGAACCAGATAATTTCCAGAATAGTGCAAAAGTGGTAACCAGTTTCCCCCAGTATCCTAAGCAAAGAATTGTATATAGTTTTAATTTAGGTCTGTAAATTTTTGGGAAATTTACTCAAAAAGTTAAGAATCTTAATCTAATTTCTTGGAAGTTCATTTAACATTTTGCATTTAAAGTTAATATTGTTCTCTCTGAAATTTTTTTCACAAGAGCAAATATACTAATGATAAACTTGAATATTTTTGCATAATGTGTATTTCTGCTTTCATGATACAAGAAATTATGTCATATAGATTTCATAATGATTTGATTTCTATATATTTGTTACAATAACACAGCAAAAATGGTACATCATATTATTTTTGTTAGCATAATACCATTAAAATGGTATCTAACGTGGTAAATAAAATAATTTCTAGTCCAATCAAGCAATTAATTTCTAAGTATTTATGTACAAACTGATAAAAAATATATCCAAGAGAGATAAGAATTAGTCTAAATTAATTATAGAGTTGTTTATTTTTATCCATCTGCACTTTTCTGTATGCTGTTGTTGCATATCAGTGACAATACGCAATTCATATATAAAATGAAATATATATATATGTGTGATGGTTAGCAACTTGGAATGAGAAATTGGCAAGTAGAGTTTGAATTCCAATCAAGTTTGTTACATCCACTTTCATACAAATATACTTAGAAAAGGTATAAACCTATCTCTTCTCCCCTTAGATATAGGTTAAATGGTAGGGTAGATTGGGCTCTTCAACTTTGATTGATAACCCATTTAGTAGAAGGACATCTCTGAATTAAAAACGGTTGAGTATAGGGTTAAGTAACCATCTTAAGAAAAATGTACATCCTATGGAAACCACGACAGTAACATGCAGAGTATCAAAGCCATGGTCATATATTCTACAGCTGTAGTGTACAGGACGTGAGTGAGTGATGTATGGTTATGATACTTTTCAGAGTGCACACATACTACACTCTGATCTTAGACAAAAATGCCAATCTATATATAATCCTGCTGTTCTTTTGTCTCTTTTTTTTTTTTTGTTTTTACTTACCTGCTGCAGGTCTCCTGCCAAGTTGGGATCATCATCTCTCAGTTGCGTCTGTCTTTAGCTAGAGTGCTACTTTATTGCATCCCCATATGAGGACAGATATGCTTCTGAGAAAAATAAGACCGAGAGGTGGCTGATCCCAGGGAACAGTGTCCTGAGGTTGAACCACACCATTTCATTACAGGGGTGGATCAACCGATGGTTGCAGAGACTGGTCAATATTTGTCCCTGGCTTATGCGTACTTGTTCTCCACCATAGACTTGGCCTTGTGTCACATCCACTTCTCAGTGAGGAGATGAGGTAAATATTGTACTATGTCAGTTTTAAACTTGAGTAGAGGCTACTAAAAGCAGTATTTAAATGAGTAGGAAAAAGAGCAAAACATTTTTTCAATGGCAGACAAGAAATAATTGTAAAAATGATTGGTAGAAGATATTTGTGTTTGTCTGTACAGAAGTGTTGACATTTGCCTTACCCATGTTCATCTGTCACTGATCAACTTTGTCAAGAATGTGTGTTAATAGAAATGGAAGAAAAATGGTTTTGAGTAAATGCCTTTTCAAAAGAAACTCTTTGATATTAACAGGCTAAATGCACAGCAAAAAGATGACATAATATAGACGTGTAAAAGGGGTATAAGTAATGATTTAGTAGGGAAGGGAAGAGAATATAAAAAAAACAAAAAACTTACAGCTTTTGAGCTTATATTCTAAAATAAAGGCTTGCCATTTCAGAAATGGAAAATATATTTAAAGTGGAAAAAATCTTTTATGTATATATTATGCATAAAAATGAAATATTTGACAGTTTGTTTATAAAAAGAAAAAAGTCATGATTTTGTACTGAATGACTTCTCACTTATTCATGTCAAGTTCACCTGGTGGAGATTTTTACAAAGAATAGCTTAGTTTGACACAAGGCCCAAACAGTGGAGCATTCAGTGAGATGCAAATTGACAATACTAACAATGATTTACTTGCTATGATGTCACAGTAGACTACTAACTTACTTGTACTTGTGGCGGCATCCACCCTGGGTGGGTTAAGCTGACTTCTTCCCTAGAAGTCTAATGGCTCCTTTTGGCTCCACAAGTGGTCTCTGACCACATGTGGTGTCAAGATTTTCCTGCAGTAGACTGGTTGCTAATCAAGGCTACAGAACCGAGTCTGTTCTTCTATTTACCAATAGAGGTGGGGGGGAGGAGAAAAGATAGATTGATATATTTCTGAAGAGTATGCAAGTGAATGTAATGAATTTGACTAGAATTCAAACTTGGCTTTTCAATTCCTCAATCCAAGCTGATATCCATAACCCTAACCGTGTCTCCACAACAACAAAAGCATGATAAAATGCTAACATGTGTCCTTTTTATATATTTGCAAAAGCTTACTTTAGTTTGAAACTAAGTGACAATAGTTGGGTATCTAAACCAGATTAAATTCACTATACAAGTTTTAAGACAAGCTTGGCAACCACTGCTCTACAGCAGGCCTAAATGTTGATCTGTTGTATTTCACTAATGAACTGTGGATGATGAGTTATTGCACTTTGATGGCTCAACTATGAATGCACTGATTTCTTCTGCAATTAGAGCAGTCATCGACAAACTGTGACCTGTTTGGTCTTTCTGAATTGCACACTTAATTTCATAAGGAAGATAACCATTTATAAAGGAATTGTTTACATATATCGTCTTCTGTAGTAAAAATATTAGTACATCCAGCAATGTTAGTTTGTTTGTTTCTTTCTACATTGTGAAATCTCAATGATTTTATTGCGTTCACATGGTCAACTAGTAGCTGGACCTCTTACTGGTGTGACCAGAGTATGAAGGTATCATCTATCTAACTCAGTCACAGAGTTGACTTTAATGATACGAATTCTAATGGCATCTCTTCATATGTTAGCCATTACTGGTGATAATGGTGAGTCCATTGCTAAGCCTTCATCCTGCCTCTCCAATTTTGTGATGTTTGATTTGAGCAGCTTGGCTTTCTTCAGTGTCTTTTTCAATTTCCATCTTAGTTGATCTGCTGGAGCCTGAGAAATGTTCAAGGCTATTTTCCTTGATTCAGGCAATGATGTCCAAGTGTAGTATCTGCCTGGTGGTTGTTGCAAAGCTGAGACCCTGTTCAGCACTGACTACTCAGAGGCACTCAGTTGATGTTGGCTAATTTTGATAACTGCCTCAATGGATGGGGGATAAACTTCATGTGTCATGTTCTGATTTTTTAATCTCTTCAATTTTCCTATTTGTCTGACCTTGACTGCATTGAATTCTTGTCTGAAGAATTTTTCCAACTCATGCTGGATTTTCTTTCAGTCTTTTCCATCAATGATTCTGCTGAGGAAGGCCTCGAGCCCCTGAGTTGATATCTGATTACAGTTTATTCAACAGTTGTATTAAATATTCACATTATGAGCAGCCATCTTTTTCGTTTTTTTTGAGTGGGGGTCTTTACTTTTGCAGCCTGTGTGAAATTTGTGCTGGCAGTAAGTCATTTTTTTCTTTACTTGTTTTTTCCTACAATTCTCCAAACACAATATTATCAGTTATTTTTTTTTCACCAATGATTGTATTCAGGTAAATTCTGTTATTTCTTATCACAGATTCTCAAACTGGTCACATATTAAAGCAGTTTGTAAAAAATGGGGACCAGAGATAAAGCAGAGGTCTTAGGCTGGTAAGGAGATTGTTTCAGGTTAAGAGACTGAGCAAAAGAGAATGCAAGAATAATTAAGAATATTCAATATTCAATTTAATTAACAATTAAAATTAATTACACTGGTCTACAACATGAAAGCTTAAAAAACAAAAGATAAATAACCAATCTTAGCTAATTTTGGAGCACTGGAAATAAAAACAATATCCAAAATTGTTGATTGGCTCAAGATTTCAAGATATGGTACTTGAGTTATATGAATATTTAATCAAAATTTTTAAACTAATTATTATTTTCTTTTCCACTCAGGTTTTCACATAGTTAATCTGTGACAAATACTCTGTGAATGAATGAACAAAACTGATAACTTATGTTATGTATGTGATTAAGTGACTTTTGCAACTCAAAAGTGAAGTATAACACTGTGTTTTGAATGTAAAATTGGAGACCAAGACAAGTAGTGGGCACCACAGACATTCTGTAATACTTATACAATAAACCTCAGTCAATGGCTAACCATAAAAAAAAACATCTATGCTTTATGCAATGACCATGGCTTGGAATTGGTGAGAGCCATCTGATTGTGCTACTGATTTTGAAACCTTTCAAGTCAATGGTAAACATTTTTGGGGGTAATGAAAGATGTAAAGTAAAGACACCCCCAATAACACAAATAGACCAACAAGATGCCTTAAATAAAGAACTCAGAGTTCAGAGACTGAGTTCTGATATATTTTTATTAGAATATTGTTGGAGTCAGTCAAGACATAATAACTGTTAGTAACAAATCATAACAGTTATAATGAGGAATCAAAACTTATATGAAGTAGAACAAAATACATTTTTGCTATAGTGTACATAACAATGACAATGAGAAATTGGAACCACATTGGTGTAATTATTTTCTTTTCTGTGAGTAAAGAAAAAAAGAGATATTTTTAAATATGGAAGAATTTTTGAAACTCCAGAAACAACAACAAAAGTTAATTGAAATAATTCAGAACAAAAAAAAAAAAAAAAAAAATGGAAAATTTTTCAATTTCTTTTACTTCTGAGATGGCATAGTTGAGTGCACATACATACAATTCAGATGATGGGATTAACTTTTCTGCTTATTTTAGAAGATTCAAGCAAATTTACAGAGAACAATGCAACAACTGGGAAGACAAGAAAAACAAACAAGAATTTTGTTGAGCAAGTTAGCACCAGCAGAACATGAAAAATACTGTAATTTTGTATTACTGAGAAAACCAGAAGAAACTTATTTTGAAGAAATGGTGAACAGTCTGACTAAAACTTAGTGAGAAAAGTTCATTCTTCAATACTTGTTGGAAGTGTAGAAATCTAACAAAAAAATTTTATCACATATGCTGGAATCATTAACAAGAAGTGTGAAAGATTCAAATTAATGAGCTGACTCTGGGTAAGTTTAAAGGACTAATTTTTGTTCAAGGGTTAATGACAAAAAAAGATGCAGGAGTACATGCTAGAATTGCAATGAAACTTGAACTGAATCAAAAACTAACACAAGAAATATCAAATGAATATCAGAGAATCCTATACCTGAGATGACATGGAGAAAATGAAAGCACATATAATCAAGCCAAAGAAAAATATAGAAAAGAAAAATTAATTCATGTTTTAAATGTGGAAGGATACACCTCAGAGACAACTGTCCCTTAAAGACTTTAAAGTATGTACCCCTACTCTTTTTCTATAACTAACTTTTAAATTGAATTTTTAAAAATAAAAAAGTTTTCTTGAAACTTTTATTTTAGCTTTAATTGAAAGCTAAATGATAAAATTTACTATTTCTAGCATGCTAAATATTCTGGTGTATTTTAAAAAAATATATATTGGTACATTTGTAAACCAAAGTTAATTCTTGTTTTTAAAAATCTTGCAGAACTAAAATAAACATCTGTGATATGTTATTTTTTAAAAATTAGCAAATTTAAAATTAAATTAATCTGATCTACACAAGTATTATTTTTTTATGACATGAAATTTAGAAGAAAAGTTTTTCTTAATGACTGAGATACAAAGTGAATAAGGTGCGAACTGATTGATGACAACTAAGTATGGTTGACCAGAATTAACATAATTGTCCAAATTTTTTTCCTGTAAGGGGAAAAACTATGAAACATGTGACCTATTAATATAATATAGAAAATACCATCCTTAAAAAACATCCTATACACAAAAAAAAAAAAGAAATTAACAATTATTTTAAAAATTTATTTGGTCAATGATTTGTACTAAACTTTTTAACTTTTGATCAGTTATTATAATCTTTACTTAGTGTCTAACTGCAACAAGGCTTTCTAGAATTAAAAAAAAAAATTGAAATTTTATAAATTATATGATTAAAAAAGAAAAAATGAAAACAATTTGTGTAAAAATTCACTATTCATTGGAAATTTTTTCTTCAGACTATAATGTTCTTATATATATATATTCCCTTGTTTCCTGTTTAGGATGTGGTTTCCGGCTTTCTCTTTTCTAATCTTTTCCATTCTTTTCTTTTTTTTTTTTTCAATTGGAGTAGATAGACTAAACTATCGCCCGGTTCACACTCCACCCATGTCTATTGAATGGGTGAAAAGGCTCATCCCTTGTTTCCTGTTTAGGATGTGGTTTCTGGCTTTCTCTTTTCCAATCTTTTCACTCTTACGTAGCCCCCTGCACATCAGTCGCATTACCACCTTGCTCAGGGTGATATGATTACAAAAAAAAAAAGTATTTAAAAGCTTATCTAATTAAATGATATCATAGTTTTATTGTATTTTACTCTTTAAAGCAAATTTTTGGAAAAGGGCTGTTTGAAAAAAAAAAATGACTTACAGTTTCCAAAGAGTCCTGAGTTTAATTAATAAAACAAATTTTCGAAGCAAAATTTAATTACTTAAAATTTTGTGAATTTACATGGAGTGGGGTAACAGATGTAACAAAAATATTTTTACCCAGATTTCCTAAAAATGATAATTTCAAAAATAATTTCATTCATTTGTATACAAGTACTGAAAGTTTTATTAAAATCTGACAATTATGATTTTTTGCAAGAATTTCCAAATTAGCATGTTTTTCACCAGAAAAATAATGATTTGCATAGTATTACATTATCCGTAGTAAACTCTGGTAACAATTTAGCTACCCACAGATGAAAAACAAAAGATTTTTTACCAAAATTTTTAACGTGTTAGAAAGGATTAAAAAATGTAAAAAATAATGAAAAATTACCTTGATCTTTCCTCTTAATAAAAAAATCATTTTGACAGAAAAACTTTGTTTGGGGCCTTTTTTCTTCATACTATGCTGTGTTTTTAGTGAATTAGTGGAGATACCTATTGATAAAAGTGTGAAAAAGTAGGACATAACATGTTACAATGTAAAATTATAGGGGTTATGGGAAATGCTTAATTTCCCCAACACTATATTTTTTAGGCACACAAATGAATGACGAAACTTGCTTTTAGAATAACAACAAAGAATGGTTTATTACATAGTAAACGTACAAGATTGGTAGTATGTAAGTGTCCATGGTGAAGCTAGCAGCAGATAGTATGTAAGTGTCCATGGTGAAGCTAGCAGCAGCGTCTTCCGTGGAAGCATTCCATGGGGACTCAGTGGGAGCGATGTGAGAGAGGCGTCCGTTACTGCCGCGGGCTCATGGCTCTCTCTGGCTTTCCTCCGTTCTACCAACAGGACTAGGAAAAATAGTTCTAGAGAGGAATCAATGCGCTCCGCCCGTTGATTGGTCAGTGAGTGACCGAATCTCCGGTCGGGGGCACTGATTCGCGAAAGGAAATAGATCTGTGGCTGCTACATCACCCCCTGCTTAGGCAGAAAGCCGGCAGAGAAAAAGATAGCGGCCATAAAACAAAGAAGGGTACAATTTATATATAAACAGTTTTACAGAGCTTTCTGGGCCAATGTACTCGTCGACCACTGCGTGTGGTGGTGACATAGTTGTCTGTTGGCATCGTATTTTTTTCCACGGGTGTAAAGATATGTTCATGTATGTAAGTAGGGGGAATATGTGGCTCTTGTGTGTTTGTGTTAAGAAAGGCTCTTTTCACCCTGTCAATAGATACAGTTTCTTTTTTGCTACTAATGTCAAGAGTGAGAAGTTTGTCAGAGCGTGAAAGCACGCGGTAAGGGCCAGTGTAAGGTGGAGTGAGGGGGGCTTTGACAGCGTCCCTTCTTAGAAAAACGTGGGTCCATGAAGAAATATCTTTTGGGACTGATGATTTGATGGTCTGTTCCCTAGGGTGCATTGGTGGGAGATTACCAAAATAAGATTGCAGTCTGTTTATATACAAGGCAGGATCTGTTCCTGTTAAATATATAGGGTTCAACATCTGACCTGGTAATGATAGAGGTACTCCATAGACAAGTTCTGCTGGAGAGTATCCTAGGTCCTCTTTGATAGCTGCACGACAGCCAAGAAGGACAACAGGTACATATTCGCTCCATCGCTGTTGGTCAGGATAGGCACGTAACGTGGCCTTTAATTGGCGATGAAAGCGTTCTATCATCCCGTTAGAAGCAGGGTGATAGCTCGTAGTTCGAATTCGATTGATCCCTAAAATTCTGGAAAGTTCCTGGAATAGGTGGGATTCAAATTATCTGCCACGGTCAGTGGTAATTGTTGTGGGAACTCCGTAACGCGTTATCCAGCCTGATTCAGCTGAAATGTCCTTTAGGGGAATAGCTTCGGGCCACCGTGTAAAGCGATCTATACAGGTCAGGAGGTAAGTAAATCCCTGACTGACCGGCCATGGTCCAGCCAGATCAATATGGACATGGCTGAACCGAGCGTCTGGGGTGCTGAATGTTCCGAGGGGTGCACGGATATGTTTGTGCACCTTTGATTTTTGGCAGGATACGCAAGAACGTGTCCAGGCAGTGATATCACGCCTCATGTTTGGCTAGAAAAATCTAGCTGTAATCAGCTTCACTGTGGCTTTGGGTCCGGGGTGTGCCAATTGGTGTAGTGTGTCAAAAACAACCCTACGATGTGTCATCGGAACAAAAGGTCGAGGTGCGCCTGTTGAGGTGTCACAGATGATCTGCGTGTCTGCAGTAGGCACTGGTAAGTATGCGAACTTGCAAGTTGCAAATTCAGGTGATGATAGATCAAAGGTGTCCAGGCGTGGTTGGTCAAAGGCCATCTGTCGTAAGTCGATATCTGAAGGTGAGAACAGTGAATTAATGGGAAGGCGAGACAAGGCGTCTGCCGCAGCATTCTGTTCACCAGAGATATGTCGGATATCGTTTGTAAATTGCGAAACAAAATCCAAGTGGCGAGTTTCGCGAGGAGAATATCTGTCCGGCTTTGAGCGCAGAGCAAAAGTAAGCGGACGGTGGTCGGTGTAGATCACAAATTGTCGGCCCTCTAGTGAATGCTGAAAGTGTTTCACTGCGAGGTACATTGCCAGGAGTTCACGGCCAAACGTGCTGTAACGTTGTTCTGCCGGTTTCAGCTGTCTCGAAAAATAAGCGAGAGGTTGTAGCTGTTGTTGGTGTTGCTGTTGCAAAACTGCACCTACAGCTGTGCCCGATGCATCAACGACCAATGAAAACTGGGAGTCGGGTACAGGATGTGCAAGTAGCGATGTTGTCGCTAATTTCTTCTTCACTTCGTTAAAGGCTTTTAGCTGTATGTCATTCAACGAAATCTGCTCATTTTTCTTTTTCCTGTTACGTAACATGTCAGACAGAGGAGACAGGAGATCCGCACAGTGTGGGATGAAACGTCTGTAATAGTTAAGCAGACCGAGAAAGTGTCTCAGTTGGCGAAGTGAAGTGGGTGGTTGAAGGTCTTGTAGAGCCTTCACTTTTTCAGGTAAGGGAGATATCCCTTCGGGGCTTATAATGTGTCCCAAGAAGGTTAGCGACGAAGCACCGAAAACACATTTACCAGGGTTAATCCTCACCTGGTATTTTTGAAACCGTTCGAACAGTAGGTGGAGGTGAGTAACATGTTCCTCAGGTGAGGCACTTGCTACGAGGATGTCATCTATATAATTATAGACGAAGTCCAAATCACGCACTACTTCGTCCATGAAGTGTTGGAAGGTACTAGCCGCGTTTCGCAAACCAAAAGGCATAGTTAAAAATTCAAACGCTCCAAATGGAGTAGTTACTGCAGTTTTGGGTATGTCGTTTGGGTTCACTAGTATCTGATGGTAAGCCTTAACGAGGTCTAGTTTGGAGAAGGTCTTACAACCATGCAGGGATGAAGCGAAGTCTTGTATATGTGGGATTGGGTAACGATCAGGTACCGTAATGGCATTTAGTCGTCGATAGTCCCCAGTCGGACGCCAATCTCCAGAACGCTTTGGAACCATATGCAAAGGGGAAGCCCATGGACTGGACGAGGGGCGTATAATTCCCAGCTGCAGCATATGGTTAAATTCTGCCTTCGCCGCCTTTAGTTTATCAGCAGGGAGGCGGCGAGGGCGTGAGAACACCGGAGCGCCTGTGGTCTCGATGTGGTGTTTTGTAGAGTGAGTTGATTTGCTCACAACGAAATTTAAGTTAGTTAACTCTGGGTAAGAGCGTAGTAATGTTTGGTATGGGTCGTCAGTGGCGGCAATGAAAAATACCGGGCTGATAGGTGAGATATTTGCCTTAAAACCCATGACGGAAAGTTCCGTATTGCCGTCAATAAGTCGTCGCTTGCGCATATCCACTAAAAGGTTGAAGTGGTGCAGAAAGTCCGAGCCTAGAATGGGGTATGGTAAATCAGCTACAGTAAAAATCCATGTAAAGTCTCTCCGTAATTCCAAATCCAGAGAACGAGAAATTTGACCGTACGTGGGAATAGGGGAGTGATTTACCGCTTGCAGTGTGATGGGCGACAGTGGCGGCTTCTCAGTGAGGAGTTTCAGTGGCCAGATACTGCAAGCTGCTCCTGTGTCAACCAAACAACGTGCTTGGGACCTGGAGTCAGTGATAAAATAGGCACGGTTGTTACATAGATCTTGTGGAGAGTGTGCCGTGCTCAGCTCTCCAGATTTAAGTTTCCCTGGTTTGAAAAGGAGCAGGGCATTTTGCACCTCCGAGCCTTAGCGCCAAAACAACTGTGATAATAGCATAGTCCTGGCTTGCTTGAATGGCGGCGGTGGTGTGGGGATGGCGAACGACTTTTATGTCGACGTCTAGGCTGTTGTGAATTAAGTACAGTTAATTTACTTACTTCATTGGTAAGCTGCACTAAAGCTTTGAGTATCGCCACTTGTGTGGCACCTTCGCTTGTGTTCCCCGCAGCAGAGAGGGTAGAGACTTCAGCCTTTGGCTGAAGAATGGACGCGGTAATAGGCCCCTTGGTGAATTCCATCACTTTATCTGCAGAGGACGCTATTACGTCTACTGAACTTTTCTCTACCATGGGTGCCAGAATTGCCTTTACTTGTGGGGGCAATCTTGAGAAGAAAAGTTGCTTTATAAAGGCACTATCAGCAGGGACATCTTCTGCCAGCTCTCTCATTCTGCGGAGCAGTTCGCTTGGCATGCGGTCTCCCAACAGCTCGTCATTAACTAAAGTTTGGAACCGCTTTTCCGCTGATAGCGACGTCCGGAGCAGAACTTCCCGCTTAATACTGTCATAAGTAGCATTAAGGTGGGTGTCAGTTATCAAATCTTTGACAACTGGTGTCAATGACGCGGGAAATGCACTAAATAAAATAGGCAATTGCCGCTCCTCCACGACGTTGTTCGCTATAAAATATGACTCGAGTTGGGCAAACCAAACTCGAACGTCGCCAGCGAAAGCAGGTAAAGTAGTCGCCATTTTCTTTTTAATATATAGCGTGACGACAGACCACCAAAAAAAAATATCAAAGAAACACGTCTCAATGAGAAAGAAACGAAAGGGAAAACATTTCAAAAGACACAAGAAAATAGTGATATTCGTGTTAAACGAGAGAAAGGTGCTGCTTTAAGGTTCCTTAGTAAGGGAGATAACTGTCAGTTTCGAGGCCTGTCTAAAAACACAAGTTGGAATTAAAGATGGCGTCGCCCAATCACCATTTAGGCGGGAAAGTTAAATGTTAAGGAAGGAGGCGCTCTATTAGCTTTAACTTTCGGAAAAAATAAAATGTAAAGGTGTATTACTCACTTTTTTTCTTTTTTTTTTGTTATTGCAATCAAAATATTTTTTTTTGTACCACGTGGTCAGTTGAACAGAGCAGAGTAGTAAGTTTCTTCTTTTTTTTTTCTTTTGAACTTTCTTTGAACAAAATGTAATGTTCGTTATGCTTGCTTGAGTTGGTATTTTTCTTGTGTACGGGCTGAAAAGAAGATACTTCCTCGTCAGAAAGTTTTTGGGGTTTTTGTTGTGGAGGCACGTGTTAAAAAAAATGTTATTTGAGTAAAGGGAGAATCTTTTATCTTCCTATTTGACCACTTGGGAATGGGCGTCGGTATGTCTAGCAAAACGAAAGATGATATCTCTGTTTAGAAAGATTGTTTTACTGAGGGCAAAAATTTTTGCCAATGTCTTCTCAGCCGACGAATGAATTTAACGCACACGTGTGTCACAAGCAAAATTCGTGGGTGGTTGTATTTTTTTTTTTTTTTTTTTTTTTTAGGTTCTTTGAGTCAGGAAGCTTTTTCTCTTTCTCCTTTTAACTTTGCTTGTACTGTTGTCCGAAAGTGGAGGCCGAATTTCGTGTTGTTATTTTTTAAATTTGTTTCGCCATCCTAAGGTGCCATTCAGGGGTCACCATTTTATAAGGGGTTATGGGAAATGCTTAATTTCCCCAACACTATATTTTTTAGGCACACAAATGAATGACGAAACTTGCTTTTAGAATAACAACAAAGAATGGTTTATTTACATAGTAAACGTACAAGATTGGTAGTATGTGAGTGTCCATGGTGAAGCTAGCAGCAGATAGTATGTAAGTGTCCATGGTGAAGCTAGCAGCAGCGTATGTCAGTGTCCATGGTGAAGCTAGCAGCAGATAGTATGTAAGTGTCCATGGTGAAGCTAGCAGCAGCGCCTTCCGTGGAAGCATTCCATGGGGACTCAGTGGGAGCGATGTGAGAGAGGCGTCCGTTACTGCCGCGGGCTCATGGCTCTCTCTGGCTTTCCTCCGTTCTACCAACAGGACTAGGAAAAATAGTTCTAGAGAGGAATCAATGCGCTCCGCCCGTTGATTGGTCAGTGAGTGACCGAATCTCCGGTCGGGGGCACTGATTCGCGAAAGGAAATAGATCTGTGGCTGCTACAAAATTAAAACAAAGTACTCACAGAAAACAATTTTGTACAGTGTTGAGATGGAAAAAAATTATGACAGAAAACCAAAAAAAAAAAAAAAAATGTGTATGTGAAAATTAATAATATGGATGTAAAAATGCATCTCCATACTGGTAGTGATACCACAATGAACAATAAAGCCATATGGAAAGCAAATGGATTTATATTAAAAAGAACCTTGAAAATTGCATGTGGCATATCTAGTGAGAAATTATTTGTTATTGATGAAAAGACTTGCAATGTTTCATTTTGTAAAAAGTGTGTAAAAGATAAGACTCGTGTGTTAAAAATACTACAGACTTATTGAGTACTGACTGGATGAAATTATTTGAGTTGTAGAATTTACCTGTATTTTTTAAATGAATATCTATAAGTAGACAAGTGACAATTTTAAAAAAAAAAAACAAAGTGAAAATTTACAGATTTGAAATGTGTTTTCTAGATGTTCTCTCAAATGAATATGGTCGGTGTTCCAAAGTCAACACAAAATTTCAAGCAAAAAAGAGAGTCAACGCCAGTATTTAAACCAAAACATAGCATGCCATTCACAGCACTGGATCAAGTCATCAAAGAATTAGACAAACTAGAAAAAAATTGGTGTAATTGAAAAAATTGACCATTCAAAATGGCCAGTAGCAGCAGTGTTAACATTCCACCCTCTTTATAAACCCTCTTTACCACCCTTTCACTTGTCAGGTACTACTGCTACTAGTACTACTACTAACAGAATCCGTGCGGACAACAAAGCCGCTCGTAGCCGATACTCGAGTAAAAAAAAAAACCACATTGTCAGACTACTCGTAATTGCTACTTATGCGGATGTAGATTTCACTATGCTAATGTGTGCCCTTATTCTAAAACTAATGCCAATACTCAGGGAAGTATGGTATTATTAAATGAATATAAAAATGATTGCCAGGTGACTGAGAGTTGTGAAGAAATTGCTAACTTGGTATTGCTTAATCAAGACAGACTTCATAATTCTACACTTCTCGGACAGACAATAAACTCCGCCATTTTGGATTCAGGAGCCAGTACCACCGTATGCGGTAAGAAATGGCTGGATTGTTTTCTTGAAACTTTGCCTGAGGATTCAAAAAAGGCGATTCCCTATGAAGAAGGCACAAAGTCCTTTAAGTTTGGAGATGGCAAAAAATTCAAGTCATTAAAAAAGGTAACTCTACCCTGTATCATTGCAAAAATGAACGTGAAAATAATAACTGATGTTGTTGACGCCGATATCCCTCTCCTACTAAGCAAGACAGCCATGAAAAGAGCCCGGATGATGCTCAACTTTAATAATGACACAGCAGAAATGTTTGACAGAAAAATCAAACTACTCTGCACCACTTCTGGTCATTATCACATCCCCATATCCAGACCTCCACCGGATCGGGGTAAGTTAAGATATATTTTATTTTTAAATAATATTAATAAAAAAGGCAAGGCAGAAAAATTAAAGATTGCCACCAAGTTACATAAACAATTCAGCCATCCTAGTGCACAAAAACTATGTGATCTTGTCAAAAGTGCTGGTTTAAAAGATGCTGAATTCATGGATATCCTCAGGAAACTTCCTTTTACCTGCATCAGGTATAAGAAACCGGCTCCTAGACCTGTTGTAGGATTTCCTTTAGGAACTCACTTCAACCAAACTGTAGCTATGGACATAAAGGAAATTAATGGACATAAGGTACTACACTTGGTTGACCATGCCACCAGATATAATGTTGCTGTCAGGCTTACAAGTAAGGAAAGCTCCGATATCCTTACTGCTATCTTCAAGCACTGGATTGCATATTTTGGTGCCCCAGGAGCTTTTCTTACAGATAATGGCAGGGAATTTGACAATCAATTCTTCCGAGACATGGCTCAAAATCTAAATATTGTAGTTCGTACCACTGCTGCTCAATCCCCTTGGAGTAATGGATTAAATGAAAGGCACAATGGTGTTCTGGGAGAAATGGTCAAGAAGACACTAGAAGATACTCAGTGTAATTTTGAAGTTGCACTATCATGGGCTGTCAATGCCAAAAATACTCTCCACAATTCTTACGGCTATAGCCCTAATCAGCTGGTTTTTGGAAAAAACCCTAACCTGCCTTCCCTTTTGAATAATCAACTTCCTGCACTGTACAAGTGAAATAGTTGCTGATAACCTCAATGCCATGCATGCTGCTAGGAAAGGTTTCATAGAGTGTGAAGCCTCTGAAAAATTGAGACGAGCCCTCCGTCATCAGGTTAGAACAAATATAATTGACCAATACAAAAATGGTGACCTTGTCCTCTATAAAAGAAATGAATCGGATAGATGGCTTGGTCCAGGTGCTGTCATAGGTTGGGAACATAAACAAGTGCTGGTCAAACATGGAGCCACATATGTTAGAGTGCACCCCTCATGCTTAATTTTATATCCCGGCATACACCACAATACCTCTGAGCACTATGACACCAGTGAACCCATAGAACCTCAAAAGCCAAAATAACCCCATCACAAGCGGTTATGTGCCAATAGATGACGGAATGGAAACTGATGATGATCCTGAACAGAATGGAACCAATGCCTGTGACAAACCACCAAAAATGATCACCAAATCTGTACAACTGCCTAAACCAGGCCAAACCATAATATGCAAGTTCACCAATGATGGAGGAGATTGAAATGTTATCAGTAGAGCTGGTAAAGCCACTGGCAAAAATAAATATTTAATGAATGTTGCTATGGAGGAAGGTGATCCATTCTGGCTGGATTTTAAGAACGGAGTCTTGGAATGGGAAACAAATAAGGGTGATCAAACTTCCACTAATGAAACCCCTGAAGTAAATCTACTGACTGACTCTTCTAATGACCAACTTGACAAAGCCAGGAAGAGAGAACTCCAAAGTTGGGTTGAACATAAAGTCTACACACAAGTGCTAGATCAGGGCCAGCCAAAAATATGCACAAGATGGGTTTATACTAACAAGGAATCCAATGGCAAACAAATAATCAAGGCCCGGCTTGTTGCTAAAGGCTTTCAAGATAAAGATGCCTGCAATGTTAGAAATGATTCACCCACATGTTCTAAAGAAAGTTTACGAGCCATCTTAGGAATTATGTCAGCAAGTTGCTGGGTATGCAAATCAATGGACATTAAAACTGCATTTTTACAGAGCAAGCAGTTAGATCGACCAGTCTACCTTCTCCCTCCCAAAGAAGCCAATATGCCTGCTGGTTACATTTGGAAATTATCCAAATGTGTATATGGTTTAACTGACGCATCTCGATTCTGGTACCTAACTCTTAGAGAGGAACTAGTTAAGCTAGGGGCCACACCATTAAAATATGACCAGGCTATTTTCATGTGGCATTTTAAAAACAAGCTCCAAGGCATAATTTCCACCCATGTTGATGACTTCTGCTTTGCTGGCTCAGAGACCTTTGAAAACTTAGTCATTAATAAACTTTGTAAACTTTTTAAAGTAAAATCTGAAGAAGTGGCTAAGTTGCAATATATTGGATTAGAAATAAAACAGTCCAATAATAACATCACTATCGGGCAAGATGAATACATTAAGAAACTTAGACACATTCCACTGCAGAATGGAAGAAATCCAGATGACAAGCTAACATCAGCTGAGATTACTGAGGCCAGGCAGCTAATAGGTCAGCTCAACTGGCTAGCCACTCAAACAAGACCAGACCTAAGTTTTGATGTCAGTACTTTAAGTTCCATATTAAAGCAGGAAAATGTGGTTTGTATTAAACAAATTAATCGGACCATAAAAAAGGCCAAAAAGGAGAAATCCCAAATTCATATTCCAAACTTGGGCAACCCTAAATTGTTGCAAATTGTAGCATACAGTGATGCATCCTTTGCCAACTTGACTGACGGCGGATCACAAGGTGGTTACATCATCTTTTTGGTAGGCAGCAATAACCAATATATGCCCATAGCCTGGCAGTCTAAACGTATTAAAAGAATAGTCAAGAGCACTCTCGGTGCAGAGACACTGGCCATGGTTGATCTTACTGAAGCCTGCACTTATTACAGAAAATTGATACTGGATTTGTTACAATTGGAAGACCACCCATCCAATATCAAGATAACATGCAAAACAGACAATTCTTGTTTGTATGATGCAGTGCATTCCACCACACAAATTCTTGATAAATTACTGCGAATTGAAATGGCCATCCTCAGAGAAATGATTGACAGAGGAGAAATTGCAGAGATATCCTGGATACCCACTGACAAACAGATTGCTGATGCCCTAACCAAAAAGGGAATCCCCTCTTTCAAAATTCTTGGATTCACATCAGAACCCAAAGAATCATCAGTTTAATTTTTAAATGTAGAGCCTTACAATTTTGCTCAACTCTTTTTCTTTTCCCTACAGATAACCTTTCGTGCTGTCCCCTGAAGAGTCCTTCCTCAGTACCAAAAAGAAAAGTGGGGAACTGTTAACATTCCACCGGATTTATCAGCCCTATGCCATACCAATTGTCTTCCCCTGAATGAAGATTCGGCCACTAGAGGGACAATAAGAGGAGAGAAAATTTTATTATCTTACTACCTCTCTTAGAGATCGGAAGCTCGTGTCCATACTTACAATAAAACCTTTTTAATCACTCTATTCCTGTCTGGACCTTACTTATTTCCTTTAACAAGCAGTGTATGTAAAGAAGAAAAATAAAATTCCTGTTTGTACTGATTTTTCCACAGACTTAAACAAATGTTTAGAATCAAATAAACTATCTATTACCAAGTCCAGGTAAACTTTTTGTAAAATTATCAATGGAAAGTTGTTTTTTTTTAAGCTGGATCTTTCTGAGGTGGATTTGCAAATACAAGTTGAATGTTCAGTGTTAATAACGATAGATATGCACAAGGGATTGTATAAGCTCAACTGACTTCCTTTTGGGATAAAAGTGACTCCAGCTATTGGCACTATGCTTGTGTATTGTGATTTTGCACTTGCTTATCTGGATGATATATTGATTAAAAGTGTATTGAATGAACCGCATATCAAGTATGTAAAAAGAAACTTTTAAAAAAATGAGAGTACGAATTCAAACTCAGTGAGGAGAAGTGCAAATATTTTGTCTAAAATCAAGTATCTAGGACAAATTATTGACAAAAATGGTTGTCAACCTGATTTGGCAAGTGCAATTTCTGAGATGAGGAATTTATTTAGACTAGTATCCTCATTTTGGTTGTTTTCTCACAATATTTTGACTCTTGTATCTTCTTACCTCCAAATATCTGTTATATTTTTTCGCATTCTATTTTGAACTGAATCCTTTATTCAGTCCTTAGAGATTGACAGTTCCTTTTCCACTGTCAATGAGAGGGCAGACATCTCCTATTAGTTAATTAATCCCTGGGATGTCAGTTTGCTTTTTGCTACTGAGTCCCCTCCTGAGATCAAACAGTGAAAGACGATATTTCTCTCATATATTATATAACTCACACTTACACAGTGCATATCCCTTCAGATGTAAGAAGTGAAACAGTGATTTAAGAACATTGTGGACTGAATAAATGAATTTATGTATTTAAATATTTTAAATAACAGGTTTGGAATTTAAACATATTCTTTTAATTTAAAAAAAATAAAAAAATTAAAAGTAAATTCTATTATTAAAATATATAAATTAATTTCTCAAACAAAACCAGAATAAATAATTATTATAGAAATTAAAGAAAAACATTTACTTACTTTTGTTAATTTGACATTAAATTACATCATTTAACGTCCTCCAGAATTTACATTAACTTTCATTTCAGTTAAAATCGAGCAGGTACATAAATTTAAATACCTAGGAAGTGTTCTAACGGAGGACAAAGTACAACACCGAGATCCAAAGGTGAATTGGCATGGCCAAGAATGCATTCCAGAAGTTGAGTAGAGTACTGAGAAACAGTAAATTTTTGTTGGAAACAAAGAAATGAATACCAGATCATTATATTATATCTGTCCCTCAATATGGCAGCAAAGGCTGGACAATCAAAGATAAAGGAAAGACTTGAAGCAACTAAAGTGTGGTTCGACAAAAGGATGTTGAGGATACCACAGACCAAACTTATGAGCAACGACGAGATTCTGGATAGATTGGAAAAAAAAAGGAAACATATACTTAACATCAGAAAAAAACAGCTGAAGTTTGAGACATTTAATGAGGAAGGAGGGCTTGGAGAATCTGATACTCACAGGACAGATTACGGAAAAGAGAGGCAGGAGAAAGCAATGCATGACATACTTAATGTGCTTGAGTAAATAAATGGCAGAACAGGGTTTGGGAGGGTGTCAAGAGCTACAAGGGATAGGGAGATGTGGAAGGTCATGATCACCTCTGCCCTGAAGGAACATGTCTAATAAATGAAAGTGATTAATGATGTTGCTGAATCACACACACATACACACAGAGTTTAGTGATGCATAATGGGTTGGTTTATTGTATTATTCTAATAATTATTTGGCTGGGCAGTAATAGTTATGTTCTAAATTATCCTAAGGGCTATTAAGTGGAAATAATTGTGGAGCTGGGTTCAGATTTGTGGCCATTTTATAATCTTCTATACTTTTTATTTATTATTTTATTATTGGTGGTTATTATTACATTTACTTGTGTTTATGTATGTATTCGTAATTTGTTTAACATTTACTCGATCCCGGTTCACACTCCACCCATGTCTATTGAACAGGTGTAGAGGCTCATCTATCGCCCAGTTCACACTCCACCCATGTTTATTGAACAGGTGTAGAGGCTCATCCCTTGTTCCCTGTTTAGGATGTGGTTTCTGGCTTTCTTTTTTTCAATCTTTTCACTTTTATGTAGCCCCCAGCACATCAGTGGCGTTACCGCCTTGCTCGGGGTGATATGATTAAAAAAAATATATATACTTATTTAATGTTTGGCATTTATTATTGTAGGCTGAAATTGTTTTCCTTAATTCTCATGATATTTTTGGTGTGAATTGGTTTTTGTTTTTAATCTCCCAGATATGTTTAGAAAAGATGATGCTGTTTGCATATTTACTATTTGTAAAGGATGATTTGTATATGTAGTTTCTTTGTTTCCAGGGTCAGTTACTTAGTTGTATTTTTTTTCTCATTATCTGCTGATTTTTAACGTGGATGCTTGTTTTCCTGTTGTTCTTTTTATTTGTGTTATGTTCTCAGTATAAATGTAACTGATTTTTACTGTTTTTGTTTAATATCTTGTGGAGAATAATTGATGCAGGGAAGAGTTTGTGTATGAATTTAATGAATATTTTCCATGTTTGTTTTTATATTTTTGTTGTATGTTGGTTGAATCATATGATGTTTCTTTTCCTGTTGACTTTTTTGTACTATGTGGTATGTATCTGTCTTTTTTGGCTTCATTGAAGATTGTTTCACTAGAAAAATTGATTGATGGTGGGTGTTTGAAAGATGTGTGTGTGTGTGTGTATATATATATATATATATATATACATATACACATACAGTGGTTTGTCATTAGATTTTCTTTGTGGTTGATATGTACCTTTTCTTAGGTAAAAAGGTCACATGTAAAAAATCTATGCCTTTTAGGTGAGTTTTTATGTCAAATTTCACATTAAAATGAATTATGATTATTTTTCTGTATTTTACCAGTTACAGTTTCTTAGTAATTCAAGACTGTCATTCCTGTAAAGACCAATATCATTTTATTGATTATTTTACTTAGTTCATGTAGCAAATATATACCTATAAGCTCATAGGTGAATTCACCATCAAAGCTTCCCATTGTAATGTCAAATATTTCTTTTATCTTAATCCACATGTCTTCACTGCTGAATAATAGTGCTTTTCAGGAGGGTTTAATGATTTTTATCTTGTGTTTATTTATTATTTTGCTAAGGAGATTGCCTTATTCAGCATGGGTTCTGTTATTGAAGGTAGAATTCTTTTACATCTAATTATATAAATTAGCAATCATGTTAATTTTAGGTTCAAGTTTATAGTTGTTTATTTTTTTTAAGAGAGGCCAAAAGGGAAGGGAGAAAGGCATGAGTGGCAGAAATAAAAGTGAGACAAGGGAAGAGAAACCAAAAGGGAGAAAGTGGGAGAGAAAGAGAAGAGGGGCTGAAAGAGAAGAGTGAAAAGAAAGAGAGGAGAAAATGAACAAAGAACAAAAGAGACAGTAGAAAAGGTAGAGAGAGCAAAAGGGACAGGATAAAAAGAACAGAGACCAAAAAATACAGTAGAAAAGGAAGTGAGACCAAAAAATACGGTAGAAAAGGAAGCGAGACCAAAGAATACGGTAGAAAAGGAAGCGAGACCAAAGAATACGGTAGAAAAGGAAGCGAGACCAAAAAATATGGTAGAAAAGGAAGCGAGACCAAAAAATACGGAAGAAAAGGAAGCGAGACCAAAGAATACAGTAGAAAAGGAAGCAAGACCAAAGAATACGGTAGAAAAGGAAGCGAGACCAAAAAATACGGTAGAAAAGGAAGCGAGACCGAAATGGAGAGGAGAAAAAAGAAGACCAAAACGGCGAGGAGAAAAGAATGAGAGAGCAAAAGAGACAAAAGAAAAAGAAGAGAGAGCAAAAGAGAAAAAAGAAAAAGAAGAGAGAGCAAAAGAGAAAAAAGAAAAAGAAGAGAGAGCAAAAGAGAAAAAAGAAAAAGAAGAAAGAGCAAAAGAGACAAAAGAAAAAGCAGAGAGACCAAAAGGGACAGTAGAAAAGGAAGAGAGAACAAAAGAGGCAGTAGAAAAGGAAGAGAGAACAAAAGAGGCAGTAGAAAAGGAAGAGAGAACAAAAGAGGCAGTAGAAAAGTATGCGAGAACAAAAGGCACAGTAGAAAAGGAAGAGAGAACAAAAGGCACAGTAGAAAAGGAAGAGAGAACAAAAGGAACAGTAGAAAAGGAAGAGAGAACGAAATGGAGAGGAGAAAAAAAGTGAGACCAAAAGGGAGAGGAGAAAAGAAAGAGAAACCAAAAATGAGAGGAGAAAAGGAAGAGAATGAAACAGAAAGTTAGAGAGGAGAATCTGAAATGAAAATGGAGGGAGGAGATTTTGAAAAGTAAAGGAAGAGATGAGATTCTGAAAAGGAAAGGAAGAGAGGTTTTTTTGAGAGAGAAAGAAAGAGAGAAGAAACTAAAAGTGAGAAAGTCTGAGAATAGAGAGAAAAGGGAGGAAAGAGAAAAAGAAATGAAGCTAAAGAGGAGAAAGAGAGAAACATGCTATATTTATAGGGTATGTCTAAGTGATATGATGGTTGTTGCCTCAGATGTTACTGGAACTTCATCCAGGTTTTCTGGTGCAGTTTAAAAACAAGTTTTCTTGTATTTATTTTAAATTTATGAAATTCTGATTTTCTTGTGTGTGTGTGTGTGTGTGTGAGATGGGAGTGTCACTTCATATGTATCATCATCTGTGATAGATAAATATAACCAAATTATTTTCAACAGTCACATCCTTTCCCTTGGTTCAGGCCAAAACAATAATTTCATTACAGAGTTGTTCATTCTTTTCAGTCTTCTACAGAAATTAAATGTTTTTCTCCTATGCAAAAAGCCTTAACATTTGCAAAATTCTTAATAGAGCAACAAATTCTACTAATATTGAAATGATGCAGGCAAATTATTTCTGTCAGTTTCAATCGCAAGTGATCAATGAAGACCTTTTGATTTATCCAGTATGTGGAATTCATATCATTTTCCACTCCACTCATATAACAAAATCAGAACCTGTATACAAATCCATTCATCTGCAGTTTTGGACAAATGTCTGACCTACTACTTATAATCTGGGACTATCTTCAAGGATAAGAATTATATATATATATATATATATATATATTTTGAATAGAACATACATAGAAAACAGCTGAATATTAAAACAAAGTATTTAAAATAACATAATTGAAGAATAGTGAAAAGAATTAGTGGAAAATTGTGGTACATTGGATATCGGCTCGGAACAAGAAACCGGAGAGCTGAGTTCAAATTCCAGTTGAATCCATTGTATTCACTTACACACAAATACCCTTGGGAAAGGTATTAATCCATCTCTTCCTTCCAGTTATGGGTTAAATAGCAGGTCAGATTGGGTTCTATAGCCTTGGTCGGCAACCAGACTACCACAGAAAGCAATGGCAACCTAAATCTTCTGCCCAGTCAGTCATGTCTCGAAAGAGACATGATCGCCCAAGTGTGTATCACGTATGGCACTGACTGACTAATGCTGTACCATAACTACTTCCACACACACACACACACACACACACACATATGCCATGACAATATTTAACATATCTATGTTCCTGAATTACTAAATTTAGACATGATATATCAAGCATTCCTGTTCAATCAAATGCTTATCAAAACAATCATGTATGACAGCATTAAAATAAGTTTCAAATATTTTTGGTCAATGATTTGTTTTTCCACTGGTAATTAAGCAAAATCTATTTTTAATCACAAAAGATGAAACAATGCAAGCAACAATTTCCTCATAATGATAATATTGTTTCTTTATAAGGAAATATTTAACATGTTTAATGTACAGCTGATTTTTTGTTTCTTATTGAATTCCAAAATGAATCCATGATAAGGATTATTTCCTTGCTACTGATAGCATGTATCCTGGTATAACCTGTCATAATTTACTTGAAGTTGTTGGGAACCCCAAGTAATAAAATAGAACAGTTCTGCACAAAACAATTCCAAGCCAAAAAGTCAGCTCACTACATTTCTGGGATGCTATTAGTTGTGTTGATTTTACAAGTAAGTGTCATCTACAATTGGTGACCAGTCAGAACAAGGTTAACTTTGCAGTCTTAATGTGAAATTATTAGAAGGCTAATGTAAGTAATTTGGATTTTACAAGGCCATAAATAATTGAATATTATCAGGTTTACATAGAAAAGTAAAACCCTTTATTTTGAAGTAAGGTTTGAAAAGGGAGAAATAATTAAATTTGTGAAAAGGACACAGAACTGGCAACAAACAAAACTCAAAGAAAAATTTACAAAAAGCCCAGCTGTTGGCTCCTTGGCAAGACTCCAAAATAATAAAACATTCATATTTAATTCTGATTATGAATAAAGTTAATGTATTTTTATCTGAAAATCTTAACTTGAGGGAAAATCTGTTTGAATTTGGTAAGTGCATTTGAGACATCAATTGAGATGCGTGGGAGAATGTAGCTGTTATCGACATGGAATATGGAATTGGTGATCAGAGTTCAAATTCTGGACTAGTCAGTTGTGTTCACTTTTGCACAAATGCTCTTGAAAAAAAGGCATGAGTCCATCTCTTTTCTCTCTGGCTATGAATTTAATAGACAATTCACAGATCATAAAGAAAGGAAATTAATAGCAAGTCCTAATCAACAACTTCCTGAAAGATCATGACATTAAAAATTATCTTAACATATTAAGCAAACTGATAAGGATATAAAGATATTATGATGAGAGTATTACTTAATAAAGATAATATTGATGATAAACAAATTGGTATGTTTTTATGATTTATCAACCTTTTGCAGGTTATTTTAAAGGCAGAAAATATTTTTAGATTCTAACAAGTTTTTGGAGATAATAATTTACTGATGCAAATACAACAAATTAACCCATTGCTGGAGGTAGAAGTGGTGAATTCATACCATTCCTAAGAGTATTTGCACATAAGTGAATATAATGGACCCAACTGAAATTGGAACTCAGGTTCAACATTGATTAACTTTGTTGACCATATAAGAACCATTGATTTAGCATGATATTGATCAGCCTTATTGATACTTGAAAATTATAATTTTAATTGAATAAAGAGGAATTATCTGATGATGTAACATGTGCAATACTGGCCTGATAGTGATAAAGGAGCCTAATCCAATAAAATGGCAGAACAGCAATGCAAGAACTGGACAGAGGATTGTTCAAACCAAATTTGTGGGGAGAGAACGGTACTCTCCGCTTCCATCGGAGAGTACCGTTCTCTCCCCACACCTGCAGACCGAGGACCCTAGTTCCGTCTCGTAGCCGTTTTGGGTCTTTACAGACTAGGCCGTAATCTGAGAGGTGCTGTCGAACGCGCGATGCAGAAATCAGGCTCTCATTGATAAAAATGTCGTCAACGTAAGCCGACGTGGCACTTTTGATCACACGATCTTGGGACATTATAGCGTCGACGACAGATTTCATGATGAGTGGTGCCACATTTAGTCCAAACCCCAATCGTGTAAGGAATCGGTCGCTGCATCCACTGGCAAAACACATTCGAATTCAGAGTTGCTCCCTGATAACTCGCGCAGTGAGACCTTTTTTTGCTACAAGTGTTCTGGACCCAACCACATGGCAAAGGATTGTATGCAGGGACGCCAAGTGAGGTCGGACGGTCGAGTGCGGAAGTCTCACCGTGAAACCCGATGCTTCAGATGCCATAAACTTGGACATACATCATCAAGATGCCAGGGAAACGCCCAAGGGGGGGAGACGTCAGCGCCAGTCTCCTCCCTGAGCAAGTGAGAATCAAGAAATTGCCCGCCGTAAAAGTGCTCGTGGATGGGCGAGAGTGCACAGCTCTGGTGGATTCCGGCTGCTCACAGACGCTGGTGAGCAAAGCTGTGTGTCGCCATTGGAGACAGAAGGAAGTAGGAGTACTGACGGCCGACGGGAAGACTTTGAAGTGCCGGGGGCACGGCAGAATAAAATTGGAAGTTGAACAGTCTCAGCCCGTGAACATTGAGGTCCTGGTCGTGGATGGACAATTGTTGGGTTTTGACCTGCTTATTGGCATCGACGCGATCAAACAGCTAGGAGGTGTTCGCCTGACGGAATCTGGTGAGGCATACTTTGGAAACCTGGATGGATGTGCCGCCATTTCTATCGATGAGCCCGATTTCAGTGTGACATTCGATGAAAGGCAAAGAGCGTGGACTGCAACATGGAAATGGGCAAGTGGTCGCTCGCCCGGCGAGCTGACAAATAACGTGCAAGAGTACACTGTGCCAGACCATGCCCGGGATGCGTACGAGAAAGAACTCTTGCTATGGCAACGTAACGGATGGTTGCTGCCATATCCCGAGGAGGAACTTGGTCCACCCAAGGGTCTAATTCCCTTGATGGCAGTCGTGCAGGAACATAAGCAAAAGGTCCGGCCGGTACTCGACTACCGAGAATTGAACGGATTTGTAGAAGCATTCACTGCCGATGCCGAAGTGTGCACACAAAAGCTCAGAGAATGGCGACAGCAAGGAGTTGATGTGTCGCTCTTGGATCTGCGACATGCCTATCTACAAATTCACATTGACAAGAAGCTGTGGCCATTCCAAACAGTTATTTTCAAGGGCAAGCGGTTCTGCCTTACACGATTGGGGTTTGGACTAAATGTGGCACCACTCATCATGAAATCTGTCGTCGACGCTATAATGTCCCAAGATCGTGTGATCAAAAGTGCCACGTCGGCTTACGTTGACGACATTTTTATCAATGAGAGCCTGATTTCTGCATCGCGCGTTCGACAGCACCTCTCAGATTACGGCCTAGTCTGTAAAGACCCAAAACGGCTACGAGACGGAACTAGGGTCCTCGGTCTGCAGGTGTGGGGAGAGAACGGTACTCTCCGATGGAAGCGGAGTGGACAGATCCCGGAAATTCCCGACGTGGTGACTCGTCGACGTGTGTTTTCCATTTGTGGGAAACTCGTGGGCCACTTCCCCGTGTGTGGCTGGCTAAGGGTGGCGACTGCATTCATCAAGCGCCGAGCAAGTGCGGTAACCAAGAGATGGGACGAGGAAATCAGAAATGCCAATCTGCTTCGTATGCTGGAAGAGACGATGACCAGAGTGTGTGAAATGGACCCTGTTGGAGGAGACTGGTGCATGAATGGCAACGAGATGAAGGTCTGGGTGGATGCAAGTTCTGTGGCCACAGGAGTGGCGTTAGAGGCGAATGGAAGCATCGTTGAGGATGCTTGTTGGTTGCGCCCGACCAATGATGCCAGGCATATCAATCTGGCTGAATTAGATGCAGCAGTCAAAGGCATCAACCTGGCCCTTCAATGGCAGGCTACAGTGTTGCATCTGGTCACCGATTCAGCATGCGTACATCGGTGGATATCCGACACCTTGACTGGGAAGGCACGTGTGAACACTAAGGCGGCTGGTGAAATGCTAGTGAGACGACGCTTAGGAACACTGCGGGCATTAATGGAAGAATATAAATTGACCATGGATGTCACGCTGGTGAAATCCTGTCAAAATCGCGCAGATTGCCTCACCAGAGTGCCACGCAAGTGGTTGAATCTACATAAGGAGGGAAAAGAGCCAGTCCCGGAGAGTTGCGCTGCAATGAGGTGCCGACTGAATAAAAGTCAGGTGGTTGACGTCCACCGAGAAAGTGGACATGCGGGCGTGAAACGAACCCTATACTTCGCCAGACTTATCGACCCACTAGTGTCGAAGGAAATCGTGCAATCGGTTATCAAAGCCTGTGAAGCCTGCCAGTCTATAGATCCGGCGCCAGTTCATTGGAAAAAGGGAAAATTGAGCGTGGAAAACAACTGGAGTAGAGTAGCAATGGACATAACCCATTACAATGGCGTGCATTTTTTAACGCTCATTGATTGCGGTCCCTCCAGGTTTGCAATTTGGCGGACATTGCGTCGACAAGATGCACATAGTGTCATTCACCAGTTGAAGATGATTTTCTTTGAACGGGGCCCACCAACCGAGATATTGACTGACAATGACCCTGCGTTCACTTGCAGACACTTTAAAGAGTTTGCAAACAGCTGGGGTGTGCAGTTAAGATTCCGATGCGCATATTCACCGGCTGGTAATGGAATTGTGGAGCGCAGCCACAGGAGCATTAAGACCATCGCAGCAAGGAAGGGTTGTTCCGCGTTGGAGGCCGTTTATTGGTATAATGTCACGCCAAAGGACGATGTCTCACCTTCCACGGCACCGGCTGACGTGCTGCATAATTACCACGTCAGAGTAAAAGGCATTGAAGCCAAACCCCCACCAGAACCACAGATTATCGGAGGGAGATATGAAGAAGGTGACGTTGTCTGGGTCAAAAATCCGTACGGCAAATGCACAACCAAGTTCAGGACCGGGCGGGTAACCGAAATTGTCAGCCCACTGACAGTGCGAATTGATGGGGTACCACGCCATGTCAAAGACCTATGGCCATTTTCAGGACCATATGCATCGTCGGGCGATGAAACCGACACAGAAGAGAGTGAGCGATTTATTTACTTGGGGTCAGGTCAACCAAGTGATGGCTCCGATGGTCCACTAACAACGGATGCTGACGTGCATGACGAAACCTCAGGTGACAGCCCATCTGAGGACGAACCTTGTGTCGTACCCCTCCGAAGGAGCACCCGCCAGAAGAGACCCGCTCCCGAATGCACTTTTTGTGATGATGAGATCAGGGGGGAGTGTGGTGGAGACTTACCTCGCCGAAGCAAAAGAAGGCGGTTTCTTTGCACGTGCGTTCGTAGACGTAATGGAACCGCGAGGCGAGCTCATGCGAGGCAGTTTTTCGAATGACACGGCGCATGCGTCATTGGTGAAAGTGAGGCTCTCGGAGAGTGGGAAATTACGAGACCAAAAAACACATAAAAAGAGCCTACTTCTGTTTCGGGTCACTTTTGCTATTTACGACTTCGCCGTTTGCACCTTTTGACTTGTTTTGTCATTTTCTGACTTGCTTTGGCGAGCGTCGGACTTTTTGTTTGTGAATTAATAACACATTTGGATTACATTTATTTTACAAGAAAAGACCCCTCTTTGGTTTAGCTAAGTTTATTTTTATTTATCTTTTCGTTTTCTTGCTTTGTTTTTTAATTTTATTTTCTAGCTTTTTGCATTTTAGTTTCGTATTTTTTTGGCGGCCATATTTGTTTTTGTTTAGGTCGGCCGTCTTGAATTTATTTTTGTTTGTTTCTTTTTTTTCAGTATCCGTTTGGACTTAAGTGCCATATTTATTGTTGTTTAAAAACTTTTCCTTTAATAGTAATTTTCATTTGAATTTTTGACCAAAAAAAACCGTTTTATTAATTTTTTTCCACTTTTCTTTTGAACGCCTCCCCATATTTCATTTACGGAGGTTGCCTTAGGCGACTCTTCGCTTTTTGTTTGACTTTCGTATTTATTTTCCTTGTATTGTTTGTTTCATTTTTGTAAAGTTTATTCGTTGTACAAATTTAATTCGGTTTTTGTTAACTTTATTTAATTACAGCAAAGTTTATTTTTAGCCCCTCCTCCTATTTTTAACGAGAGTAGCCTTTTTAGGCAGCTCCTTTTTTCTGTTTGTTTTATTTCTTTTTATTGTAACTTGTAAAGTTTATTCATCGTTTACGTTTGTTTATTTTGGTAAACCTCTCTAGAGGCTTATCTTTTTGCCGTTTTAAGGCAATTTCTTAGTGTTATATTGGCCGCTAAAGGCTAGTGTTTTGGCCGTTACTGGCTAAAATTTAATTTGTATTTATTTTAAAATCCTTCGGGGTTTGTGGTTGTTATTTTAAAACCGTTTTCTTGTCTTTCTTTGTTGTTTGTTTAGTTTGTGTTTTTTATTTATTTTCTTTATTAATTTTTTTTCCCCATTTTTACTCCCGCCTTTTCCCACCCCTCCATTTAAAATTTGATTGGTGGAAAAACAAAAAAAAAAGTGAGTGGAGTGTTAAAACTTAAAAATGGCCGACACTAGTCGGTCAATAAAGAAAAAGTTGGAGTTTGACCCCCTTGGAAGGGCCCACCGGAAAAAACCGATGAGGCATTCCCCCCTCTTCCGGGAGGAGAAAAGGACAAAGAGAAGGATAAAGACAAAGATAATGCAGCAATGGCCGAGAATGGCCAGAAAAATGTTGAAGAGAAAGACAAGACGACGAAGGATGCTGAGGCCGGGGAATCGCCCTGTGGCTGGAAGTCCCCTCCAAAATGCACGATCAATCTGGCGGAGTTCTTGGAGAGAGCTAAGAGCTACGCACACCTTGTCGTAGAAGGTGGGCTCTTGGAGGATCCCCAAGAATTAAAGAAGATTGGTAAAAGAATAGTGTCAGTCTTCGTGGTGGACAAGCGTACGCGCAAGATTTGTCGCAGCACGAAAGACACAGTGTTGAAAACACTGCAGTCCAAGGGGTATAAGCCCTTAAGAATAGTTAAAGGTGCTATCTTCTACATGTGGGACATACTGCTACCCTCGCCAGAAGATGGCCTAAAATTGGCAATGCAAGAAATTGTAACAAAAGACCATATTTTTAGAGCGGAGTATGATGGCAAAAGAAGGACCAAGGTAGCAGTATATGAGGTTCCTCCTCAGGTCCTCGGGGAGCATCTGGCTGCCTACTTTGCGCAGTTTGGCCAAATTTTAGATGCCTCCTGCGAGGACCTGACCGGGGGATGGTCTTTTGATATTATGATCAGCCGTAAAGACTTCGAGACTATCCCCAACTGTCTTGACGTAGGGGGCCTGAAGCTACCGGTAATAGTTACCGGTCGCAAACCCAAATGCTGGAGGTGCGGAGAGATTGGTCACCTCTCCTCCTCCTGCCCAGAGAAGAAGTCCTCTGGAAGTCAGGCCCCAGTCGACCAAAATCCCCCTCTGGCCGCTTCTGTTAAATCCGTCTCGCCCGTAGTGGGCATGCCAATACCCAGGACCGGTGCGGCAGTTACCCCGGTTGGGAACAAAAAAGTTCCCTCACCCCCCGAAAAACCATCACCAGCTGCAAGTGCAGCCACGGAGAAGGATAAGGGGGAGTGGCGGTTATTGGCAGGGCCAGGGGGAAGCGCCAAGCTGCGGAACCTCGGTCCCCTGTGACCCCAAAGACTAAAGGCACGCACAGCCCCACTCCCTCTACCAGCAAGAAGGGCGATGCCTCGGCCTGGTCTGCTCCTAAATTGGAGGAGCTCAGAAAAGCATATGACCCCGGCTATCTGAAAATGGAAAAAATTAAGGAATTGAAAAAACAATTAGAGAAGCGTCCTTTTCGTCCGTCGGAGGATTTAAAAAAACAACTGGCACAGCGTCCAACCTGCTCCTCGGCCTCTGCCCCGTCCTCCCCTCAAAAGAAAAAGCCTGATCCATCCAAGAAAGCCCACTCGTCACAGCCGACACCCCGAAAACCGTCCCCTCGAAGTCGAGACCCCAGCCCGATCATAAACTATTTTAAAGTTTCTCCCTGTCTCTCTCCCTGTCCCTCTCCTCCAAAACAGATGCCGCCTCCACCAAAAAGGCAAAGGAGTTCGTCAGCAGAGGATATGAAGGAGCGGAAAAAACCAACCAAAGTACCTTACAGGCAAGGGGAGGACATCTGCCGTATTTCCTCGGCCCAGGCCGAAAGAGCCAAAAATTTCGGGAAGCGCATAAAACAACTAAATTCCCTTCTGGCCATGAAAAGGTGTGGCGAAAAAGATGTAGAAGTGCCGCGAAATTTCCCATCTGCGCAGAGACTGCTGACTGTCATCCGCACTGGGCTGGGGGCACGGCAGACTTGGGGCATGGTCGAGGAGGCGGCGAAAGCAATAACATTGGATCCACCAATCATCACCACAAAATCCGAAACCTTGACCAACTTGGAAAAATTTTGTTCAGGACGGGTCCCGGTTTTAGTTCACCCCTCCCTCTATAGGGCTCTAAAACTAACCTTTCCCTGGGATGTTGGCGGCATCTCCTCTGACGGCACCATCAAGAATGAGATGGGCCATGGGTCCATGGGAGAGGCTGTCGGCATCCTTTCCCCGACCATGTTCTGTCCAGGACCCCAACCCTAATTATGTATCACAATGGCTTTATGGTTAGCAAGTATAAATGCCCGGGGGCTGAGGTCCGAGTCTCGGAGGGTGAGACTCCTTCATGATCTCCAGCGCCTCGGGGTGGATGTTTGTTGTGTACAGGAGACCCGGTTTTTTGCTGGCGACTATGAGAGCATACTGTCTAGGGATTACGATCTCTATTCAGCATGTTTTGATGGTCGTTCTAGAGGTGTTTCCTGGCTAGTGAGCAAGTCATTGGATGCGGCGTGTACGCTTGTCTTCGCGGATCCAGCGGGCAGGATTTGTGTGCTGGATATTACCATAAAGGAGAAGTCTTTTCGCCTCATTGGGGTTTATGCGCCCAATGTCCATGGGGAGCGTCCTGCTTTGTTTCGGCAGCTCGAGTCGTTCTTTGGAACATCGAGGCGGGTAATTTTAGCGGGGGATTGGAATGCCGTCCTTGACCCTGAGAAAGATCGTATAGGAAAAAGATTGGGTACTAAAAACCCGGATGTGAAAGCATTTCGGGAATTTCTCGACAGGAATGATCTTGTCGATAAATACCGAAATGAGCACCCCCGGGAGGTAGTGTGGACTTGGACTAATAGGGGCAGCTCGGATTCGAAGGTACGCGCCAGCTACCTCGACCGAGTCCTAGTCAGGAGAGTCGACGTAGGGCTCTTAGGTTGTCCAAGTTTTCATTCGATAGTTTACACGGATCATAGGCTCGTCCGGGTTCGTGTAAACTTAGATAAGCCTAAGGTTAAGTTGGCTGGCTACTGGAAATTGAACGCGTCATTATTTGATAGCCAAGATTTCCAGGACCAGTTATTACTAACACTAAAGCGGGAACTGACGGGGGCTGTGGTTGGGAATAAGTGGTGGGACACACTTAAATCCAAACTTAGGTCGTTTGCTGCCGACTATAGTCGTCGGCTCAACTTAGCTAATTTAGCGGCGCAAACGGCGATAGAGGAAAAAGTCGATCGGGCAGTGAAATCCCGTAATAGTGGGGACGTAGCCTTAGCTAGGGCCGAGCTGGCCTCCTTGCATATCAAGAAGGATCAAGCTCTGGTAGTTAGGGCTAGGTTAAAAAGAATGTCTTCTGAGGCAACGAATATGGCCGCAGAATTGCGTGTAGAGGAAACTAGGCAAGCAGCCAATCGGCATATCGAGGACATCACATTGCCGGATGGACGCACCGTGACTACAGACGTGGGTATATGTGGGGCTTTTCGGGATTACTTCCAGGATCTTTTTACCAGGGAGCCCGGTCTGAGCTCTGCTCAGTTCGACACCTATTTGGCTGACTTTCCCCGCCTCGAGGCGGCTGAAGCAGCTAGGTGCGAGGGGCCCATAACAGAGTCGGAAATCTGGGATGCGTTGAAATTGGTTGGCCGGGACAAAACTCCAGGATTGGATGGTCTTCCCTACGAACTGTACTTGAGGCAGTCGTCCGTTTTTGTTCCTCTGCTGGCGCTTGTTTACAACAACTGGATGAAGCAGGGGTCTATACCTCGACGCTTTACCAGGGGTGCGATCAAGTTGCTTCGCAAGAGCAAGAGCGGTGGGGGTGGCATAGATAATTATCGGCCTTTAACGATGTTAAATACTGACTTAAAGATTTTTGCCAAGGTCTTGGCCCGCCGTTTGCAGGCTGTCCTCTCTAGTCTGATTGGCCCCGAGCAGACTTGTGCTGTGAAGGGCAGGACTATTCAGGACAACCTTCATTTGGTACGCCTGATCATTGAGAAAACCGACACTGAAGCCGCGCTGATCAATTTAGATCAGTCCAAGGCATTCGATAGGGTTGACCATCGGTTTTTGGAGTCTGTCCTTTCCGCCGCCGGTTTCGGGCCGTACTTTCGCTCTTGGATCCGACTGCTGTATGAGTCCCCCGGTGCGCTGGTGGAAGTGAATGGGGTAAGATCGAAGCCCTTCACATTATCTCGCTCCATTCGTCAAGGTTGTCCACTTTCGCCTTTGCTCTACGTTCTTGCGTTGGAGCCTTTCCTCCGCAAGTTAAAGGCGAATCCGGTCCTTCGCGGAATTTCCGTACCTGGTGCTACCACCTCGGCCAGGTACTCCGCCTATGCTGACGACGTTTCGGTTTTTGTGTCGAGCAAAGCCGAAATTGACGAAGTTAGCAAAGAGATCAGATGTTATGAGACGGTGACAGGGGCCAAGATCAATCGCGATAAGTCTGTTGGCTTGCGATTGGGTGCGTGGAAGGGAGTTTCTCTTCCCGGACCTTTCCTCTGGACGGACGGGCCGATCAAGATTCTCGGCGTCTTTTTCGGTCCGGATCTCCAGGTGGAAATGAATTGGTCGGAGGTTCGAGAGAAGGCCGAGGGCGCAGTTCGTCTGTGGACTCGGAGGAATCTTTCCTTAAAGGGGAGGGCGGAAGTATGTGCCTCGCACATCTACCCGATTCTCCTTTACCGACTCTCGGTACTTCCTCTCCCGTGTGCCATTCGTTTGGGGCTAATACAGCTCTTGTTCTCCTTCCTTTGGGGAGGAGGCAAGGCTCCCAAGGTGCGTCGCGAGATCTGTTGCCTTCATCCGTCTGAGGGCGGTCTGGGCATGCCTAGCGTTGAGATTCGTCAACATACGCTTCGCATTAGATTCCTGGATCGAATGTGTATGCTAGTGGATGAGAACGGCGCCCTCGTTAAAGAGGACGTCCATAAACACTTTCCATCCTTGAGAAGTGTGCACTTGTCGGAGGAGGAGGCCGGCCGTACTCCTCGTGGCGAGTGCTCCTTCTATAAAGAATGTCGTTTGGCTCTCCAGTTTCTCTTACGGGCTACGGATGGCCTCTCCAACGCCCAAGCGTTGTCTCTTAGGGCATTATATCGGGTGTTAGTTAGGGGGGCCGTTCAAGATGAACTGATAGGCGAGCTCGGGCTTACGAAGCAGGAGGCTCGCTCCATATGGCCTTGGGCGCCCGGGTTGAAATGTCTCACTAACGATGAGGCATCACTCACCTGGCTGATGATTCGGAATGCTCTCTGGGTAGGCAAGAAGCTTCGTGCAGCGGGCCTAAAACCGAAATCAACCTGCGTGCGTTGTGGGCTGTCGACGGAAACCGTCGATCACGCCTTCTTCCACTGCAGTGTTGTTGCTCCGTTGTGCAAGTTTCTTGAAGATCTCATGGTTCGTATGCTGCGTGGAAAGTTCTTTGTCCTTGAGGCTAGTTCTGTTTGTAGCAATGTCGTACCTCCGTTATCTAGGACTGAGCACTATGTGCTCTTTTGCTTGCTGGGTGTTATGCGAGTCGTGATTTGGACGACGCGACAGAAGGAATTCTATGGTGATGAGAAGTTTACCTCTTCCCAACTGATCTTGTTCTTTAAGCATCAGCTTAAAGTCAAGATCAGGACGGAAAGGAGACGACTCACTCCATCTGAATTTGGCAAAAGGTGGGTGACTCTTGCGCGTCTCTGTCGAGTGAAAGGTGCTGACCTAGAGTGGTTGTTTGATGCTGGTTAGGCATCAGGATATTGGGTGTGCTGAGCAGAACATGGGCACCCCTTCCCTGTTAGGTTAGAATAGGAAGTATTTGATTTTCTGTTTTTACGCTTTAAAGTTAACTTAGCTAGGTTATGAGTGCTCATTGCCCCTTTTTATTTTTTTGTCCCCAGTCTTCTTTTAGTTTAATCCCCATCCCTTCCCACTTTAGGTGTTCAGCAATATTAGTTCTCCGGTGGATGCGTGGCGTCTTTCGTTGTTTTTCTAGTATGTTTTTCGTTATTGTTGTGGTGTTTAAATGTGTGAGTGATTGTGTGAGTAACTGCTGATTGGATAAATGTAGTTATTATATTCCTTAAGCCGCGCATTATTTTTCGTCCGGGGAAGTGACTTTGCTGTCACTTTGTTAGAGTAGTGGGGGGCTTTTATTACTAATACGATTTTGTTTAGTTTCTTGTATATATCGTTCATTCATTGTATAAAACCATTGGGGATATTTTAATGTTGTTATTTTCTGCCCATGCCCTCCACTGAACATTGTAAATATGGGAGTTAAGTAGGACAACATAGAGCAGCTGATGTATTATGGTGAACGTGGTAAGAATGGTAAGTAAAAATGTGGTATTATGGTGTAAGGATTATTATAAGTGTATCAGGGTCGACGAAAGTGAATAGCTAAGTTAAACTAGGACAGATGAGGACCAGCCTTCCCCATCCCCAATTTCGGCCTTGTGCCACATTTTTTGTATTCTTACAAAAATAAATACATTTGCTATTTACGACTTCGCCGTTTGCACCTTTTGACTTGTTTTGTCATTTTCTGACTTGCTTTGGCGAGCGTCGGACTTTTTGTTTGTGAATTAATAACACATTTGGATTACATTTATTTTACAAGAAAAGACCCCTCTTTGGTTTAGCTAAGTTTATTTTTATTTATCTTTTCGTTTTCTTGCTTTGTTTTTTAATTTTATTTTCTAGCTTTTTGCATTTTAGTTTCGTATTTTTTTGGCGGCCATATTTGTTTTTGTTTAGGTCGGCCGTCTTGAATTTATTTTTGTTTGTTTCTTTTTTTTCAGTATCCGTTTGGACTTAAGTGCCATATTTATTGTTGTTTAAAAACTTTTCCTTTAATAGTAATTTTCATTTGAATTTTTGACCAAAAAAAACCGTTTTATTAATTTTTTTCCACTTTTCTTTTGAACGCCTCCCCATATTTCATTTACGGAGGTTGCCTTAGGCGACTCTTCGCTTTTTGTTTGACTTTCGTATTTATTTTCCTTGTATTGTTTGTTTCATTTTTGTAAAGTTTATTCGTTGTACAAATTTAATTCGGTTTTTGTTAACTTTATTTAATTACAGCAAAGTTTATTTTTAGCCCCTCCTCCTATTTTTAACGAGAGTAGCCTTTTTAGGCAGCTCCTTTTTTCTGTTTGTTTTATTTCTTTTTATTGTAACTTGTAAAGTTTATTCATCGTTTACGTTTGTTTATTTTGGTAAACCTCTCTAGAGGCTTATCTTTTTGCCGTTTTAAGGCAATTTCTTAGTGTTATATTGGCCGCTAAAGGCTAGTGTTTTGGCCGTTACTGGCTAAAATTTAATTTGTATTTATTTTAAAATCCTTCGGGGTTTGTGGTTGTTATTTTAAAACCGTTTTCTTGTCTTTCTTTGTTGTTTGTTTAGTTTGTGTTTTTTATTTATTTTCTTTATTAATTTTTTTTCCCCATTTTTACTCCCGCCTTTTCCCACCCCTCCATTTAAAATTTGATTGGTGGAAAAACAAAAAAAAAAAGTGAGTGGAGTGTTAAAACTTAAAAATGGCCGACACTAGTCGGTCAATAAAGAAAAAGTTGGAGTTTGACCCCCCTTGGAAGGGCCCACCGGAAAAAACCGATGAGGCATTCCCCCTCTTCCGGGAGGAGAAAAGGACAAAGAGAAGGATAAAGACAAAGATAATGCAGCAATGGCCGAGAATGGCCAGAAAAATGTTGAAGAGAAAGACAAGACGACGAAGGATGCTGAGGCCGGGGAATCGCCCTGTGGCTGGAAGTCCCCTCCAAAATGCACGATCAATCTGGCGGAGTTCTTGGAGAGAGCTAAGAGCTACGCACACCTTGTCGTAGAAGGTGGGCTCTTGGAGGATCCCCAAGAATTAAAGAAGATTGGTAAAAGAATAGTGTCAGTCTTCGTGGTGGACAAGCGTACGCGCAAGATTTGTCGCAGCACGAAAGACACAGTGTTGAAAACACTGCAGTCCAAGGGTATAAGCCCTTAAGAATAGTTAAAGGTGCTATCTTCTACATGTGGGACATACTGCTACCCTCGCCAGAAGATGGCCTAAAATTGGCAATGCAAGAAATTGTAACAAAAGACCATATTTTTAGAGCGGAGTATGATGGCAAAAGAAGGACCAAGGTAGCAGTATATGAGGTTCCTCCTCAGGTCCTCGGGGAGCATCTGGCTGCCTACTTTGCGCAGTTTGGCCAAATTTTAGATGCCTCCTGCGAGGACCTGACCGGGGGATGGTCTTTTGATATTATGATCAGCCGTAAAGACTTCGAGACTATCCCCAACTGTCTTGACGTAGGGGGCCTGAAGCTACCGGTAATAGTTACCGGTCGCAAACCCAAATGCTGGAGGTGCGGAGAGATTGGTCACCTCTCCTCCTCCTGCCCAGAGAAGAAGTCCTCTGGAAGTCAGGCCCCAGTCGACCAAAATCCCCCTCTGGCCGCTTCTGTTAAATCCGTCTCGCCCGTAGTGGGCATGCCAATACCCAGGACCGGTGCGGCAGTTACCCCGGTTGGGAACAAAAAAGTTCCCTCACCCCCCGAAAAACCATCACCAGCTGCAAGTGCAGCCACGGAGAAGGATAAGGGGGAGTGGCTGGTTATTGGCAGGGCCAGGGGGAAGCGCCAAGCTGCGGAACCTCGGTCCCCTGTGACCCCAAAGACTAAAGGCACGCACAGCCCCACTCCCTCTACCAGCAAGAAGGGCGATGCCTCGGCCTGGTCTGCTCCTAAATTGGAGGAGCTCAGAAAAGCATATGACCCCGGCTATCTGAAAATGGAAAAAATTAAGGAATTGAAAAAACAATTAGAGAAGCGTCCTTTTCGTCCGTCGGAGGATTTAAAAAAACAACTGGCACAGCGTCCAACCTGCTCCTCGGCCTCTGCCCCGTCCTCCCCTCAAAAGAAAAAGCCTGATCCATCCAAGAAAGCCCACTCGTCACAGCCGACACCCCGAAAACCGTCCCCTCGAAGTCGAGACCCCAGCCCGATCATAAACTATTTTAAAGTTTCTCCCTGTCTCTCTCCCTGTCCCTCTCCTCCAAAACAGATGCCGCCTCCACCAAAAAGGCAAAGGAGTTCGTCAGCAGAGGATATGAAGGAGCGGAAAAAACCAACCAAAGTACCTTACAGGCAAGGGGAGGACATCTGCCGTATTTCCTCGGCCCAGGCCGAAAGAGCCAAAAATTTCGGGAAGCGCATAAAACAACTAAATTCCCTTCTGGCCATGAAAAGGTGTGGCGAAAAAGATGTAGAAGTGCCGCGAAATTTCCCATCTGCGCAGAGACTGCTGACTGTCATCCGCACTGGGCTGGGGGCACGGCAGACTTGGGGCATGGTCGAGGAGGCGGCGAAAGCAATAACATTGGATCCACCAATCATCACCACAAAATCCGAAACCTTGACCAACTTGGAAAAATTTTGTTCAGGACGGGTCCCGGTTTTAGTTCACCCCTCCCTCTATAGGGCTCTAAAACTAACCTTTCCCTGGGATGTTGGCGGCATCTCCTCTGACGGCACCATCAAGAATGAGATGGGCCATGGGTCCATGGGAGAGGCTGTCGGCATCCTTTCCCCGACCATGTTCTGTCCAGGACCCCAACCCTAATTATGTATCACAATGGCTTTATGGTTAGCAAGTATAAATGCCCGGGGGCTGAGGTCCGAGTCTCGGAGGGTGAGACTCCTTCATGATCTCCAGCGCCTCGGGGTGGATGTTTGTTGTGTACAGGAGACCCGGTTTTTTGCTGGCGACTATGAGAGCATACTGTCTAGGGATTACGATCTCTATTCAGCATGTTTTGATGGTCGTTCTAGAGGTGTTTCCTGGCTAGTGAGCAAGTCATTGGATGCGGCGTGTACGCTTGTCTTCGCGGATCCAGCGGGCAGGATTTGTGTGCTGGATATTACCATAAAGGAGAAGTCTTTTCGCCTCATTGGGGTTTATGCGCCCAATGTCCATGGGGAGCGTCCTGCTTTGTTTCGGCAGCTCGAGTCGTTCTTTGGAACATCGAGGCGGGTAATTTTAGCGGGGGATTGGAATGCCGTCCTTGACCCTGAGAAAGATCGTATAGGAAAAAGATTGGGTACTAAAAACCCGGATGTGAAAGCATTTCGGGAATTTCTCGACAGGAATGATCTTGTCGATAAATACCGAAATGAGCACCCCCGGGAGGTAGTGTGGACTTGGACTAATAGGGGCAGCTCGGATTCGAAGGTACGCGCCAGCTACCTCGACCGAGTCCTAGTCAGGAGAGTCGACGTAGGGCTCTTAGGTTGTCCAAGTTTTCATTCGATAGTTTACACGGATCATAGGCTCGTCCGGGTTCGTGTAAACTTAGATAAGCCTAAGGTTAAGTTGGCTGGCTACTGGAAATTGAACGCGTCATTATTTGATAGCCAAGATTTCCAGGACCAGTTATTACTAACACTAAAGCGGGAACTGACGGGGGCTGTGGTTGGGAATAAGTGGTGGGACACACTTAAATCCAAACTTAGGTCGTTTGCTGCCGACTATAGTCGTCGGCTCAACTTAGCTAATTTAGCGGCGCAAACGGCGATAGAGGAAAAAGTCGATCGGGCAGTGAAATCCCGTAATAGTGGGGACGTAGCCTTAGCTAGGGCCGAGCTGGCCTCCTTGCATATCAAGAAGGATCAAGCTCTGGTAGTTAGGGCTAGGTTAAAAAGAATGTCTTCTGAGGCAACGAATATGGCCGCAGAATTGCGTGTAGAGGAAACTAGGCAAGCAGCCAATCGGCATATCGAGGACATCACATTGCCGGATGGACGCACCGTGACTACAGACGTGGGTATATGTGGGGCTTTTCGGGATTACTTCCAGGATCTTTTTACCAGGGAGCCCGGTCTGAGCTCTGCTCAGTTCGACACCTATTTGGCTGACTTTCCCCGCCTCGAGGCGGCTGAAGCAGCTAGGTGCGAGGGGCCCATAACAGAGTCGGAAATCTGGGATGCGTTGAAATTGGTTGGCCGGGACAAAACTCCAGGATTGGATGGTCTTCCCTACGAACTGTACTTGAGGCAGTCGTCCGTTTTTGTTCCTCTGCTGGCGCTTGTTTACAACAACTGGATGAAGCAGGGGTCTATACCTCGACGCTTTACCAGGGGTGCGATCAAGTTGCTTCGCAAGAGCAAGAGCGGTGGGGGTGGCATAGATAATTATCGGCCTTTAACGATGTTAAATACTGACTTAAAGATTTTTGCCAAGGTCTTGGCCCGCCGTTTGCAGGCTGTCCTCTCTAGTCTGATTGGCCCCGAGCAGACTTGTGCTGTGAAGGGCAGGACTATTCAGGACAACCTTCATTTGGTACGCCTGATCATTGAGAAAACCGACACTGAAGCCGCGCTGATCAATTTAGATCAGTCCAAGGCATTCGATAGGGTTGACCATCGGTTTTTGGAGTCTGTCCTTTCCGCCGCCGGTTTCGGGCCGTACTTTCGCTCTTGGATCCGACTGCTGTATGAGTCCCCCGGTGCGCTGGTGGAAGTGAATGGGGTAAGATCGAAGCCCTTCACATTATCTCGCTCCATTCGTCAAGGTTGTCCACTTTCGCCTTTGCTCTACGTTCTTGCGTTGGAGCCTTTCCTCCGCAAGTTAAAGGCGAATCCGGTCCTTCGCGGAATTTCCGTACCTGGTGCTACCACCTCGGCCAGGTACTCCGCCTATGCTGACGACGTTTCGGTTTTTGTGTCGAGCAAAGCCGAAATTGACGAAGTTAGCAAAGAGATCAGATGTTATGAGACGGTGACAGGGGCCAAGATCAATCGCGATAAGTCTGTTGGCTTGCGATTGGGTGCGTGGAAGGGAGTTTCTCTTCCCGGACCTTTCCTCTGGACGGACGGGCCGATCAAGATTCTCGGCGTCTTTTTCGGTCCGGATCTCCAGGTGGAAATGAATTGGTCGGAGGTTCGAGAGAAGGCCGAGGGCGCAGTTCGTCTGTGGACTCGGAGGAATCTTTCCTTAAAGGGGAGGGCGGAAGTATGTGCCTCGCACATCTACCCGATTCTCCTTTACCGACTCTCGGTACTTCCTCTCCCGTGTGCCATTCGTTTGGGGCTAATACAGCTCTTGTTCTCCTTCCTTTGGGGAGGAGGCAAGGCTCCCAAGGTGCGTCGCGAGATCTGTTGCCTTCATCCGTCTGAGGGCGGTCTGGGCATGCCTAGCGTTGAGATTCGTCAACATACGCTTCGCATTAGATTCCTGGATCGAATGTGTATGCTAGTGGATGAGAACGGCGCCCTCGTTAAAGAGGACGTCCATAAACACTTTCCATCCTTGAGAAGTGTGCACTTGTCGGAGGAGGAGGCCGGCCGTACTCCTCGTGGCGAGTGCTCCTTCTATAAAGAATGTCGTTTGGCTCTCCAGTTTCTCTTACGGGCTACGGATGGCCTCTCCAACGCCCAAGCGTTGTCTCTTAGGGCATTATATCGGGTGTTAGTTAGGGGGGCCGTTCAAGATGAACTGATAGGCGAGCTCGGGCTTACGAAGCAGGAGGCTCGCTCCATATGGCCTTGGGCGCCCGGGTTGAAATGTCTCACTAACGATGAGGCATCACTCACCTGGCTGATGATTCGGAATGCTCTCTGGGTAGGCAAGAAGCTTCGTGCAGCGGGCCTAAAACCGAAATCAACCTGCGTGCGTTGTGGGCTGTCGACGGAAACCGTCGATCACGCCTTCTTCCACTGCAGTGTTGTTGCTCCGTTGTGCAAGTTTCTTGAAGATCTCATGGTTCGTATGCTGCGTGGAAAGTTCTTTGTCCTTGAGGCTAGTTCTGTTTGTAGCAATGTCGTACCTCCGTTATCTAGGACTGAGCACTATGTGCTCTTTTGCTTGCTGGGTGTTATGCGAGTCGTGATTTGGACGACGCGACAGAAGGAATTCTATGGTGATGAGAAGTTTACCTCTTCCCAACTGATCTTGTTCTTTAAGCATCAGCTTAAAGTCAAGATCAGGACGGAAAGGAGACGACTCACTCCATCTGAATTTGGCAAAAGGTGGGTGACTCTTGCGCGTCTCTGTCGAGTGAAAGGTGCTGACCTAGAGTGGTTGTTTGATGCTGGTTAGGCATCAGGATATTGGGTGTGCTGAGCAGAACATGGGCACCCCTTCCCTGTTAGGTTAGAATAGGAAGTATTTGATTTTCTGTTTTTACGCTTTAAAGTTAACTTAGCTAGGTTATGAGTGCTCATTGCCCCTTTTTATTTTTTTGTCCCCAGTCTTCTTTTAGTTTAATCCCCATCCCTTCCCACTTTAGGTGTTCAGCAATATTAGTTCTCCGGTGGATGCGTGGCGTCTTTCGTTGTTTTTCTAGTATGTTTTTCGTTATTGTTGTGGTGTTTAAATGTGTGAGTGATTGTGTGAGTAACTGCTGATTGGATAAATGTAGTTATTATATTCCTTAAGCCGCGCATTATTTTTCGTCCGGGAAGTGACTTTGCTGTCACTTTGTTAGAGTAGTGGGGGGCTTTTATTACTAATACGATTTTGTTTAGTTTCTTGTATATATCGTTCATTCATTGTATAAAACCATTGGGGATATTTTAATGTTGTTATTTTCTGCCCATGCCCTCCACTGAACATTGTAAATATGGGAGTTAAGTAGGACAACATAGAGCAGCTGATGTATTATGGTGAACGTGGTAAGAATGGTAAGTAAAAATGTGGTATTATGGTGTAAGGATTATTATAAGTGTATCAGGGTCGACGAAAGTGAATAGCTAAGTTAAACTAGGACAGATGAGGACCAGCCTTCCCCATCCCCAATTTCGGCCTTGTGCCACATTTTTTGTATTCTTACAAAAATAAATACATTTGCTATTTACGACTTCGCCGTTTGCACCTTTTGACTTGTTTTGTCATTTTCTGACTTGCTTTGGCGAGCGTCGGACTTTTTGTTTGTGAATTAATAACACATTTGGATTACATTTATTTTACAAGAAAAGACCCCTCTTTGGTTTAGCTAAGTTTATTTTTATTTATCTTTTCGTTTTCTTGCTTTGTTTTTTAATTTTATTTTCTAGCTTTTTGCATTTTAGTTTCGTATTTTTTTGGCGGCCATATTTGTTTTTGTTTAGGTCGGCCGTCTTGAATTTATTTTTGTTTGTTTCTTTTTTTTCAGTATCCGTTTGGACTTAAGTGCCATATTTATTGTTGTTTAAAAACTTTTCCTTTAATAGTAATTTTCATTTGAATTTTTGACCAAAAAAAACCGTTTTATTAATTTTTTTCCACTTTTCTTTTGAACGCCTCCCCATATTTCATTTACGGAGGTTGCCTTAGGCGACTCTTCGCTTTTTGTTTGACTTTCGTATTTATTTTCCTTGTATTGTTTGTTTCATTTTTGTAAAGTTTATTCGTTGTACAAATTTAATTCGGTTTTTGTTAACTTTATTTAATTACAGCAAAGTTTATTTTTAGCCCCTCCTCCTATTTTTAACGAGAGTAGCCTTTTTAGGCAGCTCCTTTTTTCTGTTTGTTTTATTTCTTTTTATTGTAACTTGTAAAGTTTATTCATCGTTTACGTTTGTTTATTTTGGTAAACCTCTCTAGAGGCTTATCTTTTTGCCGTTTTAAGGCAATTTCTTAGTGTTATATTGGCCGCTAAAGGCTAGTGTTTTGGCCGTTACTGGCTAAAATTTAATTTGTATTTATTTTAAAATCCTTCGGGGTTTGTGGTTGTTATTTTAAAACCGTTTTCTTGTCTTTCTTTGTTGTTTGTTTAGTTTGTGTTTTTTATTTATTTTCTTTATTAATTTTTTTTCCCCATTTTTACTCCCGCCTTTTCCCACCCCTCCATTTAAAATTTGATTGGTGGAAAAACAAAAAAAAAAGTGAGTGGAGTGTTAAAACTTAAAAATGGCCGACACTAGTCGGTCAATAAAGAAAAAGTTGGAGTTTGACCCCCCCTTGGAAGGGCCCACCGGAAAAAACCGATGAGGCATTCCCCCCTCTTCCGGGAGGAGAAAAGGACAAAGAGAAGGATAAAGACAAAGATAATGCAGCAATGGCCGAGAATGGCCAGAAAAATGTTGAAGAGAAAGACAAGACGACGAAGGATGCTGAGGCCGGGGAATCGCCCTGTGGCTGGAAGTCCCCTCCAAAATGCACGATCAATCTGGCGGAGTTCTTGGAGAGAGCTAAGAGCTACGCACACCTTGTCGTAGAAGGTGGGCTCTTGGAGGATCCCCAAGAATTAAAGAAGATTGGTAAAAGAATAGTGTCAGTCTTCGTGGTGGACAAGCGTACGCGCAAGATTTGTCGCAGCACGAAAGACACAGTGTTGAAAACACTGCAGTCCAAGGGGTATAAGCCCTTAAGAATAGTTAAAGGTGCTATCTTCTACATGTGGGACATACTGCTACCCTCGCCAGAAGATGGCCTAAAATTGGCAATGCAAGAAATTGTAACAAAAGACCATATTTTTAGAGCGGAGTATGATGGCAAAAGAAGGACCAAGGTAGCAGTATATGAGGTTCCTCCTCAGGTCCTCGGGGAGCATCTGGCTGCCTACTTTGCGCAGTTTGGCCAAATTTTAGATGCCTCCTGCGAGGACCTGACCGGGGGATGGTCTTTTGATATTATGATCAGCCGTAAAGACTTCGAGACTATCCCCAACTGTCTTGACGTAGGGGGCCTGAAGCTACCGGTAATAGTTACCGGTCGCAAACCCAAATGCTGGAGGTGCGGAGAGATTGGTCACCTCTCCTCCTCCTGCCCAGAGAAGAAGTCCTCTGGAAGTCAGGCCCCAGTCGACCAAAATCCCCCTCTGGCCGCTTCTGTTAAATCCGTCTCGCCCGTAGTGGGCATGCCAATACCCAGGACCGGTGCGGCAGTTACCCCGGTTGGGAACAAAAAAGTTCCCTCACCCCCCGAAAAACCATCACCAGCTGCAAGTGCAGCCACGGAGAAGGATAAGGGGGAGTGGCTGGTTGTTGGCAGGGCCAGGGGGAAGCGCCAAGCTGCGGAACCTCGGTCCCCTGTGACCCCAAAGACTAAAGGCACGCACAGCCCCACTCCCTCTACCAGCAAGAAGGGCGATGCCTCGGCCTGGTCTGCTCCTAAATTGGAGGAGCTCAGAAAAGCATATGACCCCGGCTATCTGAAAATGGAAAAAATTAAGGAATTGAAAAAACAATTAGAGAAGCGTCCTTTTCGTCCGTCGGAGGATTTAAAAAAACAACTGGCACAGCGTCCAACCTGCTCCTCGGCCTCTGCCCCGTCCTCCCCTCAAAAGAAAAAGCCTGATCCATCCAAGAAAGCCCACTCGTCACAGCCGACACCCCGAAAACCGTCCCCTCGAAGTCGAGACCCCAGCCCGATCATAAACTATTTTAAAGTTTCTCCCTGTCTCTCTCCCTGTCCCTCTCCTCCAAAACAGATGCCGCCTCCACCAAAAAGGCAAAGGAGTTCGTCAGCAGAGGATATGAAGGAGCGGAAAAAACCAACCAAAGTACCTTACAGGCAAGGGGAGGACATCTGCCGTATTTCCTCGGCCCAGGCCGAAAGAGCCAAAAATTTCGGGAAGCGCATAAAACAACTAAATTCCCTTCTGGCCATGAAAAGGTGTGGCGAAAAAGATGTAGAAGTGCCGCGAAATTTCCCATCTGCGCAGAGACTGCTGACTGTCATCCGCACTGGGCTGGGGGCACGGCAGACTTGGGGCATGGTCGAGGAGGCGGCGAAAGCAATAACATTGGATCCACCAATCATCACCACAAAATCCGAAACCTTGACCAACTTGGAAAAATTTTGTTCAGGACGGGTCCCGGTTTTAGTTCACCCCTCCCTCTATAGGGCTCTAAAACTAACCTTTCCCTGGGATGTTGGCGGCATCTCCTCTGACGGCACCATCAAGAATGAGATGGGCCATGGGTCCATGGGAGAGGCTGTCGGCATCCTTTCCCCGACCATGTTCTGTCCAGGACCCCAACCCTAATTATGTATCACAATGGCTTTATGGTTAGCAAGTATAAATGCCCGGGGGCTGAGGTCCGAGTCTCGGAGGGTGAGACTCCTTCATGATCTCCAGCGCCTCGGGGTGGATGTTTGTTGTGTACAGGAGACCCGGTTTTTTGCTGGCGACTATGAGAGCATACTGTCTAGGGATTACGATCTCTATTCAGCATGTTTTGATGGTCGTTCTAGAGGTGTTTCCTGGCTAGTGAGCAAGTCATTGGATGCGGCGTGTACGCTTGTCTTCGCGGATCCAGCGGGCAGGATTTGTGTGCTGGATATTACCATAAAGGAGAAGTCTTTTCGCCTCATTGGGGTTTATGCGCCCAATGTCCATGGGGAGCGTCCTGCTTTGTTTCGGCAGCTCGAGTCGTTCTTTGGAACATCGAGGCGGGTAATTTTAGCGGGGGATTGGAATGCCGTCCTTGACCCTGAGAAAGATCGTATAGGAAAAAGATTGGGTACTAAAAACCCGGATGTGAAAGCATTTCGGGAATTTCTCGACAGGAATGATCTTGTCGATAAATACCGAAATGAGCACCCCCGGGAGGTAGTGTGGACTTGGACTAATAGGGGCAGCTCGGATTCGAAGGTACGCGCCAGCTACCTCGACCGAGTCCTAGTCAGGAGAGTCGACGTAGGGCTCTTAGGTTGTCCAAGTTTTCATTCGATAGTTTACACGGATCATAGGCTCGTCCGGGTTCGTGTAAACTTAGATAAGCCTAAGGTTAAGTTGGCTGGCTACTGGAAATTGAACGCGTCATTATTTGATAGCCAAGATTTCCAGGACCAGTTATTACTAACACTAAAGCGGGAACTGACGGGGGCTGTGGTTGGGAATAAGTGGTGGGACACACTTAAATCCAAACTTAGGTCGTTTGCTGCCGACTATAGTCGTCGGCTCAACTTAGCTAATTTAGCGGCGCAAACGGCGATAGAGGAAAAAGTCGATCGGGCAGTGAAATCCCGTAATAGTGGGGACGTAGCCTTAGCTAGGGCCGAGCTGGCCTCCTTGCATATCAAGAAGGATCAAGCTCTGGTAGTTAGGGCTAGGTTAAAAAGAATGTCTTCTGAGGCAACGAATATGGCCGCAGAATTGCGTGTAGAGGAAACTAGGCAAGCAGCCAATCGGCATATCGAGGACATCACATTGCCGGATGGACGCACCGTGACTACAGACGTGGGTATATGTGGGGCTTTTCGGGATTACTTCCAGGATCTTTTTACCAGGGAGCCCGGTCTGAGCTCTGCTCAGTTCGACACCTATTTGGCTGACTTTCCCCGCCTCGAGGCGGCTGAAGCAGCTAGGTGCGAGGGGCCCATAACAGAGTCGGAAATCTGGGATGCGTTGAAATTGGTTGGCCGGGACAAAACTCCAGGATTGGATGGTCTTCCCTACGAACTGTACTTGAGGCAGTCGTCCGTTTTTGTTCCTCTGCTGGCGCTTGTTTACAACAACTGGATGAAGCAGGGGTCTATACCTCGACGCTTTACCAGGGGTGCGATCAAGTTGCTTCGCAAGAGCAAGAGCGGTGGGGGTGGCATAGATAATTATCGGCCTTTAACGATGTTAAATACTGACTTAAAGATTTTTGCCAAGGTCTTGGCCCGCCGTTTGCAGGCTGTCCTCTCTAGTCTGATTGGCCCCGAGCAGACTTGTGCTGTGAAGGGCAGGACTATTCAGGACAACCTTCATTTGGTACGCCTGATCATTGAGAAAACCGACACTGAAGCCGCGCTGATCAATTTAGATCAGTCCAAGGCATTCGATAGGGTTGACCATCGGTTTTTGGGGTCTGTCCTTTCCGCCGCCGGTTTCGGGCCGTACTTTCGCTCTTGGATCCGACTGCTGTATGAGTCCCCCGGTGCGCTGGTGGAAGTGAATGGGGTAAGATCGAAGCCCTTCACATTATCTCGCTCCATTCGTCAAGGTTGTCCACTTTCGCCTTTGCTCTACGTTCTTGCGTTGGAGCCTTTCCTCCGCAAGTTAAAGGCGAATCCGGTCCTTCGCGGAATTTCCGTACCTGGTGCTACCACCTCGGCCAGGTACTCCGCCTATGCTGACGACGTTTCGGTTTTTGTGTCGAGCAAAGCCGAAATTGACGAAGTTAGCAAAGAGATCAGATGTTATGAGACGGTGACAGGGGCCAAGATCAATCGCGATAAGTCTGTTGGCTTGCGATTGGGTGCGTGGAAGGGAGTTTCTCTTCCCGGACCTTTCCTCTGGACGGACGGGCCGATCAAGATTCTCGGCGTCTTTTTCGGTCCGGATCTCCAGGTGGAAATGAATTGGTCGGAGGTTCGAGAGAAGGCCGAGGGCGCAGTTCGTCTGTGGACTCGGAGGAATCTTTCCTTAAAGGGGAGGGCGGAAGTATGTGCCTCGCACATCTACCCGATTCTCCTTTACCGACTCTCGGTACTTCCTCTCCCGTGTGCCATTCGTTTGGGGCTAATACAGCTCTTGTTCTCCTTCCTTTGGGGAGGAGGCAAGGCTCCCAAGGTGCGTCGCGAGATCTGTTGCCTTCATCCGTCTGAGGGCGGTCTGGGCATGCCTAGCGTTGAGATTCGTCAACATACGCTTCGCATTAGATTCCTGGATCGAATGTGTATGCTAGCGGATGAGAACGGCGCCCTCGTTAAAGAGGACGTCCATAAACACTTTCCATCCTTGAGAAGTGTGCACTTGTCGGAGGAGGAGGCCGGCCGTACTCCTCGTGGCGAGTGCTCCTTCTATAAAGAATGTCGTTTGGCTCTCCAGTTTCTCTTACGGGCTACGGATGGCCTCTCCAACGCCCAAGCGTTGTCTCTTAGGGCATTATATCGGGTGTTAGTTAGGGGGGCCGTTCAAGATGAACTGATAGGCGAGCTCGGGCTTACGAAGCAGGAGGCTCGCTCCATATGGCCTTGGGCGCCCGGGTTGAAATGTCTCACTAACGATGAGGCATCACTCACCTGGCTGATGATTCGGAATGCTCTCTGGGTAGGCAAGAAGCTTCGTGCAGCGGGCCTAAAACCGAAATCAACCTGCGTGCGTTGTGGGCTGTCGACGGAAACCGTCGATCACGCCTTCTTCCACTGCAGTGTTGTTGCTCCGTTGTGCAAGTTTCTTGAAGATCTCATGGTTCGTATGCTGCGTGGAAAGTTCTTTGTCCTTGAGGCTAGTTCTGTTTGTAGCAATGTCGTACCTCCGTTATCTAGGACTGAGCACTATGTGCTCTTTTGCTTGCTGGGTGTTATGCGAGTCGTGATTTGGACGACGCGACAGAAGGAATTCTATGGTGATGAGAAGTTTACCTCTTCCCAACTGATCTTGTTCTTTAAGCATCAGCTTAAAGTCAAGATCAGGACGGAAAGGAGACGACTCACTCCATCTGAATTTGGCAAAAGGTGGGTGACTCTTGCGCGTCTCTGTCGAGTGAAAGGTGCTGACCTAGAGTGGTTGTTTGATGCTGGTTAGGCATCAGGATATTGGGTGTGCTGAGCAGAACATGGGCACCCCTTCCCTGTTAGGTTAGAATAGGAAGTATTTGATTTTCTGTTTTTACGCTTTAAAGTTAACTTAGCTAGGTTATGAGTGCTCATTGCCCCTTTTTATTTTTTTTGTCCCCAGTCTTCTTTTAGTTTAATCCCCATCCCTTCCCACTTTAGGTGTTCAGCAATATTAGTTCTCCGGTGGATGCGTGGCGTCTTTCGTTGTTTTTCTAGTATGTTTTTCGTTATTGTTGTGGTGTTTAAATGTGTGAGTGATTGTGTGAGTAACTGCTGATTGGATAAATGTAGTTATTATATTCCTTAAGCCGCGCATTATTTTTCGTCCGGGGAAGTGACTTTGCTGTCACTTTGTTAGAGTAGTGGGGGGCTTTTATTACTAATACGATTTTGTTTAGTTTCTTGTATATATCGTTCATTCATTGTATAAAACCATTGGGGATATTTTAATGTTGTTATTTTCTGCCCATGCCCTCCACTGAACATTGTAAATATGGGAGTTAAGTAGGACAACATAGAGCAGCTGATGTATTATGGTGAACGTGGTAAGAATGGTAAGTAAAAATGTGGTATTATGGTGTAAGGATTATTATAAGTGTATCAGGGTCGACGAAAGTGAATAGCTAAGTTAAACTAGGACAGATGAGGACCAGCCTTCCCCATCCCCAATTTCGGCCTTGTGCCACATTTTTTGTATTCTTACAAAAATAAATACATTTGCTATTTACGACTCCTTTGTCCTGACGATTCGTAGTTTGTTGGCGACTGTTTTCTAGTCGTGTGTGACTGCTTCCGATTTGTGTTTGTCCGTTTTTGCCCCCTTGTTTGGAGATTTACGTTTACTTTAGGAAAAAAAAGACTTGGACTGAATAGCTAAGTTTACGTTTTATTTTCTTTTGTTTTTCTTTTGTTTTTTTCTTTTCCGTATTTTCGTATTTTTTTATTTCAGTTTTTTGCCTGGTTTTTCTTTCTCTCCGCCATATTTGTTTGGTTTAACATTTTTCTTTAATTTTTTTATTATTTTCAGCTTCAGTTTTCCTTGAGTGCCTTATTTTATTTACACCTTTTAACTAATATCTTGCATTATTATTATTTTTGCTGCAGTGACTTTATACTGTTCATAACTGTTTGTTTTTTCCTCGTAATTTTTCTGCCCCTCCCCCTATTTTTTTTACGTGAGTAGCTGTTTGGGCGACTCGCTGTATTTTGTTTATTGTTTTTCTTTTTACTTTATTTTTTAATTATTGTATTGTAAGTGTAATTTTATACAAGTTTCCACCAGTTCGTAACCTTTTATTTCGGTTTAATTATTTTTTGAGTTAAAATTCTTTTTGGTTGTTAAAGGCCAGTGTTGTTTATTTTTTTCTTTCTTTAAATTTCTGTAATTTTCCTGTTTTCTGCCGTTTTCGGCTGATACCTCCGCCGCTGAACGTTATTTTATTTTGAATTTTATTTTGAATTTTTTTTTTTTTTTTTTTTTTTGCCGTTGAAGGCTAATTTTTAATTTTACTTGGCCGTTCTAGGCTTTTTTCTGAATGGGTTAATTCAAACCTGGAAACTTTCTGAAACTTGTATTTGTTAAACTGTTTTTCTGCATTTTATCTTTGTAACCTTTCGAGGTATTTTGTGTATTCTGTTTATTTTGTATGTGTATACTTCCATTTTCCCTCCCCTCCCCCCTACTGTGAATATTTCGAGGAGAATTATAGTGCTGGTCGGTGTCAAGTTTCATAATGGCCGACACAAGTCGGTCTGTGAAAAAAAAACTTTCTTTTGACCCTCCTTGGAAGGGTCCACCGGATAAAAATTTAGAGACATACCCTCCATTAATTGCTGATAAAAATCAACAAGACCAAAGTAAAAAAGATGAACCCAAAAGTAAGGTGGCCGAGAATGGCCAGAAATCTACAAAATGTATGGAAGACAAGAACAGCAATAAAGACAACAGTGATAAAAAGACAGACTCCGAGGAATCGCCCTGTTGCTGGACGTCCCCTCCGAAAGTGAAGATCAATTTGACGGAGTTCTTGGAAAAGGCCAAAAGCTACGCACACCTTGTGAAAGAAGGTGGGCTTTTGGAAGACCCCCAAGAATTAAGAAAAATTGAAAAAGAATTGTGTCAGTCTTTGTGGTGGACAAGCGTTCGCGCAAAATTTGTCGCTCCACAAAAGACACAGTGTTGAAAACACTGCAGTCCTTGGAGGTAATGCCCTTAAGAATAGTAAAAGGTGCGGGCTTCTTCATGTGGGACGTGCTGCTGCCCACGCAAGAAGATTGCCTTAAGATGGTAACAAAAGACAACTCCACGAAAGACCTGATCATAAGAACAGAATACCAAGGCATGCGTAGGACCAAGGTAGCAGTTTTCGAGGTCCCTCCTCAGGTCATCGGGGAGCACTTAGGTGCGTATTTTTCCCAGTTCGGCCAGATCGTCGATGTCTCCTGTGATGACCTGACCGGGGGATGGTCTTTCGACATTATGTTGGATCGTGAAGCCTTCCTGACCATCCCCAACTGTCTTGACGTAGGGGGCCTGAGCTTGCCGGTAATTGTTTCCGGTCGTAAGCCGAAATGCTGGAGGTGTGGAGAGACTGGTCACCTCTCCTCCTCCTGCCCAGAGAAGAAGGCCTCTGGAAGCCAGGCCCCAGACGACCAAAATACCCCTCTGGCCGCTTCTTCATCAAAATCCGTCTCGCCTGTAGTAGGCATGCCAGCAACCAGGACCGGTGTGGTATTGCCCCCGGTTGGGACAAAACATCTTCCCCCATTCCCTGAAAAACCGTCGACTACTACAAGTGTAGCTAAGGAGAAGGGAAAAGGAGAATGGCAGGTTGTTGGCAAGACCAGAGGGAAGAGTCAAGCAGCGGGACCTCTGTCTCCGGAAGCCTCCAGGACGAAAGGCACACACAGACCCACTCCCTCTACCAGCAAGAAGGGCGACGCCTCGGAGTGGTCAGCACCATCTTTGGAAGAGATGAGAAAAGCCTATGATCCCGGATATGAAGGCATGAAGAAATTGGAAAAACTTAAAAAAGATCTGGAGAAAAAAAACAAAAAAACAATTCGACCTGCTGTCTCTGCCCCGTCCTCTCCTAGTAAAAAGATTAGTCCCAAAAAATCCCACTCCTCTCAGCCCACTCCAAGAAAACTCGCCTCTCTCAGTAGAGACCCCAGCCCGTTTAGAATTCCTTCTCATCCTACACCCAGTCCTTCCCCCAAGAAACAATTGCCACCTCCATCCAAGCGTCAAAGAAGCCCCACTGCTGAGGATAGAGATCCCAGAAAAAAGTTTCCAAAACCCCCTACTTGAAGGGAAAGGAAGTGTGCACCATCTCTAAAGAGCAAACCGAAAGAGCACAAAGCTTTGGGAACAGAATTAAAAAACTAAAAAGCCTCCTGGCAATGAAGAAGTGCGGGGACAAAAACATCGAAATCCCCTCAAATTTTCCCAATGCGCAAAGCTTACTAACAGTAATTAGAACAGGAGCCGGATCCAGAAATGTCTGGGACATGATTAGTGAAGCGGAGAAGTCGTTTAAAATGTCGCCACCTATCGCTATCGTGGAAGGCGAAAAAATTGAAAATTTGAAAAAATTTTGTGTTGGACGGGACCCGATTTTTGTTCATCCCACGCTTTATAGGGCTCTAAAACTAATCTTTCCCTGGGATGTTGGCGGCGTCTCCTCTGACGGCACTATTGATAAAGAACTAGGCCAAGGGTCAATGGGAGAGGCTGTCGGCATCCTTTCCCCGTCCATGTTCTGTCCAGGTCCCCAACCCTAATTACGTATCACAATGGCTCTATGGCTAGCAAGTCTGAATGCCCGGGGGCTGAGGTCAGAGTCTCGGAGGGTGAGACTCCTTCATGATCTCCAGCGCCTCGGGGTGGATGTTTGTTGTCTGCAGGAAACCCGGTTTTTAACTGGCGACTATGAGGGCATACTGTCTAGGGATTACGATCTCTATTCAGCATGTTTTGATGGTCGTTCTAGAGGTGTTTCTTGGCTAGTGAGCAAGTCTTTGGGTGCGGCGTGTACGCTTGTCTTCGCGGATCCAGCGGGCAGGATTTGTGTGCTGGATATTACCATAAAGGAGAAGTCTTTTCGGCTCATTGGGGTTTATGCGCCCAATGACCATGCGAAGCGTCCTGCCTTGTTTCGGCGGCTCGAGTCGTTCTTCGGAACATCTAGGCGGGTAATTTTAGCGGGGGATTGGAATGCCGTCCTTGACCCTGAGAAAGATCGTATAGGAAAAAGATTGGGTACTAAAAACCCGGATGTGAAAGCATTTCGGGAATTTCTCGACAGGAATGATCTTGTCGGTAAATACCGAAATGAGCACCCCCGGGAGGTAGTGTGGACTTGGACTAATAGGGGCAGCTCGGATTCGAAGGTACGCGCCAGCTACCTCGACCGAGTCCTAGTCAGGAGAGTCGACGTAGGGCTCTTAGGTTGTCCAAGTTTTCATTCGATAGTTTACACGGATCATAGGCTCGTCCGGGTTCGTGTAAACTTAGATAAGCCTAAGGTTAAGTTGGCTGGCTACTGGAAATTGAACGCGTCATTATTTGATAGCCAAGATTTCCAGGACCAGTTATTACTAACACTAAAGCGGGAACTGACGGGGGCTGTGGTTGGGAATAAGTGGTGGGACACACTTAAATCCAAACTTAGGTCGTTTGCTGCCGACTATAGTCGTCGGCTCAACTTAGCTAATTTAGCGGCGCAAACGGCGATAGAGGAAAAAGTCGATCGGGCAGTGAAATCCCGTAATAGTGGGGACGTAGCCTTAGCTAGGGCCGAGCTGGCCTCCTTGCATATCAAGAAGGATCAAGCTCTGGTAGTTAGGGCTAGGTTAAAAAGAATGTCTTCTGAGGCAACGAATATGGCCGCAGAATTGCGTGTAGAGGAAACTAGGCAAGCAGCCAATCGGCATATCGAGGACATCACATTGCCGGATGGACGCACCGTGACTACAGACGTGGGTATATGTGGGGCTTTTCGGGATTACTTCCAGGATCTTTTTACCAGGGAGCCCGGTCTGAGCTCTGCTCAGTTCGACACCTATTTGGCTGACTTTCCCCGCCTCGAGGCGGCTGAAGCAGCTAGGTGCGAGGGGCCCATAACAGAGTCGGAAATCTGGGATGCGTTGAAATTGGTTGGCCGGGACAAAACTCCAGGATTGGATGGTCTTCCCTACGAACTGTACTTGAGGCAGTCGTCCGTTTTTGTTCCTCTGCTGGCGCTTGTTTACAACAACTGGATGAAGCAGGGGTCTATACCTCGACGCTTTACCAGGGGTGCGATCAAGTTGCTTCGCAAGAGCAAGAGCGGTGGGGGTGGCATAGATAATTATCGGCCTTTAACGATGTTAAATACTGACTTAAAGATTTTTGCCAAGGTCTTGGCCCGCCGTTTGCAGGCTGTCCTCTCTAGTCTGATTGGCCCCGAGCAGACTTGTGCTGTGAAGGGCAGGACTATTCAGGACAACCTTCATTTGGTACGCCTGATCATTGAGAAAACCGACACTGAAGCCGCGCTGATCAATTTAGATCAGTCCAAGGCATTCGATAGGGTTGACCATCGGTTTTTGGGGTCTGTCCTTTCCGCCGCCGGTTTCGGGCCGTACTTTCGCTCTTGGATCCGACTGCTGTATGAGTCCCCCGGTGCGCTGGTGGAAGTGAATGGGGTAAGATCGAAGCCCTTCACATTATCTCGCTCCATTCGTCAAGGTTGTCCACTTTCGCCTTTGCTCTACGTTCTTGCGTTGGAGCCTTTCCTCCGCAAGTTAAAGGCGAATCCGGTCCTTCGCGGAATTTCCGTACCTGGTGCTACCACCTCGGTCAGGTACTCCGCCTATGCTGACGACGTTTCGGTTTTTGTGTCGAGCAAAGCCGAAATTGACGAAGTTAGCAAAGAGATCAGATGTTATGAGACGGTGACAGGGGCCAAGATCAATCGCGATAAGTCTGTTGGCTTGCGATTGGGTGCGTGGAAGGGAGTTTCTCTTCCCGGACCTTTCCTCTGGACGGACGGGCCGATCAAGATTCTCGGCGTCTTTTTCGGTCCGGATCTCCAGGTGGAAATGAATTGGTCGGAGGTTCGAGAGAAGGCCGAGGGCGCAGTTCGTCTGTGGACTCGGAGGAATCTTTCCTTAAAGGGGAGGGCGGAAGTATGTGCCTCGCACATCTACCCGATTCTCCTTTACCGACTCTCGGTACTTCCTCTCCCGTGTGCCATTCGTTTGGGGCTAATACAGCTCTTGTTCTCCTTCCTTTGGGGAGGAGGCAAGGCTCCCAAGGTGCGTCGCGAGATCTGTTGCCTTCATCCGTCTGAGGGCGGTCTGGGCATGCCTAGCGTTGAGATTCGTCAACATACGCTTCGCATTAGATTCCTGGATCGAATGTGTATGCTAGCGGATGAGAACGGCGCCCTCGTTAAAGAGGACGTCCATAAACACTTTCCATCCTTGAGAAGTGTGCACTTGTCGGAGGAGGAGGCCGGCCGTACTCCTCGTGGCGAGTGCTCCTTCTATAAAGAATGTCGTTTGGCTCTCCAGTTTCTCTTACGGGCTACGGATGGCCTCTCCAACGCCCAAGCGTTGTCTCTTAGGGCATTATATCGGGTATTAGTTAGGGGGGCCGTTCAAGATGAACTGATAGGCGAGCTCGGGCTTACGAAGCAGGAGGCTCGCTCCATATGGCCTTGGGCGCCCGGGTTGAAATGTCTCACTAACGATGAGGCATCACTCACCTGGCTGATGATTCGGAATGCTCTCTGGGTAGGCAAGAAGCTTCGTGCAGCGGGCCTAATACCGAAATCAACCTGCGTGCGTTGTGGGCTGTCGACGGAAACCGTCGATCACGCCTTCTTCCACTGCAGTGTTGTTGCTCCGTTGTGCAAGTTTCTTGAAGATCTCATGGTTCGTATGCTGCGTGGAAAGTTCTTTGTCCTTGAGGCTAGTTCTGTTTGTAGCAATGTCGTACCTCCGTTATCTAGGACTGAGCACTATGTGCTCTTTTGCTTGCTGGGTGTTATGCGAGTCGTGATTTGGACGACGCGACAGAAGGAATTCTATGGTGATGAGAAGTTTACCTCTTCCCAACTGATCTTGTTCTTTAAGCATCAGCTTAAAGTCAAGATCAGGACGGAAAGGAGACGACTCACTCCATCTGAATTTGGCAAAAGGTGGGTGACTCTTGCGCGTCTCTGTCGAGTGAAAGGTGCTGACCTAGAGTGGTTGTTTGATGCTGGTTAGGCATCAGGATATTGGGTGTGCTGGGCAGAACATGTGCACCCCTTCCCTGTTAGGTTAGAATAGGAAGTATTTGATTTTCTGTTTTACACTTTAAAGTTAACTTAGCTAGGTTATGAGTGCTCATTGCCCCTTTTTATTTTTTTTGCCCCCAGTCTTCTTTTAGTTTAATCCCCATCCCTTCCCACTTTAGGTGTTCAGCAATATTAGTTCTCCGGTGGATGCGTGGCGTCTTTCGTTGTTTTTCAAGTATGTTTTTCGTTTTTGTTGTGGTGTCTAAATGTGTGAGTGATTGTGTGAGTAACTGCTGATTGGATAAATGTAGTTATTATATTCCTTAAGCCGCGCATTATTTTTCGTCCGGGGAAGTGACTTTGCTGTCACTTTGTTAGAATAGTGGGGGGCTTTTATTACTAATACGATTTTGTTTAGTTTCCTGTATATATCGTTCATTCATTGTATAAAACCATTGGGGATATTTTAATGTTGTTATTTTCCGCCCATGCCCTCCACTGAACATTGTAAATATGGGAGTTAAGTAGGACAACATAGAGCAGCTGAGGTATTATGGTGAACGTGGTAAGAATGGTAAGTAAAAATGTGGTATTATGGTGTAAGGATTATTATAAGTGTATCAGGGTCGACGAAAGTGAATAGCTAAGTTAAACTAGGACAGATGAAGACCAGCCTTCCCCATCCCCAATTTCGGCCTTGTGCCACATTTTTTGTATCCTTACAAAAATAAATACATTTGCTATTTACGACTCGAGAAGGCTACACCGGTGTTTGGGAGACAGCGGTTTGCTTACGGTGCACAGGAAACGGAGTCCCTGGTGAAGCAGTGTTCCGGGTTCTACGAGTAGCAGCTGGCGGAGTGGTTATTAATTCGTCTACGAACTACACTCTGAGAAGACACAAATACTCACAGTTTGGTAACTGATGGATCGGTACTTATGAATCATTAATCAGTTATCTGAAGCCTCATCCACACCATGAGATTTTCAATGTAAGTCATTTGATTTTTACTCTTAAGCAGTTGTTATCAGTTGTCATCTGGAAACACTTGGAGAAACTGCCAGGAGTCATAACCAATTGACAAACCACCAACCCTCATCTTTAACCATTCTTGTAGAATGAACTGAAGGGGTTTGAGAAGAAAGCAGTAAAGTTGAGAAATATTGAACTTTTGCCCAACACCACAGTTCCATGTTTATTCTAAGTCAGTTATAGATTGAAAAAGCCATTTTTCTGACTAGAATAATTTAGACATTTCAAACAACTTCATCAAAAGACATCTTCAGATTTAAAATAAACATAATATGAGTAGGAAGACAGATTTGTCAGAGAAAGACTAAGCCATGGGACAGAAAGGATTTGACAAAGACAGTTCATTTTAGGTTTGTCGCCTAAAGTAAGGTCAGAGTTCACTCATAAAATGAAATACCTGGAAAACAAGTTATCAAACTGAACTTAACAAATAAAATTCCAAAAATAATTCAAATAAAGAATTAATAATTTTAATTAGTGTGTTTTTTATAAGCCCTAAGGCCCTGAGAGATGCTATGAAAAATATAAAGACAAGTTCAGACTGATGGGGAGTTTTAATCAACTCAAATCTTAAAGGGACAGTTTTTAGGGACAGAAGAAAAGTAGAATCAGCAGCAGCAAAATGTCCACAGGCATGTGGAGGGGGTGTAAATTATAGCTGAATCTATTCAAATCAGTGTCTATATTTTAGTTTGCTTCCAAAAAAGTATTCAAGGTAAATAAATAAAAAATAAAAATGGTTGCCCCTTAAGGCAGTTTATTGTGTGTAATAAGATCTCTATCTTTAACCAATTCAACTGATAACATTTTTACAATTGTCAGATCATCATACAACAAAACCATCTCCTGTTATATCAATTTATATCTTAAATTATATTTATTTTGCAGATACATTGCCAAATTGCTCTCAATTTATTTCTTCTTCTATGAGTTGTGTCCCTTCAAGATGTAGGGTGATCATGGCCCTCCACTACTCCCTGTCCCTTGTCTCTCTTATAACCCTTTTCCTGTTATTCCAGTCAATACCCACTCCACCATCCATCTGCTCAAGTCCATCAGGTATGTTGCACACTGCTTTCCGTTGTCCCTCTTCTTCTCTATCCGTCTTGTGAGCATCAGGTTCTCCAAGCCCTTCTTCCTCATTACATGTCCTAAAAACTTTAGCTGTCTTTTCCTTCAGCTTCCTTTTAGTGTCCATCTCTCAAAACATTGCTTGTTCTGTCCATGGTATCCTCAGCATCTTTCTGTAGAACCACATTTCAGTTGCTTCAAGTCTTTCCTTCATCTTTGATGAGATTGTTAAAAGTTCACTGCCATATTGAAGGACAGACATCATATAACAATCCAGTACTTCTTTTGTTTCCAGTGAAATTTTCCTGTCTCTTAATACTTTACTCAGCTTTTGGAATGCATTGTTGGCCATGACAATGCACCTTTAGATTTTTGTATCATACTTTCCGTCCTCTGTAAGAACACTTCCCAGGTACTTAAATTTCTGCATCTGTTTGAATTTGGTATCACCAACTTGTAGTTGGCATTTTGGGCTCCTCTTTTTATTGATTACCATGCATTCAGTTTCCTTGTAGTTGACATGTAGTCGTTTCTTTACACTTTATTAACTAACTTTCTTCCCTGTATCTGCTATCAGCACTGTATTGTCATCAGATCTTATATTGTTCAGATTGCAGCTGCCTATAACAAATCTTGGCAGGACTTCTAGAGCTCTCAGAATGGTCTCACAGCATAGGTTGAATAGATCTGGTGAGAATACAAATCCTTGTCTTATACCCCTGTCTATATTTTTGTATCTGCTGAACTCATTTCCTGTCCGGATGCAGACAGTTTGTTGCCAGTAAAGGTTCTTGATTACTTCAAGGTCTTTCCTGAATATATCATCGTTGCCAAGCATCTCTATCAGATCTTTGTGGCGTACTTTGTCAAATGCCTTTGCATAGTCAATGAAACAAGTACATGTCCTTCTGCATTTCTATTGCATTTTCTAATAACACTAAGCATAAATATTGCATTGCTAGTTCCAGTGTCTTTGATGAAACCACACTGTCCTTGTTCTATTTTCAGTTTAGTTCTGTTGTGCACTCTGTTCATCAGAATTCGGATTAGGTAGTATAAAACATAAATAATCTAGTTTGATGAAAGTGAGAATCAACACCAAACAGAAAAATTAACTGAGACAAGATATTTTTACTTATGGACAAAGAAATAAGAATAATCTATCCCCTCAGCATATCTATGAATTGAAATGGTTAATTTGAAATTCATGGAGGATTACCAACTCTAGCAGACACTGAAAGAAAGCCAAAAAATTAAAATAGTGAAAACATTCTTCTCCTTTTGTGTGCCTTGTCCTTTCAGGACATAGGCAATCATGGCTTTCCACATCTCCTTATCCCGGCGGCTCTTAGCACGCTTTCTCCTATTACACCACACAACCCCTTTCTGTCATCCATCTGCTCAAGCCCTTCAAATATGTTATCCACTGTTTTTCCCTGTCTCTTTTTCCTTCTATCTGGCCTGTTATTATCAGGTTCTCTAAGCCCTCCTTCCTCATTGCATGTCCCAGGAACATTAGTTGTCTTTTACTGATGCTCAGTATTAATTTCCTTTTTGTTTCCATCCTTTCCAAAACCTCACATGCTCAATGCATGATATTCGCAGCATCCTTCTGGAGAACCGCATTTCAGTTACTTTGACTTTTTCCTTCATCTTCAATGAGACTGTCCAGCATTCCCTGTCATATTGAAGAACTGACATCACATAGCAATCCAGTACTCTCTTCTTTGTTTCTAGTGAAATTTTCCTGACTCTTAATACTCTACTCAGCTTCTGGAACGCGTCCTTCACCTTGCCAATTTGCCTTCAGATCTCTGTTTCTCATTTTCTGTCTTCTGTAGAACACTTGCCAGGTATTTAAATCCCCCACCTGTATTTGGCATTTTGGGCTGCTCTATTTACTGATGACCATGCATTTGTTTTTCTTGCAGTTTATTTGTAGTCCTTTTTTGTCACTCTCTTCAGCTACATTCTGTAGAAGGTCTTGTAGTTTTCTTTCCATGTCTGCTCTTAGCACTGTATCATCTATATACTTTATGTTATTCAAATTGTGGCCTCCGATGACAAATCCTGGCATAACATCTAGGGTCCTTAGATTAGTCTTGCTGTACATGTTGAATAAATCTGGTGAAAAGACATGTCCTTGTCTTACATCACTTTCTATCTTTCTATATCTGCTGAATTCATTATCTGTTCATATACAGATGGTTTGCTGTCAGTAGAGATTCTTGATTACTCTTCTGTCTTTTCCAAATATGTCGAGGCTGCTGAGCACTGCCATCAATTCCTTGCAGTGTATTTTGTCAAACACCTTTGCATAATCAATAAAACATAGATACAGTGAAAACATTGGTAGTAGAAAAAAAAAAGTAAACTCCCTAGTCTGAGTGTTTCGGTTTAGAAAAATAATTCCTCAGCACAAAAATTTAAAAAAAAACAACTGAAAAGCCTGATGTGACTTAAAATTTACCTGAGAGGAAAATACATTTACTATGTGATAAAATTTAATGGACATATTTCAGGTGTTGTCCATCTAAATATAAAACTTTAATCAGAAATCTGATCTGAGTCTGAAATATCTTTCAAGATGAAGATAAAATAGAATATAGTCTTATATTACAAGGCTTGTAAATCATACCAGTTGGACAAAGCTAAGCAAGTATTTTCAGGGAGGGCAACAGAAGGGATCAGGTTTCTTAAAAAAAACACAAAAAAACAAAAAATAATAATAATAATAATAATAATAAATGAAATAATTAAATAAAAAAAAGAAAATGTATGTGATACATGTAATTTTTTCATCAGGAAAAATATAGAGACAAGTCCAGACTGATGGGGAGTTTTTATCAACTCAAATCTTAAAGGGACAGTTTTTAGGGATAGAAGAAAAGTAGGATCAGCAGCAGCAAAATGTCCACAGGCATGTGGAGGGGGTGTAAATTATAGCTGAATCTATTCAAATCAATGTCCATATTTTAGTTGTTATAATTGAAACCTTGTAATCAGTATATAAAGTGCCACCTTAAGGCAGGCTTTACTATAGCATTAAACTAAAACTACTGTGATTCCAGAGACAAAACAGAAGAAAAATGAAACAAAAACGTGCATACCTGCCCAAAATGAAAAGGTTAAAGTGAAGGAGTTCGTAATAGGTTATTTACAGCATTAGTTTTACTTTATAAAACTAAGAAAATGGGTTTCTTATTCTATGGATAATGGCAGCCTATTATTACCATATCAATAGAAAAAAGAAAAAAAAACTTCTTAACATCCGAGACACTACAGTTTTAATAATGATTTATTTTCAAAGACAAAATAACATGAAAGCCAGATTGGAGAAAAAAAAAATGCTGCACCCATTTAAAGAAAAAAGAAAAAAAAAGAAATCAGGATTGAACATTGACATTGATGGACACTTCTTTTTCTTAGACTTAGTTTAATCTGAATAGAGACAGAAAGATCATGTTGCACCAAACTTCCCAGTGAAGGAGAGCCTGCCTTTGTTACATGTGCCATGGATACTAACCACTGATAAATAACTATTTAAGCTACAAGAATGTGCCCTTTAAATATATTCAAATTACAAAAAATATTTGTATTACCTGTTAGGTAGATATTTTCTCAACTTAGCAAAATAGAAAAGGACAAAAATGAATGAATGTACCACAAACCATATATTTTGGAAATATGCTATCACTGCATACCTTTAAAATATCTTTGTCTTATTACACAATTCTGGTATAGGGTCAGCTAATGAGCCAAGTTTGAATTCCAGTTGAATTCATTGCATTCACTTACGTGCAAATAAATTTGAGAAAAGAGTTAACTATGAGTTGAATAGCAGGACAGATTTGGTTCTATAGTGTTGGTTTTGGCAACCAATCTGCTACAGAAACAAATGGCAACCTACCGTGAGAAAATCTTCTGCCTAGTTAGTCATGGGTTAAAAGAGACATGATTACCCAAGATTGTGTCATGTATGGCACTTAACTAACTAACAGAATGTTTACCCAGATACCCTAAACAAGCTTTTATGCTTCTAACTCTGGAATATTCTAAAATTAAATGTGAATGAGAAGAGATGTTAGATACCATGTTGCTATATACACAAGACATATTCTAGTAAAGTTTGTTGTACTAATTTTCATGCAAATACCCTTTGACTTGGTTGGCAACCAGTCTGGAAGAAAAACAACTCCTAATTAAAAACACTGGTTGAACATAAAGTTAGTAAAATAACCTACTCACTCTAGAAACCAAAGCAGCAATACTGAGCATGTTCACTGCTGAGGTCCTATCTACTTTTCCATAGAATCTATGGGATTTGAGCAAAGGAGTTATACACACATGTATTACATAATTATTATGGAGATTAACGATACAGTTACAGGGTACCCAGCGAGTAGTGAACCATCTATAGCTAACCATTAAGATACAATAAGAACCCACTACTCCAACATCATACCCTTGTGTAATATATAGCTGGCACCATTTTTATCAAAATAGATCCTTGGACACAAGAAGAGAGCGTAACCATATTTGGTTCATGTCTACTATTTAGATTTCTTGAATATTGTTTACATTCTTTTGTGAATGCACACCCACAATTGCACCATAAAGTTGACAAGGAATAATTTTTTATTGTAATTTCTGTTGTAAGTTTATTTGAGGGTATTGTTCTTTTTAGGTAGTAACATTTCCATCTATTATTGTGGCATGCCTGTGACAAGAGTTTTTTTGTGGTGAAAGAACAGAACCATACATAAGGTTCCATGTCTTTCTGAATGGCATAAGTGAACATGAACAACACCAATTTTGAATGTTTCTGTTTATTTTCAGCTCTATTAAACCACCCCACATTTCCATGTACAGATGCAAATATACAGACGCACACAAATGACAAAAGAATATCCAGCCTTTCAATAAAGTTATTTCCAAGAAAACAATTTGTTTTTATTTAAGTAAAAAAAAAAACCCAACCATCAAAATAATAATTCTATATAATGTTTGCTATTCTTTAAAGACCATCTTATTTAGGGTTTATGGAGAATTGCAATGGATATGTTCTACCCACACATGAGCAAAAATCCAAATTGGAGTAGGAAGTCAAATGGACCCTGGAATTTACTGGGATCTCAGAAAATTATTGCCTAAATTGAAAACCAGCAGTGCTAATATTTTGTAGCTTCTGACATAAAACGTAACTGAGAAAAAGAAAGAAAAAAATGACATCATGTTTGATCAAATGAATTAATTCATGTCCATATTTCAATACTTCGTCTTGATCATTTATATATTTAAATAAACAAAAATAATCCCAAAAACCTTTTTGTAATTAAATTTCTCTTAATTATCTAACAAATCTGTTAATATTTCAAATGTTTACTTACATCATCATCAGGACCTGATATAAATTATATATAAATACAAACTTATATTTACTTACATTTTGAGCTTGTTAGAAATCAACCAATTTTAATCCTGTGTCATTTAAAATTCCTGATTGGGCTGCTTGTTGAAATAGATAAGAGAGATCTATAAAGGAGGTACTTTTCCAGGCCAGACTATTAAGTCTGTTATAACAAAAAGGAAAAGAAAAAAATGGAGAGACAAAAGAAAGAAGGAAGGTCAGTGGATCTAGTGACAAAGATAAATGAGAAGTTACTGCTAAAGTTGGCTGGTCAAAGTAATTCAAGTTGTGTAGGCTCCAATATCATAAAAAGATGGCTGATCAATTGCAAAGATGGGTCAAGAGTAGGCAACTAGATAAGAGAGGCAGGAGTCAGTGGAGAGCTAGTGTTGGGGAAGGAGAAGGTCATATTAAGGTAGGGGCAGAGATGATGTGGAAAAGAAAGAGGAACAACAACAAAAAAGAAAGACTTTATTTTTGTCATACCTGGCCAGGTAGCATATGTAAAAAAGTTAAGGTTTCTGATTTATTTGAGGTGTGACAGCAGGGAGCTAAAGTCTGGACAAGAATGACAACAAAAAGAAAAAGTGTGATGGACATGAGGGTGGGAGAGTGGGGTCAGCACTCAGAAGCTGTTTGATCTCTCAAGAGTGCCCACAACACATCAGAAACCCCCCCCCCAAAAAAAAAATGAATTATTCTTAAAGAAAATGATAACAACATCTTGACCAGAAAAATCTTTAACCAAATTTAAAATGAAAAAGTAAATGACTGATTAAATCTGTCATAAATAGTATACGGATGTTGTAATTGAAACAAATGAAGTCTTTCAAGATATCTTCTTAGTATTTATATAAAATTATTATATTTTGTACAAATTATTAATATAAAATACGGGCACATGGTCAAGTGGTTAGAACAGTCACTTTCTAATCATGAGACCTGGGTTCAAATATCACCATAGTCAATTTTTTGAGAATGTACTTCTTGATGTTATCAGTCTGGAGGAGACGATCACAGCATGCAGCAATTTTGGAAAATGCCTGAAAACCAAACCACAGATTAATTCAAGCCTTATGAGTGAAACTGGGTAGACTATTCCTTTAGGGAGCTGATGGTTGTGCTAGCACAAATTTACAATTCACTGCAATTGAGGGTTTGAGAATTCTGGTTTTGTTCAGATTATTAGATAATGCACTCTCTCCCAGAAACTGTAATTAAGGTCTGTTCAGCATAGTTGCATTATAAACCACAGGTAATCTCTGTGAGTGCTGAACAACCACAAATGTGCCAGAACAGGTGTCTGCACTGGGAATTAGCTAGTCACCCTAGTAAATGCAAAATATAAAACTCATTCATTTGTAGGCTCATAGCATATTTGGTCATCACTGCTGGGGTCAAAAGATAGCAAGTCTCCTCGAACCTCTAGCACCTTTTTCAAAATTACAGCCAGCTTGAAAATAAATGTATTTGGAAGGATGTTAACCATTCCTGGAACCAGCACAGCCATTGACAGCTCACAAAGAATTCCATTTACTCAATTTCACTCACAGGCTTGGGTCAACCCATGGTATGGTTTTCAGGCACTTTCCAAAGGTTCTGCAGGCTGGGACCACTCACCAAAATACATATGTATTAATTTTCCCCTCCTCACTGATAGCACAACTGAGTTTCATGCACTGATAGCTACAATCACTAAAAGTTTAAATGCAACGTTAATTGCCATCTTTTATCTCCTTGATTCCCATCCATCTCTTATCCTTTCTTTGACATTCTCTATACTTTGTTTTTACTCTTACTGTGACCCCCTGTGCACCAGTGGCAGTTTTGCCTTGCTTGTGGTGAAATGATTATATGATTATATTAAAAAAAAAGCAAAAAACAAAACATAAGTGCATGTAACTCAGCCACTGAAGATTGAGTTGTACATGAAACTCAGGGTTGTGTTACTGATTTAAGTCAGAGGTATGACCTGATGTCTGCTACAAGAATTTGAAATGTAGGATTCTTTTGTTTACCAAACCCCACATTAAACAACAACAACAACAACAAAAACTGTTTTGAATTTTGCATCTTATCGCTGCATAAAATAAATGTCCCATTTTCATAGCTAAACTCAAAGTAGTTATATAAATAAATGATTTATTTACACATATGGCTAAATAGACAAACACCCTTGAAAACTGAATGTTAAATCCAAAAAAAGATGAAACCCCCCAACTAAGAACAGTGTCTAGACTTTCAGGAACCCACTATATTTTGATTGTCTATTGCTTAATTGGCAATGCAGATGGAGATTAGTCATTGCAGTTTTCCTTTCAGTTGGTAGCCATTTTGTTTTTTCATCTGATTTCATAAACAAACAAAAAAGTTGTTAGTCTAACAAATTAAACAGCAATTTGAAAAGTAAGATAATTATTTGTAGATGCTAACATCCCCAGTCAGTAACGAACAGAAGTTAATCCCGGACCTTTCCACAACTTTTGCATGAGTTGACTCCTGATATAAATAAAGACAGATTATTATATATTTTTTTTTATTTGCATAAACTGAGAGTGGGTCAGCTGAACTTTCAGTAAATTTACCAAAGAAGAAAACCTCATGTGCATAATTTAGAGTTTAAAACGAATCTGTAAACTGTAATAATTTAAAAAATATTTTGCAATTCATTTTATTCATCATTCTTTTTATCCTAATACATTCTTCATTATAATTTTTATTTAAACTTTATTTTATTCCCATAGCCTTATTGTTGCTTTTGATCACAAACACTTTGAAGATTTCAACAAAACTGACCAATATTGTGCTTCAGGAATCCATTTTGCATTGATGTTACCATAATGGCCTCAATGACAGAATGTACGCTGATGACAAGCAGAATAAGAAATAGTATAAATTAATATCAGTCTAAATTTCTGGGATGATGAGTTCTCATTAGATACATTCAAACAGTTATCCTTATTTTTGTTATTATTAATGCAACATTTTGGCTGCTAAATAAGAACAAGATGAAATGTCCCTTAATTTAGACAGCAAAACAAAAACAATCTAGTCCAGTAGATTAAATAAAGAGTTCGTTTTGAAATTCATTGAGATTACCTGGATCGACAAACACTTGAAGAAGGCTGGAGAACATAAATGCCAAAAATATTGCTGATAATAACAAGGATAAAGATAATAGCCTTAATATAAATAATGTCAATAGTAAAATAAAAAAAATTCCATATAATTTTCCAAATATTCCAAATTTAAAGGAAAAAAATTACATATTCAAAAATAATTTTTTTCTAATTTAAAGTTAAATGAATGAACAAAAATTTCTATTCTACAAACCAACCAGGATTTTTTCAGGTGACTGAGATCGTATAGTTAGATCGTATATAAGAGGTTATTTGGGGATTTTTTAAAAACTTTTCTGCATTGTTCCATTTCAAGCCATTTCTTCCCTGTCTTTTGTACAACCAAAAACATGATACAAAATAGAAAAAATATAAAAAACAAAGAAAAGAGTAAGAATTATTATACTGACAAAGAGGAGATCTGATTACTGTAAAATCAAATTTCATGACGAATGATCCAAAAGTTTTAGCTAATGAAAATTAAAAAAAAAATCTCTGATGTGTTACGATTGGAAAGTTTGTTCTTTATACTGACTTACATGAAGTTGATCATTGGCTCCAAAGTAATCTCTCAGAAATATACCAAATGCACATTAGTTAAATAAGTGCATTATATACATATATTATTAGGTTGAGTCATAAATAATTTATCTTTGTTTATCAACTTTATTCTTAAAAAAAAGTAACAAATAATTACTATTACATAATAAATTATACAAACTGCAGCAGAAATACCTCTCATATAATGGTACAATATTAGTGAAAATGATGTGTTCATCTAGTTCATGTCATAATGCTAATATTTCTGTCACACCATATATATATATATATATATATATATATATATATATATATATAACACAATATTGATGATTTCCAAACAGTCATTCATATATATATATGTGTGTGTGTGTGTGTGTGTGTGTGTGTGTGTGAATGATCTCAAGGAGGTGACTTCTTGATAAACATTAGCCTGAGAAGATGATCTCAACTAACAGCATCATTAGAAAGTTTCTTAAAAGTATATAATGGATTAACTCAAGCCTTGTAAGAGTAGATAGACACATTAAATATTGTATTTGTATTTGTCTATACTTCTGAGATGAGGTAGTATTTACACTATTTAGATTATTCAAACTATTATTCTCATCTTTGTCATTTTTATGACGTTTTGGCCATAGTCCAAAGTTTCTGCTCCAGTCTTCTTCAGGTGCTAGTGAACCAAACCCTTTATTACGATCAATGGGGAATATCATTTTCATTCTTTGTGTGAAGCCACTTCGAAAATGCATGTTATCCTCATGCACTCTCTCTTCCAATGAATGTTGAAGGAAGGGTGCATGAGGATAACAACTTTCAGAAAAAAGCCTCAGTCTGTTTACCCTATGTGAGGGAGTTATCAAAGAAAATACAAAAGATCTGTGGCCCATATAACATTAGGACAATCTTCTACAGTGGTTCTACATTTTGCAGGTACCTCTCGCAAGAAGATCCCCAACAGAGGAGGACATGACTAAAGATTGTGTGTACGTCATTCCTTGTAACTATGAAAAGAAATATAAAAGAGAAACAGGCTACCTCCTTAAGGTAAGACAACAAGAACATCACAAGAGGAGAGAAAAAAATCAAGCATAGCTGACCACATATGGAGTAAAAAAGGGGATCACTACCCCCTATGGGATGAAGTTGAAATAATAGGTAGAGAACGGCACTGGAAACTACGTAAACTTAAGGAATCAGTGCACATGCTAAGCTACTTCTACAAAAAAGTGAGGATGATGAAAAAAACTATATAAAAAAAAAATAACTCTTCCTTGTTTACCTTATTTAATAAAAGATGATTAGAAAAAATTGCTGCCCATATATATTATATATTTCATTTGGAAGTCAGTTGGTCACATATCTTTGGTTTCAACCTTTCGGTATCTTCAGGTGATTTATAACAACAAATTCTCCAATGTTTTTATTATTTTCAAATGTACAGCAGGGATTTTTACATATGCATGGAATTAGGGAGGACTTTTTTAAGGATTTTAATCACTTTCATCCCGGTTTGTATGATCCTAAAATATATTTTCTTGTCTGTTTACATCTGGACATCACTTCAGATCTTTCATTTAGTAATTTTTTTCTTTCTGGAAATAATATTATGGCTACCTTTTTCTTGGTAGAATCTGCAGACATCATTGTAAGATTGGCTTTTTTAATATCTTTCATGTTATATCAAAATCTTTGCTGTTTTTTTTCTTTCAATTTCTACTCATAGCCAGTTTGGTATAATTTTTAACATTTTCTAGCTTGAATGTAGACTTGTAATTATACAAATGTTATTTAAAAATTCCAATAGTAGACCCCAAGTAAGTTTTTCTTTGTCCGTTTGTATGCTGTACTTCTGCTTTCTAAATAACTCCTTCTGTTTTACAAAGTCCATCAAGTGGGCATTTATTTTTGTCTCTGCAGTTACATTTTTCATTAGTGATATTATGCTGCACACTATTTTTTAAATTTCTGGCTTTGCTTTTTCTATGTAATTTTCTAAATTACAAGTACAGCTATAACTTAATTTAATTGTATTTCTATTGAATATTTTTTTGTAATTCCAAGTTCTGACTTCCAAATGAAAAATATCTAAAAGCTCTACATTACATATGCATTGAGCACATTTTAATACAACTGTATACTGTTCTAATTATTGCCAACAAATGGTTAACAGTAATTATATATGTGTGTACAAAAGAGTTTGTCTCTTTAATAGAGTGTATTCATGCTGACTTCTATTAAAGAGTCTATCTACACTCCAATATCAAGCACTTTATGATAAAACCTGCTTGCCAGAATACATTTTATCAGTAATAAACACTGAAAAATAAAAACCTTGGCACTAAATACCATCACAATTAAACACTATATATATATATATATATATATATATATGTTTATGCATACAGAAGAAATGTTTCCCAGACAATCTGAAAACTCATGAAAATTGTATTTAAAGCTAAAGTCTTGATAAAAAGGACTCTTAGTATTTGATCCATTTAAATCTATTTTACAAATAATAAGTTAGTAACTGCATGTGAATAATGCCATTGTTATTAGTGTGCAAATTAGAATTAGGGAGCAGAGTTCACATTCTGACCCTGTCTAGCTCTTGGGAAAGGTATGTATCAAATTTTTCTCTCCAAAGTTATGGATTAAATAATAGTATAAACTGGACTTTCTTGCCTGGAATTGAAGCCAGTCTATCAGAAAAACTCTAAATTCCAAACCAGGGAGGTGGCAATAATAAACCTCTCTGCTATCTTTCCTAAGAAGCCAGGGCCATTCAGAGATAAAAAGAAAAGAATCTGTAGAGAGCTATGATTGTCTCAGCCCCGAAGTCAGGCAAATGGCATTTTAAAGCAAAATGAAAAGATATTCACTAAGTAATTAAGTCTAACAAAAAAAAAAAAAAAAAAAATGTATGTCAAAAGTTGGTTTTAATCTTGTTACCACTTTTAGTGCATACTCCTTCTGCAATTTTTATTGTTTTATAGAAGCAAATTTTAGAAATTTAATAAAACCAAAATATATGAAAAACCCAAAATATCAAACTGAATTTAATCATTTCCCTTTTTTTCAAGAATTGATAGCAAAAATATTAAACATCATTATATTGTTTATTACAAAAATGCAATATTTATTATTTACTATATTATAATGAAACAACAACAAAAACAATTTTATTTATTCATAAATTTATAAAAATGTCTGCACCAAAATGCATTTTCTGAATATTTTATATTTTCTTCTCAGTTTATTTTATATCTCAGAGAATATTTTATTTTAATCTTTTTTAAGTTGCCAGCGGAGTCATTTAATTATTATTATACATTCATAAAAAAGAATAGGTAATTACATTTTCAAATCTCAAATTCTCATGTAGAATCCCAAAAGTAATCTTTGTATATAATCTAGAATGTCTAATCAAAAGAATTTCAAAGAGTTTCTACGCTTTGAAAAATCTTGAAATCATTGTTCATTTTAAAAAAAAGTTAAAAACATTTCACACCAAGCAATGCAATAAAGCCACTAGAAGGGGTCACCAAGTGTGGAAGAACAAGCAAGAAATAAAAACATTAAGAAGAGAGAGAAATGAAAATGTTTCAGAAGTGATAAGAGAGAAAGAGAAAAGAGTGTTCCACAAGTGAAAAGAGAGAGAGAGAAAGAGAAAAGAGTGTTCAAGAAGAAAGAGAGAGAGAGAGAAAAGACTGGTCAAGAAGAGAGAGAGGGAGAAAAGAATGTTCAAGAAGAGAGAGAGAGAGAAAAGACTGGTCAAAAAGAGAGACAGAGAGAGAGAAAAGAGTGTTCAAAAAGAGAGAGAGAGAAAGAAAAGAGTGTTCAAGAAGAGAGAGAGAGAGAAAAGAATGTTCAAGAAGAGAGAGAGAGAGAAAAGAGTGTTCAAAAAGAGAGAGAGAGAAAAGAATGTTCAAAAAGAGAGAGAAAAGAATGTTCAATAAGTGAGAGAGAGAGAAAAGAATGTTCAACAGGTGAGATGAGAGAGAGAAAAAAACGAATGTTCAACAAGTGAGAAGAGAAAGAAAACAGAATGTTCAAGAATTGAGGAGTGAGCGATAGAAATAGAATGTTCAACAAGTGAGAAGAGAGTGAGTAAAGAATGTTTAACAAGTGAGGAGAGAGAGAAAAAAGAATGTTCAACAAGTGAGAAGAGAGAAAAGAATGTACCACAAGTGAGAAGAGAGAAAAGAATGTACCACAAGTGAGAAGAGAGAAAAGAATGTACCACAAGTGAGAAGAGAGAAAAGAATGTACCACAAGTGAGAAGAGAGAAAAGAATGTACAACAAGTGAGAAGAGAGAAAAGAATGTACCACAAGTGAGAAGAGAGAAAAGAATGTACCACAAGTGGGAAGAGAGAAAAGAATGTACAACAAGTGAGAAGAGAGAAAAAAATGTACCACAAGTGAGAAGAGAGAAAAGAATGTACAACAAATGAGAAGAGAGAAAAGAATGTACCACAAGTGAGAAGAGAGAAAAGAATGTACCACAAGTGAGAAGAGAGAAAAGAATGTACAACAAGTGAGAAGAGAGAAAAGAATGTACAACAAGTGAGAAGAGAGAAAAGAATGTACCACAAGTGAGAAGCGAGAAAAGAATGTACCACAAGTGAGAAGCGAGAAAAGAATGTACCACAAGTGAGGAGAGAGAAAAGAATGTACCACAAGTGAGAAGAGAGAAAAGAATGTACCACAAGTGAGGAGAGAGAAAAGAATGTACCAAAAGTGAGGAGAGAGAAAAGAATGTACCACAAGTGAGAAGAGAGAAAAGAATGTACCACAAGTGAGAAGAGAGAAAAGAATGTACCACAAGAGAGAAGAGAGAAAAGAATGTACCACAAGTGAGAAGAGAGAAAAGAATGTACCACAAGTGAGGAGAGAGAAAAGAATGTACCACAAGTGAGAAGAGAAAAGAATGTACCACAAGTGAGAAGAGAGAAAAGAATGTACCACAAGTGAGAAGAGAGAAAAGAATGTACCACAAGTGAGAAGAGAGAAAAGAATGTTAAACAAGTGAGGAGAAGAGAGAAAAGAATATACCACAAGTGAGAAGAGAGAAAAGAATATACCACAAGTGAGAAGAGAGAAAAGAATGTTCGACAAGAGAGAGAGAGAGAGGAAAGAATCTTCAACAAGAGAGAGAGAGAGAAAAGAATGTTCAACAAGAGAGCAAGAGAGAGGAAAGAATGTTCAACAAGAGAGTGAGAGAGGAAAGAATGTTCAACGAGAGAGATGAAAGAATGTTCAACAAGAGAGATGAAAGTATGTTCAACAAGAGAGATGAAAGTATGTTCAACAAGAGAGAGGAAAGTATGTTCAACAAGAGAGAGAAAGTATGTCCAATAAGAGAAAGAGATGAAAGTACGTTCAACAAGTGAGAGAGAGGAAAATATGTTCAACAAGTGAGAGATGAAAGAATGTCCAGTGAGAGAGAGAGAGAGGAAAGAAGGTTCAACAAGTGAGAAGAGAGAGAAAAAAGAAAAAATATTCAACAGGTGAGAAGAGAGAGAAAATAAAAGAATATTCAACAGGTGAGAAGAGAGAGAAAAAAGAATATTCAACAAGTGAGAAGAGAGAGAAAAAAGAAAAAATATTCAACAAGTGAGAAGAGAGAGAGAAAAAAGAACATTCAACAAGTGCGAAGAGGGAGAGAGAGAGGAAAGATTGTTCAACAAGTGAGATGAGAGAGAGAGAGAGAGAGGAAAGAATGTTCAGCAAGTGAGAAGAGAGAAAAGAATGTTCAACAAGTGAGAAGAGAGAGAGAAAAAACATTCAACAAGTGAGAAGAGAGAGAGAAAAAATATTCAACAAGTGAGAAGAGAGCGAGAAAAAAGTATGTTCCACAAGTGAGAAGAGAGAGAGAAAAAAGAATGTTCAACAAGAGAGAGAGAGAGAGATAGGAAAGAATGTTCAACAAGTGAGAAGAGAGAGAGAGAGAGAGATAGGAAAGAATGTTCAACAAGTGAGAAGAAAGACAGAGGAAAGAATTTTCAACAAGTGAGAAGAAAGACAGAGGAAAGAATTTTCAACAAGTGAGAAGAGAGACAGAGGAAAGAATGTTCAACAAGTGAGAAGAGAGACAGAGGAAAGAATGTTCAACAAGTGAGAAGAGAGAGAGAAAAAAGAGTGTTCAACAAGTGAAGAGAGAGAGAGAGAGAAAAGAGTGTTCAACAAGTGAAGAGAGAGAGAGGAAATAATGTTCAACAAGTGAGAAGAGAGAGCAAAATAATGTTCAACAAGTGAGAAGAGAGAGCAAAATAATGTTCAACAAGTGAGAAGAGAGAGAGAAATAATGTTCAACAAGTGAGTAGAGAGAGAGAAAGAATGTTCAACAAGTGAGTAGAGACAGAGAAAGAATGTTCAACAAGTGAGAAGAAAGAGAAAGAATGTTCAACAAGTGAGAACAGAGAGAAAAAAATGTTCAACAAGTGAGAAGAGGGAGAGAGAGAAAAGAATATTCAACAAGTGATAAGAGAGAGAGAGAAAACAATGTTCAACAAGTGAGAAGAAAGACTAAAGAATGTTCAACAAGTTAGAAGTGAGAAAAATAAAAGAATGTTCAACAAGTGAGAAGAGAGAGTGAGAGGAAAGAATGTTTAACAAGTGAAAAGAGAGAGAGAGAGAGAAAGAATGTTCAACAAGAAGAGAGAGAGAGGAAAGAATGTTCAACAAGTGAAGAGAGAGAGAGGAAAGAATGTTCAACAAGTGAAGAGAGAGAGAGGAAAGAATGTTCAACAAGTGAAGAGAGAGAGGAAAAATGTTCAACAAGTGAGAAGACAGATGGAGAGAAATAATGTTCAAGAAGTGAGAAGACAGAGAGAGAGGAAAGAATGTTGAAGAAGTGAGAAGACAGAGAGAGAGAGAGAGAAAAAAAATAATAATAATTGAATAATTGAGAAGTGAGAGAGCGAATGTTCAACAAGTGAGAAGAGAGAGGGAGGAAAGAATGTTCAACAAGTGAAAAGAGAGAGAGAGAGAGGAACGAATATTCAACATGTGAAAAGAGAGAGAGAAAAAAGAATATTCAACAAGTGAGAAGAGAGAGAGAAAATATTCAACAAGTGAGAAGAGAGAGAGAAAAAAGAATATTCAACAAGTGAGAAGAGAGAGAGAAAAAGAATATTCAACAAGTGAGAAGGGATTGAGAAAAAGAATATTCAACAAGTGAGAAGAGGGAGAGAAAAAACAATTTTCAACAAGTGAGAAGAGAGAGAGAGCGAGGAAAAAGAATATTCAAGTTAGAAGAGAGAGAGAAAATGAACATTCAACAAGTGAGAAGAAGGAGAGAAAAAATATTCAACAAGTGAGAAGAGAGAGAGATGAAAGATTGTTCAACAAGTGTGAAGAGAGAAAGAGGAAAGAATGTTCAACAAGTGAGACGAGAGAGAGAGGAAAGAATGTTCAACAAGTGAAGAGAGAGACAGGAAAGAATGTTCAACAAGTGAAGAGAGAGAAGGAAAATGTTCAACAAATGAGAAGACAGATGGAGAGAAAGAATGTTCAAGAAGTGAGAAGACAGAGAGAGAGGAAAGAATGTTCAGCAAATGAGAAGACAGAGAGAGAGGAAAGAATGTTCAAGAAGTGAGAAGACAGAGAGAGAGAGAGGAGAAAATCTTCAACAAGTGAGAAGACTGAGAGGGTAAAGAATGTTCAACAAGGAGGAAAGAATGTTCCACAAGTTAGAAGAGAGAGAGAGGAATGATTGTTCAACTAGTGAGAAGAGAGAGAGAGGAAAATATGTTCAATAAGTGAGGAGAGAGAGAAAAGAATGTTGAATAATTGAGAAGTGAGAGAGAGAATGTTCAACAAGTGAGAAGACAGAGAGAGGAAAAATGTTCAACAAGTGAGAAGACAGAGAGAGGAAAGAATGTTCAATGAGAGAGGAAAGAATGTTCAGCAAGTGAGAAGAGAGAGAGAGAGAGGGGAAAGAATGTTCAACAAGTGGGAAGAGAGAGAGAGAGAATGTTCAACATGTGAGAGGAGAGTGAGAGAGAGAATGTTCAACATGTGAGAAAACTGTGAGAGAAAGAATGTTCAACAAGTGAGACGAGAGAGAGAAAAAGGAAAGAATGTTCAACAAGTGAGAAGAGAGAGAGAGAGAGAGAGGAAAGAATGTTCAATAAGTGAGAAGAGAGAGTGAGAGAGAGGAAAGAATGTTCAACAAGTGAGAAGAGAGAGAGAGAGAGAGAGGAAAGAATGTTCAACAAGTGAGAAGAGAGAGAGAGAGAGGAAAGAATGTTCAGTAAGTGAGAAGAGAGAGAGAGGAAAGAAAGTTCAACAAGTGAGAAGAGAGAGAGAGAGAGAGGAAAGAATGTTCAACAAGTGAGAAGTGAGAGAGAGAGGAAAGATTTCTCAACAAGTGAGAAGAGAGGGCGAGAGGAAAGAATGTTCAACAGGTGAGTAGAGAGAGAGAGAAGAAAGAATGTTCAACAAGTGAGAAGAGAGAGTGAAAAGAATGTTCAACTGGTGAGAAGAGAGAGTGAAAAGAATGTACAACTGGTGAGAAGAGAGAGTGAAAAGAATGTAAAACTGGTGAGAAGAGAGAGTGAAAAGAATGTTCAACTGGTGAGAAGAGAGAGTGAAAAGAATGTACAACTGGTGAGAAGAGAGAGTGAAAAGAATGTTCAACTGGTGAGAAGACAGAGAGAGAAAAATGTTCAACAAGTGAGAAGACAGAGAGAGGAAAATGTTCAACAAGTGAGAAGACAGAGAGAGGAAAGAATGTTCAACAAGTGAGAGAGAGAGAGGAAAGAATGTTCAACAAGTGAGAAGAGAGGGAGAGAGAGAGGAAAGAATATTCAACAAGTGAGAAGAGAGAGAGAGAGAGAGGAAAGACTATTCGACAAGTGAGAAGAGAGATAGAAAAAAGAATATTCAACAAGTGAGAAGAGAGAGAGAAAAATGAATATTCAACAAGTGAGAAGAGAGAGAGAAAAATGAATATTCAACAAGTGAGAAGAGAGAGAGAAAAATGAATATTCAACAAGTGAGAAGAGAGAGAGAAAAATGAATATTCAACAAGTGAGAAGAGAGAGAGAAAAATAAATATTCAAGAAGTGAGAAGAGAGAGAGAAAAAAGAATATTCAACAAGTGAGAAGAGAGAGAGAAAAAAGAATATTCAACAAGTGAGAAGAGAGAGAGAGAAAAATGAATATTCAACAAGTGAGAAGAGAGAGAGAGAAAAATGAATATTCAACAAGTGAGAAGAGAGAGTGAGGAAAAAGAATATTCAACAAGTGAGAAGAGAGAGAGAGAAAAATGAATATTCAACAAGTGAGAAGAGAGATTGAGAAAAAAGAATATTCAACAAGTGAGAAGAGAGAGAGAGAAAAAATATTCAACAAGTGAGAAGAGAGAGAGAAAAAAGAATATTCAACAAGTGAGAAGAGAGAGAGAAAAATGAATATTCAACAAGTGAGAAGAGAGAGAGGAAAGAATATTCAACAAGTGAGAAGAGAGAGAGAGAAAAAAGAATATTCAACAAGTGAGAATAGAGAGAGAGAGAGAGGAAAGATTGTTCAACAAGTGAGAAGAGAGAGAGAGAGGAAAGAATGTTCAACAAGTGAAACGAGAGAGAGAGGAAAGAATGTTCAACAAGTGAGATGAGAGAGAGGAAAGAATGTTCAACAAGTGAAGAGAGAGATGAGGAAAGAATGTTCAACAATTGAAGAGAGAGACAGGAAAGAATGTTAAACATGTGAGAAGACAGATGGAGAGAAATAATGTTCAAGAAGTGAGAAGACAGAGAGAGAGGAAAGAATGTTCAAGAAGTGAGAAGACAGAGAAAGAGAGAGAGAAAAATATAATAATAATTGAATAATTGAGAAGTGAGAGAAAGAATGTTCAACACGTGAGAAGAGAGAGGGAGGAAAGAATATTCAACAAGTGAGAAGAGAGAAAGAAAAAAGAATATTCAACAAGTGAGAAGAGAGAGAAAAAAAGAAAAAAAGAATATTCAACAAGTGAGAAGAGAGAGAGAAAAAAAGAATATTCAACAAGTGAGAAGAGAGAATAAAAAAGAATATTCAACAAGTGAGAAGAAAGAGAGAAAAAAGAATATTCAACAAGTGAGAAGAGAGAGAGAGAAAAAAGAATATTCAACAAGTGAGAAGAGAGAGAGAAAAATGAATATTCAACAAGTGAGAAGAGAGAGAGAAAAATGAATATTCAACAAGTGAGAAGAGATTGAAAAAAAGAATATTCAACAAGAGGGAGGGAAAAAACAATTTTCAACAAGTGAGAAGAGAGAGAGAGCGAGGAAAAAAGAATATTCAAGTTAGAAGAGAGAGACAAAATGAACATTCAACAAGTGAGAAGAAGGAGAGAAAAAATATTCAACAAGTGTGAAGAGAGAAAGAGGAAAGAATGTTCAACAAGTGAGACGAGAGAGAGAGGAAAGAATGTTCAACAAGTGAGACGAGAGAGAGAGGAAAGAATGTTCAACAAGTGAGACGAGAGAGAGAGGAAAGAATGTTCAACAAGTGAAGAGAGAGAGAGGAAAGAATGTTCAACAAGTGAAGAGAGAGAGAGGAAAGAATGTTCAACAAGTGAAGAGAGAGAAGAAAAATGTTCAACAAATGAGAAGACAGATGGAGAGAAAGAATGTTCAAGATGTGAGTAAACAGAGAGAGAGGAAAGAATGTTCAAGAAGTGAGAAAACAGAGAGAGAGGAAAAAATCTTCAACAAGTGAGAAGACTGAGAGGGTAAAGAATGTTCAACAAGGGGGGACAGAATGTTCCACAAGTGAGAAGAGAGAGAGAGAAATGATTGTTCAACTAGTGAGAAGAGAGAGAGAGGAAAGTATGTTAAATAAGTGAGGAGAGAGAGAAAAGAATGTTGAATAATTGAGAAGTGAGAGAGAGAATGTTCAACAAGTGAGAAGAGAGAGAGAGGAAAGAATATTCAACAAGTGAGAAGACAGAGAGAGGAAAAATGTTCAACAAGTGAGAAGACAGAGAGAGGAAAGAATGTTCAATGAGAGAGGAAAGAATGTTCAGCAAGTGAGAAGAGAGAGAGAGAGAGAGGGGGAAAGAATGTTCAACAAGTGGGAAGAGAGTGAGAGAGAGAATGTTCAACATGTGAGAGGAGAGTGAGAGAGAGAATGTTCAACATGTGAGAAAACTGTGAGAGAAAGAATGTACAACAAGTGAGACGAGAGAGAGAAAAAGGAAAGAATGTTCAACAAGTGAGAAGAGAGAGAGAGAGGAAAGAATGTTCAACAAGTGAGAAGAGAGAGAGAGGAAAGAATGTTCAACAAGTGAGAAGAGAGAGAGAGAGAGAGAGGAAAGAATGTTCAACAAGTGAGAAGTGAGAGAGAGAGGAAAGATTTCTCAACAAGTGAGAAGGGAGGGCGAGTGGAAAGAATGTTCAACAGGTGAGAAGAGAGAGAGGGAAGAAAGAATGTTCAACAAGTGAGAAGAGTGAGTGAAAAGAATGTTCAACTGGTGAGAAGAGAAAGTGAAAAGAATGTTCAACTGGTGAGAAGAGAGAGTGAAAAGAATGTTCAACTGGTGAGAAGAGAGAGTGAAAAGAATGTTCAACTGGTGAGATGACAGAGAGAGGAAAAATGTTCAACAAGTGAGAAGACAGACAGAGGAAAATGTTCAACAAGTGAGAAGACAGAGAGAGGAAAGAATGTTCCACAAGTGAGAAGAGAGAGAGAGGAAAGAATGTTCAACAAGTGAGAAGAGAGAGAGAGAGAGAGAGAGGAAAGAATGTTCCACAAGTGAGAAGAGAGAGAGAGGAAAGAATGTTCAACAAGTGAGAAGAGAGAGAGAGAGAGAGAGAGGAAAGAATATTCAACAAGTGAGAAGAGAGAGAGAAAAAAGAATATTCAACAAGTGAGAAGAGAGAGAGAAAAATGAATATTCAACAAGTGAGAAGAGAGAGAGAAAATGAATATTCAACAAGTGAGAAGAGAGAGAGAAAAATGAATATTCAACAAGTGAGAAGAGAGAGAGAAAAAAGAATATTCAACAAGTGAGAAGAGAGAGAGAAAAAAGAATATTCAACAAGTGAGAAGAGAGAGAGAAAAAAGAATATTCAACAAGTGAGAAGTGAGAGAGAAAAAAGAATATTCAACAAGTGAGAAGAGAGAGAGAGAAAAAAGAATATTCAACAAGTGACAATAGAGAGAGAGAGAGGAAATTGTTCAACAAGTGAGAAGAGAGAGAGAGAGGAAAGAATGTTCAACAAGTGAAACGAGAGAGAGGAAAGAATGTTCAACAAGTGAGATGAGAGAGAGGAAAGAATGTTCAACAAGTGAAGAGAGAGATGAGGAAAGAATGTTCAACAATTGAAGAGAGAGACAGGAAAGAATGTTCAACAAGTGAGATGAGAGAGAGGAAAGAATGTTCAACAAGTGAAGAGAGAGAGGAAAAATGTTCAACAAGTGAGAAGACAGATGGAGAGAAATAATGATCAAGAAGTGAGAAGACAGAGAGAGAGGAAAGAATGTTCATGAAGTGAGAAGACAGAGAGAGAGAGAGAGAAAAAAATAATAATAATTGAATAATTGAGAAGTGAGAGAAAGAATGTTCAACACGTGAGAAGAGAGAGGGAGGAAAGAATGTTCAACAAGTGAAAAGAGAGAGAGAGAGAGGAAAGAATATTCAACAAGTGAGAAGAGACAGAGAAAAAAGAATATTCAACAAGTGAGAAGAGAGAGAGAAAAAAGAAAAAAGAATATTCAACAAGTGAGAAGAGAGAGAGAAAAAAAGAATATTCAACAAGTGAGAAGTGAGAGAGAAAAAAGAATATTCAACAAGTGAGAAGAGAGAGAGAAAAAAGAATATTCAACAAGTGAGAAGAGAGAGAGAATAAAGAATATTCAACAAGTGAGAAGAGAGAGAGAAAAAAGAATATTCAACAAGTGAGAAGAGAGAGAGAAAAAAGAATATTCAACAAGTCAGAAGAGATTGAGAAAAAGAATATTCAACAAGTGAGAAGAGGGAGAAAAAACAATTTTCAACAAGTGAGAAGATAGAGAGAGTGAGGAAAAAGAATATTCAAGTTAGAAGAGAGAGACAAAATGAACATTCAACAAGTGAGAAGAGGGAGAGAAAAAATATTCAACAAGTGAGAAGAGAGAGAGAGAGAGAAAGGAAAGATTGTTCAACAAGTGTGAAGAGAGACAGAGGAAAGAATGTTCAACAAGTGAGACGAGAGAGAGAGGAAAGAATGTTCAACAAGTGAGATGAGAGAGAGAGAGGAAAGAATGTTCAACAAGTGTAGAGAGAGACAGGAAAGAATGTTCAACAAGTGAAGAGAGAGAAGAAAAATGTTCAACAAATGAGAAGACAGATGGAGAGGAAGAATGTTCAAGATGTGAGAAGACAGAGAGAGAGGAAAGTATGTTCAAGAAGTGAGAAGACAGAGAGAGAGGAAAGAATGTTCAGCAAATGAGAAGACAGAGAGAGAGAGGAAAGAATGTTCAAGAAGTGAGGAGACAGAGAGAGAGAGAGAGAGAAAAGAATGTTCAACAAGTGAGAAGTGAGAGAGAGAGTAAAGATTTCTCAGCAAGTGAGAAGAGAGGGAGAGAGGAAAGAATGTTCAACAGGTGAGAAGAGAGAGAGAGGAAAGAATGTTCAACAAGTGAGAAGAGAGAGAGAGAGGAAAGAATGTTCAACAAGTGAGAAGTGAGAGAGAGAGGAAAGATTTCTCAACAAGTGAGAAGAGAGGGAGAGAGGAAAGAATGTTCAACAGGTGAGAAGAGTGAGAGAGAAGAAAGAATGTTCAACAAGTGAGAAGACAGAGAGAAGAAAATGTTCAACAAGTGAGAAGACAGAGATAGGAAAGAATGTTCAACAAGAGAGAAGACAGAGAGAGGAAAGAATGTTCAACAAGGGAGAAGACAGAGAGAGGAAAGAATGTTCAACAAGTAAGAAGAGAGAGAGAGGAAAGAATGTTCAACAAGTGAGAAGAGAGAGAGAGGAAAGAATATTCAACAAGTGAGAAGAGAGAGAGAAAAAAGAATATTCAATAAGTGAGAAGAGAGAGAGAAAAAAGAATGTTCAACAAGTGAGAAGAGTGAGAAAGGAAAGAATGTTCAACAAGTGAGAAGAGAGAGAGAAAAATGAATATTCAACAAGTGAGAAGAGAGAGAGAAAAATGAATATTCAACAAGTGAGAAGAGAGAGAGAAAAATGAATATTCAACACGTGAGAAGAGAGAGAGAAAAAAGAATATTCAACAAGTGAGAAGAGAGAGAGAAACAAGAATATTCAACAAGTGAGAAGAGAGAGAGAAACAAGAATATTCAACAAGTGAGAAGAGAGAGAGAAAAAAGAATATTCAACAAGTGAGAAGAGACAGAGAAAAAGAATATTCAACAAGTGAGTAGAGGGAGAGAAAAACCATTTTCAACAAGTGAGAGGAGAGAGAGAGAGAGCGAGGAAAAAGAATATTCAAGTTAGAAGAGAGAGACAAAATGAACATTCAACAAGTGAGAAGAGAGAGAGGAAAGATTGTTCAACAAGTGAGAAGAGAGAGAGAGGAAAGAATGTACAACAAGTGAGAAGACAGACAGAGGAAAGAATGCTCAACAAATGAGAAGAGAGAGGGAGGAAAGAATGTTCAACTAGTGAAGGGAGAGACAGGAAAGAATGTTCAACAAGTGAAGAGAGTGAGGAAAAATTTTTAGCAAATGAGAGAAGACAGAGAGAGAGGAAAGAATGTTCAAGAAGTGAGAAGACAGAGAGAGAGGAATGTTCAGCAAATGAGAAGACAGAGAGAGAGGAAAGAATGTTCAAGAAGTGAGAAGAGAGAGAGAGAGGAAGGAATGTTCAAGAAGTGAGAAGACAGAGAGAGAGGGAGAGGAAAAAATCGTCAACATGTGAGAAGACTGAGAGGGTAAAGAATGTTCAACAAGGGAGGAAAGAATGTTCCACAAGTTAGAAGAGAGAGAGAGAGAAATGATTGTTCAACTAGTGAGAAGAGAGAGAGGAAAGTATGTTCAATAAGTGAGGAGAGAGAGAAAAGAATGTTGAATAATTGAGAAGTGAGAGAGAGAATGTTCAACAAGTGAGAAAAGAGAGAGAGGAAAGAATATTCAACAAGTGAGAAGACAGAGAGAGGAAAGAATGTTCAATGAGAGAGGAAAGAATGTTCAACAAGTGAGAAGAGAGAGAGAGAGGAAAGAATGTTCAACAAGTGAGGAGAGAGAGAGAGAGAGGGAGGAAAGAATGTTCAACAAGTGAGAAGAGAGAGAGAGAGGAAAGAATGTTCAACCAGTGAGAAGAGAGAGAGAAGAAAGAATGTTCAACAAGTGAGAAGAGAGAGAGAGGAAAGAATGTTCAACAAGTGAGAAGAGAGAGGGAGAGAGGAAAGAATGTTCAACAAGTAAGAAAAGAGAGAGAGAGGAAAGAATGTTCAACAAGTGAGAAGAGAGAGAGAGAGGAAAGAATGTTCAACAAGTGAGAAGAGAGAGAGAGAGAGGAAAGAATGTTCAACAAGTGAAGAGAGGAGAGCAAAGAATGTTCAACAAGTGAGAAGAGAGAGAGAGGAAAGAATTTTCAACAAGTGAGAAGAGAGAGAGAGAGGAAAGAATGTTCAACAAGTGAGAAGAGAGAGAGAGAGGAAAGAATGTTCAACAAGTGAGAAGAGAGAGAGAGAGGAAAGAATGTTCAACAAGTGAGAAGAGAGAGAGAGAGAGAGAGAGGAAAGAATGTTCAACAAGTGAGAAGAGAGAGAGAGAGGAAAGAATGTTCAACAAGTGAGAAGAGAGAGAGAAGAAAGAAAGAATGTTCAACAAGTGAGAAGAGAGAGAGAGAGGAAAGAATGTTCAACAAGTGAGAAGAGAGAGAGAGAGGAAAGAATGTTCAACAAGTGAGAAGAGAGAGAGAGAGGAAAGAATGTTCAAAAAGTGAGAAGAGAGAGAGAGAGAGGAAAGAATGTTCAACAAGTGAGAAGAGAGAGAGAGGAGGAAAGAATGTTCAACAAGTGAGAAGAGAGAGAGAGAGGAAAGAATGTTCAACAAGTGAGAAGAGAGAGAGAGAGGAAAGAATGTTCAACAAGTGAGAAGAGAGAGAGAGAGGAAAGAATGTTCAACAAGTGAGAAGAGAGAGAGAGAGGAAAGAATGTTCAACAAGTGAGAAGAGAGAGAGAGAGGAAACAATGTTCAACAAGTGAGAAGAGAGAGAGAGAGAGAGAGAGAGAGAGAGAGAGGAAAGAATGTTCAACAAGTGAGAAGACCAGAGAGGAAAGAATGTTCAACAAGTGAGAAGTGAGCGAGAAAGATGAAAGAATGCTCAACAAGTGAGAAGAGAGAGAGAGAGAGATTAAAGAATGCTCAACAAGTGAGAAGTGAGAGAGAGAGGGGAAACAATATTCAACAAGTGAGAAGAGAGAGAGAGAGGAAAGAATGTTCAACAAGTGAGAAGTGAGAGAGAGAGCGGAAAGAATGTTCAACAGGTGAGAAGAGAGAGAGAGAGGAAAGAATGTTCAACAAGTGAGAAGAGAGAGAGAGAGAGAAAAGAATGTTCAACAAGTGAGAAGAGAGAGAGAGAGAGAGGAAAGAATGTCCAACAAGTGAGAAGACAGAGATAGGAAAAATGTTCAACAAGTGAGAAGGCAGAGAGAGGAAAGAATGTTCAACAAGTGAGAAGGCAGAGAGAGGAAAGAATGTTCAACAAGTGAGAAGACAGAGAGAGGAAAAATATTCAACAAGTGAGAAGACAGAGAGAGAGGAAAGGATGTTCAACGAGAGGGGAAAGAATGTTTAACAAGTGAGAAGAGAGAGAGAGAGAGAGAGAGGAAAGAATGTTCAACAAATGAGAAGAGAGAGAGAGGAAAGAATGTTCAACAAGTGAGAAGAGAGAGAGAGGGGACAGAATGTTCAACAAGTGAGAAGAGAGAGAGAGAGAGAGGAAAGAATGTTCAACAAGTGAGAAGAGAGAGAGAGAGGAAAGAATGTTCAACAAGTGAGAAGAAAGAGAGAGAAGGAGGAAATAATGTTAAACAAGTGAGAAGAGAGAGAGAGGGAGAGAGGAAAGAATGTTCAACAAGTGAGAATAGAGAGAGAGAGGAAAGAATGTTCAACAAGTGAGAAGAGAGAGAGAGAAGAAAGAATGTTCAACAAGTGAGAAGAGAGAGAGAAGAAAGTATGTTCAACAAGTGAGAAGAGAGAGAAAGGAAAGAATGTTCAACAAGTGAGAAGAGAGAGGGAGAGAGGAAAGAATGTTCAACAAGTGAGAAGAGAGAGAGAGAGAGAGAGGAAATGTTCAACAAGTGAGAAGAGAAAGAGAGCGGAAAGAATGTTCAACAAGTGAGAAGAGAGAGAGAGAGTAAAGAATGTTCAACAAGTGAGAAGAGAGAGAGAGAGAGGAAACAATGTTCAACAAGTGAGAAGAGAGAGAGAGAGGAAACTATGTTCAACAAGTGAGAAGAGAGAGAGAGGAAAGAATGTTCAACAAGTGAGAAGTGAGAGAGAGAGCGGAAAGAATGTTCAACAGGTGAGAATAGAGAGAGAGAGAGAGGAAAGAATGTTCAACAAGTGAGAAGAGAGAGAGAGGGGACAGAATGTTCAACAAGTGAGAAGAGAGAGAGAGAGAGAGAGAGAGGAAAGTATGTTCAACAAGTGAGAAGAGAGAGAGAGGAAAGAATATTCAACAAGTGAGAAGAGAGAGAGAAAAAAGAATATTCAATAAGTGAGAAGAGAGAGAGAAAAAAGAATGTTCAACAAGTGAGAAGAGAGAGAGAAAAAAAAGAATATTCAACAAGTGAGAAGAGAGAGATGAATATTCAACAAGTGAGAAGAGAGAGAGAGAAAAATGAATATTCAACAAGTGAGAAGAGAGAGAGAAAAATGAATATTCAACACGTGAGAAGAGAGAGAGAAAAAAGAATATTCAACAAGTGAGAAGAGAGAGAGAAACAAGAATATTCAACAAGGGAGAAGAGAGAGAGAAACAAGAATATTCAACAAGTGAGAAGAGAGAGAGAAAAAAGAATATTCAACAAGTGAGAAGAGACAGAGAAAAAGAATATTCAACAAGTGAGTAGAGGGAGAGAAAAACCATTTTCAACAAGTGAGAGGAGAGAGAGAGAGAGCGAGGAAAAAGAATATTCAAGTTAGAAGAGAGAGACAAAATGAACATTCAACAAGTGAGAAGAGAGAGAGGAAAGATTGTTCAACAAGTGAGAAGAGAGAGAGAGGAAAGAATGTACAACAAGTGAGAAGACAGACAGAGGAAAGAATGCTCAACAAATGAGAAGAGAGAGGGAGGAAAGAATGTTCAACTAGTGAAGGGAGAGACAGGAAAGAATGTTCAACAAGTGAAGAGAGTGAGGAAAAATTTTTAGCAAATGAGAGAAGACAGAGAGAGAGGAAAGAATGTTCAAGAAGTGAGAAGACAGAGAGAGAGGAATGTTCAGCAATTGAGAAGACAGAGAGAGAGGAAAGAATGTTCAAGAAGTGAGAAGACAGAGAGAGAGGAAGGAATGTTCAAGAAGTGAGAAGACAGAGAGGGTAAAGAATGTTCAACAAGGGAGGAAAGAATGTTCCACAAGTTAGAAGAGAGAGAGAGAAATGATTGTTCAACTAGTGAGAAGAGAGAGAGGAAAGTATGTTCAATAAGTGAGGAGAGAGAGAAAAGAATGTTGAATTATTGAGAAGTGAGAGAGAGAATGTTCAACAAGTGAGAAAAGAGAGAGAGGATAGAATATTCAACAAGTGAGAAGACAGAGAGAGGAAAGAATGTTCAATGAGAGAGGAAACAATGTTCAACAAGTGAGAAGAGAGAGAGAGAGAGGAAAGAATGTTCAACAAGTGAGAAGAGAGAGAGAGAGGAAAGAATGTTCCACAAGTGAGGAGAGAGAGAGAGAGAGGGAGGAAAGAATGTTCAACAAGTGAGAAGAGAGAGAGAGAGGAAAGAATGTTCAACCAGTGAGAAGAGAGAGAGAAGAAAGAATGTTCAACAAGTGAGAAGAGAGAGAGAAAGAATGTTCAACAAGTGAGGAAGAGAGAGGGAGAGAGGAAAGAATGTTCAACAAGTAAGAAGAGAGAGAGAGGAGGAAAGAATGTTCAACAAGTGAGAAGAGAGAGAGAGAGGAAAGAATGTTCAACAAGTGAGAAGAGAGAGAGAGAGAGAGAGGAAAGAATGTTCAACAAGTGAGAAGAGAGAGAGAGAAGAAAGAATGTTCAACAAGTGAGAAGAGAGAGAGAAGAAAGAATGTTCAACAAGTGAGAAGAGAGAGAGAGAGGAAAGAATGTTCAACAAGTGAGAAGAGAGAGAGAGAGGAAAGAATGTTCAACAAGTGAGAAGAGAGAGAGAGAGGAAAGAATGTTCAACAAGTGAGAAGAGAGAGAGAGAGGAAAGAATGTTCAACAAGTGAGAAGAGAGAGAGAGAGGAAAGAATGTTCAACAAGTGAGAAGAGAGAGAGAGAGGAAAGAATGTTCAACAAGTGAGAAGAGAGAGAGCGAGGAAAGAATGTTCAACAAGTGAGAAGAGAGAGAGAGAGAGAGAGGAAAGAATGTTCAACAAGTGAGAGAGAGAGAGAGAGAAACAATGTTCAACAAGTGAGAAGAGAGAGAGAGAGAGAGGAAAGAATTTTCAACAAGTGAGAAGAGAGAGAGAGAGGAAAGAATGTTCAACAAGTGAGAAGAGAGAGAGAGAGGAAAGAATGTTCAACAAGTGAGAAGAGAGAGAGAGAGGAAAGAATGTTCAACAAGTGAGAAGAGAGAGAGAGAGGAATGAATGTTCAACAAGTGAGAAGAGAGAGAGAAGAAAGAATGTTCAACAAGTGAGAAGAGTGAGAAAGGAAAGAATGTTCAACAAGTGAGAAGAGAGAGAGAGAGAGAAAGAATGTTCAACAAGTGAGAAGAGAGAGAGAGCGGAAAGAATGTTCAACAAGTGAGAAGAGAGAGAGAGAGTAAAGAATGTTCAACAAGTGAGAAGAGAGAGAGAGACAATGTTCAACAAGTGAGAAGAGAGAGAGAGAGAGAGAGGAAAGAATTTTCAACAAGTGAGAAGAGAGAGAGAGAGGAAAGAATTTTCAACAAGTGAGAAGAGAGAGAGAGCGGAAAGAATGTTCAACAAGTGAGAAGAGAGAGAGAGAGTAAAGAATGTTCAACAAGTGAGAAGAGAGAGAGAGAGGAAAGAATGTTCAACAAGTGAGAAGAGAGAGAGAGAGGAAACAATGTTCAACAAGTGAAGAAGAGAGAGAGAGAGAGGAAAGAATTTTCAACAAGTGAGAAGAGAGAGAGAGAGGAAAGAATGTTCAACAAGTGAGAAGAGAGAGAGAGAGGAAAGAATGTTCAACAAGTGAGAAGAGAGAGAGAGAGGAAAGAATGTTCAACATGTGAGAAGAGAGAGAGAGAGAGAGGAAAGAATGTTCAACAAGTGAGAAGACCAGATAAGAAAGAATGTTCAACAAGTGAGAAGTGAGAGAGAGACATAAAAGAATGCTCAACAAGTGAGAAGAGAGAGAGAGAGATTAAAGAATGCTCAACAAGTGAGAAGTGAGAGAGAGAGGGGAAACAATATTCAACAAATGAGAAGAGAGAGAGAGAGAGGAAAGAATGTTCAACAAGTGAGAAGTGAGAGAGAGAGAGGAAAGAATGTTCAACAGGTGAGAAGAGAGAGAGAGAGAGGAAAGAATGTTCAACAAGTGAGAAGAGAGAGAGAGAGAGGAAAGAATGTTCAACAAGTGAGAAGAGAGAGAGAGAGGAAAGAATGTTCAACAAGTGAGAAGACAGAGAGAGGAAAAATGTTCAACAAGTGAGAAGGCAGAGAGAGGAAAGAATGTTCAACAAGTGAGAAGGCAAAGAGAGGAAAGAATGTTCAACAAGTGAGAAGGCAGAGAGAGGAAAGAATGTTCAACAAGTGAGAAGACAGAGAGAGGAATAATGTTCAACAAGTGAGAAGACAGAGAGAGGAAAAATATTCAACAAGTGAGAAGACAGAGAGAGAGGAAAGGATGTTCAACGAGAGGGGGAAAGAATGTTTAACAAGTGAGAAGAGAGAGAGAGAGAGAGGAAAGAATGTTCAACAAATGAGAAGAGAGAGAGAGAGGAAAGAATGTTCAACAAGTGAGAAGAGAGAGAGAGAGGAAACAATGTTCAACAAGTGAGAAAAGAGAGAGAGAGAGAGGAAACAATGTTCAACAAGTGAGAAGAGAGAGAGAGAGAGAGGAAAGAATGTTCAACAAGTGAGAAGAGAGAGAGAGGGAAAGGAAAGAATGTTCTACAAGTGAGAAGAGAGAGAGAGGAAAGAATGTTCAACAAGTGAGAAGAGAGAGAGAGAGAGGAAAGAATGTTCAACAAGTGAGAAGAAGAGAGAGAGCGAGAGGAAAGAATGTTCAACAAATGAGAAGAGAGAGAGATAGGAAAGAATGTTCAACAGGTGAGATGAGAGAGTGAAACGAATGTTCAACAAGTGATAAGAAAGAAAGAAAAGAATGTTCAACAAGTGAGGAGAGAGATAGAGAAGATAGGGTTCTACAAGTGAGAAAATTGAGAGTGGAAGAGAGACAGAGAAAAAAAATAAACGGTTAGCGTAAAACTGGGATTTAAATCTAGCCATTTCTAATTGAAATGATGAGTCCTATTTGCCAATCTAGTACATAGAATCACCAAACTAGACGTATCAGCAATATTTGATACATCTAAGAATGGTAGACTTATAAATATAGGATAGATCCTAGAAATAAAATTATATAGCACAATACAGGGAACTTACTTTCCTAATATCAGACCTAACAATTGATTCAATATAATCTTTCCACTTCATGTCAGTAGAAAACATTAGCTTGAGAAGTTGAAAGAAGTCACTGTTCTGGAGGTTAGTGGCAGCCATACTGATGGAAGGAAAAAAAATTCAGTTTTGTTTGGGAGGCATAAAAATTAAACCTGAAAAAATGTAAGTCTTTACAGTTCCTGCTCCTATATGACAACAATACTATTTTAAGCCTGGCTCTTGTAATGACAGGAGTCAGGTACTTACTAGAGCAGTACAGGGAATCAACCATTTTTTCAGCATCATTATTGATCTATTGTATGCAGGAGTTTCACTTGATATCTAGGATAACTTAAATCTCAATAGGTACTCAAAGCATGGGAATACCCATGCGTCATGAAAGAGAAAGATTATCAGTTCACATTTGGGTATTCAGGGTCTGCTAAGTGATAATGGAACATGACTAGTTTCACTTTTTTGTGGCATTAATCAAGCAGCCTGTTTTTCCCCCACTGAGCTGTTAGAGAAGAGATCAACTGTGAGTCTATGGTCATCTAAAATCTTGGAGGTACACCCATATACTACCATTGTATCATCAGCATAGAAACCTACAAACAACCAAAATATACTCTTCAGTGGACAATTGATGTAAAGTAGAAAAGGGTTGGATCAAGAAGTGTGTCTTATGGGATGCCTGCATTGATTATTTGGGCCTCAGAAGACTGGCTGTCAGGAATTTATCCATTAGGAAGGTCTTGCCCAGTTAACAAAAGATTATAGGTCATTTTTTATATCAGTTGCCAACTTGATCTTATAGAGCTGATCTAACTTACCATTAACCCAGAAATAAGTAGTTGTGTCATCAGCATATATATTTATGATTTATGTAATTCAAAACTTATATTTTTTCAAATCAGAATAAATAAATCCAAATAAATTCTAAAGATAACTTTTAAAATAAAACTTTCCAAGAGGGTATACAGCAATAGTGGTGTCAAGAGAAACAAATTCCTTTTGTTGGTACATTTATTAAACTTTATGCATTTTGTTTTGATTAGTACAAACCAAAATCAGATAAAAAGAAATGAAACCAAAATAAAAGTACTGTGCAACTTACTGCAAGTCCTCTTATAAAAGACAAACCAATGTTCTGATCACAACTAAGTCCAAAACAATAAACAACTTAAAACAAAACAAAATAAGTTAAAACTTGAAGGAGGAATCTACACTATTACCAGTAATAATTGTCACAAGGAATACATTGGAAAAACCTCGAGAAATTAAATAAAAGATTATATGAACATGAAAGGGATCTTTTACAAAACACATTAAATGCATTACTCACTGTAATGAGGCTGACTACAATTTTGATTTTAACAAATTCTACTCTAAAAGAGAAATCAATTTACAAAAATGAAAATGTTTAGAAAGTACTTCAATAACCAGATCCATACTAAATTTACATCCAGTTTCTTACATTTCACCATTCTTGGCAGAATGTGGAATATTCAATAACAAAAGTGATAAAAGCATAAACAAACAAAAAAAAAACTAAATGAAATCCACTAGATCATATACCCAAAGCACATATTAAAATAAACAATTATTTTTAAATTTAAAATTCCCACCATCCATCATTTCTGAACATATGTATTCATATCAATATAAACATAAAATTAATCTGATGAAGTTCTAAAGGACAAAAGGCATCACAAGAAAATTGAGCCCACTTTGTCATACTTCTTTCCTCTAAAATTGTTCTCGATATATAAAACAAACTATATATTGTTATCCATATATACACACACACACACACACACACAGGGTGTATCAAAAATACTTTTACAAACTTTGGGGTTGGGTTCCTCACACCAAAACGAGGACAAACAGCAAACAATAATATCCTTATAAGTAAACTCAAATCAGCTGCAAAAAGAGTTATGCAACAATTTCAGTATCATCAGATATGCTGACAAAGCTAATAATTAAATGTAGTTTTCAACCGACAAGATTTGAACCAAAAATTTAAATCTATCTTAGATGACACAACAAAATTTAAAGGAAAAATCTCAGATTCATTAAAAAATTATGTAAATAAACTAATAACAGGAAATAATGCTGAGGATGGTAGGTTAAAAATCAAGAAGATTATCAGTGATTTCCAACCAAGATATCTATGATAATGTAAAACCCATAAACCAGGTTTTCATCTCCGACTTATCTTATCCCAAATATCTACACATGTGTATTAACTATCAAAAACAATCAATCTCATAATGTCTTCATACACACCCAACAATTATAGCATTGCATCAACAAATGAATTCCTTTATATCTTAAAAGCAACAAATCCCATAGGTAATACTCTAGCTTTGCTTGATGTTGAAAATATTTTTACCAACATCCCAGTTATAAAAACAATGAACACAATTAGTGACTGAATAATGTAAATACTACCTCATCTCAGAAGTACAGACAAATATTAAAATTTACATATGAACTAATAGTTAATAAAATCCTATTCCTTGATGTCAATATATAACTAAAACCAAAGACTTTATCATTTACCCATATAACCCCCACCAGTACAAACTCTTGTCTTCTAAACTATGATCGCCAATACCTGGAAAGATAAAATAGCATTGATAACAAACTTCTTAAATAGAGCACATCAAAATTCCTCTTCCCAAAGAATATTTTTGAGCAAACTAAAAACAACATAAAACAAACAGTCAACAATAATTTCTCCAACTACATCATTGATAAAGAAATAAAATTATTCTTACAAAAAATACATGACACCAGTAATAAAAATACAAAACATCAACACATTTTACTGCAACCAGACGCCTAATAATTATAAGCAGGACAAATTTGCAATACAAAGAATCATTAAACACCATATTTCTACCATAATTATAAATGTAAAATTTATGATATATTATAGAAAATGAAAGACCACAAACCTTGTTGTCACTAATCAAAATAATCCCATCAAACCTAAACCAGCGATGACCAACATAATATATGAATTTCACTGCTCAGTACGCAATATGGCTTCCCTCTGTTTTTTCTACAAATATTTTCATGCCAACTGATCTGACGAGCTTTTTTTCTCTGGTACCCCAACTATGTAAGTTTAAGTGTACTACTAAATTGGCAACTAAATCCCACCCTTTTACCATTGAAATAGTTAAATGTAACCACCACTTTCACTTGAACAGCTTTTTTTTCTCACACTTCCTGCCTGTGGAATTCCTTTCCATTTAGTTGCTTCCCTGATAGCTACAATCTTCAAAAATTTAAATGCAATGCATCTTCTATATCCTTGAATCCTGTTCATCTTTTATCCTTTCTTCAATACCCGCTGTATACCTCGTCTTTCTCTCCAGGTAACTCCCTGTGCACTAGTAACAGTCTTGCCTTGCTTGGGGTGAAATGATTAAAAAAAAAATCAATTACCTATACTGGACACACTACCACCTCCTTAATAGACACCTTACATGTCACTTATCAAACCAAAGTGCCATAAAAAAACATTTATTAACCCATAATTTACAAGAGCCATTAAGGAAAATTCTGATTGAAAACACAAGAATTTTATATAAATCACATATCAGAAACATCTTGCTATTCAAGAGGCTCTATATATCAACCATTTCTCTTGTACCATGAACCTTTCATTATTCAATAATGGAAATGGATTGTTGAAAATTTTAAAAAATGAATGCTCATGTGAATTCCAGTTGTGTGCAGCATGTGAAAGCTTGGAATTAATGCTTTTTTTTACAAAAACAAGACAAAAATAAATTACTATGTAGCAGTCAAAACACAAGGAAAAATAATAATTGAGACAAAAACACTCTTGAAAATAGCTACAGTGGCCAAAAGCACTTGGGATAATAAAAATTATGGACAATTTTTAAATTCCTTAACTCATATAAAAAGAAAAACTGTTAGGAGGATGAAAAAACTTAAAACATTAATTAAATGTTCCTTGTTGGGCGTATTTAATGAGAGATATTTGAAAGAAGAGTTGCTGCCCATATATATATATATATATATTACACACACACACACACACACACACTGAATGTCTGGATAGTGTAATGTATCATGGTTTGGGATGAGAAATCAGAGCTAACCAATTGGTTTGTTACATCTACTTACATGGAATCTATCTCCTACTCTCTGCTATGGGCTAAAAAGTAGCAATTGTATCTTTGAAAAAAAAAATGTTCTAAAAATAATGTTGATGCAATATTCATTCGCAAAGAAAAGAATTATTCTTGCAATCCAAAAAATAACCCACAAAGAGTTGATAAGCTATAAATAATACAAAAAAAACCAAAAAAAACCAAACTAATATATCCACACAAACACACACAATCATGTTGGGCATCTATCATTGTGCAAGCAAGCTAGTCTTTCGGATAAATTTGCTAATGTCCTGAATTTAATCCTTGTAGGTGTCAAGTCAAGTAAATAACCATATAACTATTAACATGGGATAGAGGACTAGTTAGTGAGTTAGTTTAATTCATTATGGCTGTGTGAGTGCGCTGTGGTGGGATGTGCATTGTGGTGCAGTGGATATCGACTCGGAACGACAAATCAGAGAGCAGAGTTCAAATTCCAGTTAAATTCCTCACATTCACTTATGCACAAATACCTTTGTGAAAGGTATTAATCCGTCTCTTCCCTCCAGTTATGGGTTAAATAATAGGACAGGTATGGCACTTAACTGACTGAGTTTGTAAACTTGTCTTTGGAAAAACTTTTGATATTCTGCTATACTTTGTAATCTGATTTTGATAACTGAGTCAAAAGGTCATCAATGGCTAAATTGCAATACACCAAAATTGAAAGTTATAATTTACAACCTTACTTCAAAAGAGATCTCTGATAAGATCTGAAACTGATCTAATCTTCCCTATCTACATCTATCAGCCTGTATATATTTACAATGGTTCATTCCACTCATAATACTGAAAAGGTGGGATAGGACTGAACAAGATTCCTTCACATAATACAGAATGTGTTGAGTATTTGCTATATAAAACAGATTGTGACAAAATAAATATGACTTTGTAAATTACCATACCACCATATTCTTTGATAATACTTTATATATACTTTTTTATATGTATAAATATGGAAATTCTAAACATTATACACTGACCTCTTGTTTCTTAATCACAAGTGATGAGATGCAAGCAGATATTTCAGAAGAATCATTAATACCGCTATAGCATGTGGCCTAGCCCTTTGATTCTGGTATAGTATGAGGCCTACCTGGTTTGAATGTGTCCTACCTCAGTAAGAGTATATTTATAGATACAAGTATTCAGCTATTTATTAAAACTAATTATTTTCCTTAACCCTTACCAGATAGTTATAAAACTTCCTTAAAATACACTTTTAAGGTAGGCCACATATTATATTGGTGAAAGAATTTTGTAGACCACATTCGAAAGGTAGGCCATGTACTATATTGGCATAGAATCATTAATATTCCAATACTGAATATTCTTCATTTACCTGTTAATAAATGTTCTTATCCTTAAATTTGCCATTCCTTTTTCAACTTTATTTTAAAAAATAAAGAAAATATTGCAGACACCTGATGAGGGATGAAAATTGAATCAGTTTAAGTGTGTATTTACATCAATGATAGGCAGAAAAGACTTCAATGTTTCACCCTGGCACTGACTAATCTTTTCTAATAATAGGTTAAAAATAAAATTAAAAGAAAAATTTCTAAAACGAGAATTCACAGTCAAAGACTTTTTAGGCATATTAGAGAGTTTTACTGCCACCAAATGGTTTTGTTTTGGAATGCCAATTTTTTTTGTTTTTTATGAAAGTGAAACAGTCATGGGAAAACAAGAAAATGAATTGGAACAAGTTGAAAGAGGATGGGGACTACACTTAAGCAGACATCAAAAGGAGAAGTTAAATAAAAATAAGAAGAAAAGTCTTAGCCAATCACTTTTTATTTTTTCATAAACACATTTGAAGTAGATTTAGTTTTAAATTAAAAAGAAAAAAGATAAACAAAATCAAGAAATAATTAAGAAAATGAAAAAAAGAAAAGTCAAAAGTTGTTTTTTTTTTTACAGTAAATACATTAATTAATAATGTATACATTAGTCAATATTTAAAAAGTATATAACAGGGAAAAAAGCATGTGTATATATCATTCATTCACCTGATGATTGTGTAGTGCATGAAATTCTGAGTGCTTTAGACATGAGATTATATATATATATATATACACACACACACATACATATACACAAATGTTAAATAAACATGAAAATTATGGAGGCGTTTGTGCACCCCCAGCTGGCAATATCCAAGAGATCAGAGGATTTACTTTCCTATCATTGCATTAAAATGAAGATCCACTGAGTGCCGCATCCAAAAAACTTTTCACCACCTCATCATAGATGACATTTATAAGGAGATGCTGCTTTATCATGTCATCTATGAGGAAGTGTTGAAAAATTCTCTGACCCATTTCCAAAAATCTAACATTTTTGGTTATTTGGGGTCCGGCTAAGATCTTTTCAGCTTCTCATGTTTTTACTGCTGAAAATTAAATTTCTTTTGCTTATAAATAAAATTGGATGTAATAAACAAGTACTTCTGTCCATGTTTAAGGATATCTCTTCTAGTTCTTATTTTTAGGACTGTACAGTTACTGCTCACCCTGTTTCCAGGGAGCAGCTTCCCTCTGCCTGTTTAATTATTTTTATGGGAATTGTTTGGCTGAACTTTCCTCTCTGGTACCAAGGTTTTATAGATTTAAGTGCAGTACTAGATTGGCAGCAAGTTCTCATCATTTTACAATTGAAATGGCAAAATATAAGCGTAAGTTCTATGCTAAAAGTTTCTTTTCTTGCATTTCTCATTTGTGGAACTCACTTTCAACTTCTTGTTTTCCAGTATGATCTTAAAAAATTTAAATGCAATGCCAATCATCATCTACTGTCTTTTCCTGTTCTTTTATTTTTCTCATTCCTTAATAATCAACTTTCTTCCTAATTCTTCTTTTATTGGTCTCACCTTTATTGCCTTGCTTGGGGTGAAATGATCTTTAAAAAAATATACTAAATATAAGATCTAGATGAGATATCCAAACACATAGGCAGTTGAATGAGAACAGGCTATTCCCACAAAGTAAAAAAAGGGTTCAGTTAAGAATTCCCTGTAGGTAACCTGTAATTATATACACCTGATGAAGTCCAGAAGCTACAGCAGCTGAAACAGTGAACAACAACAAATACAAAGACAATAGTTCACATATACATATTGTAAATAAGCATGTGATTATCTATTGGATAGCTATAAACTACTATCATTAACAGCAGACAAACTAACCTCAAATAGCTGTTCAATACTACAACCATAGACAATGTTGAGAATTTTAACAAATAACAGAAACGGTAGCAAAAACTAAAAAGATTAGTGCATGTAACTCAAGGAGAAATATAGATGTTGACATTCCACACTACAAACAGAAGGTTACCAAGAGAATCCTTATTGATATTAGAAACGACAATAACTGCATTTGAGAAATCCATTTTAAGAGAAAGATTTTATAAATTTTAACTGTCTGTAATGCTAAATGTTTCTTTATAAAGAAACAGCTAAACTTACCATTACTATAGACTAATGACTCAATTGCCTAATTTTATTTGAAAGATCACTCACAGTCTATATAAAACAATTTAGTCTTTGTCTCAGGTAACTCAAATTCTAATTTGATGAACTTATAATACAAGAAACTCCTTGTGTCAAAGTTTGTATTGCCAACTTCAAGTTTGTTGAAAAGCATAGTTCACTATAGGGCAGTGGCTAAATAGCAAGTTTTGCAGATTTATTTCTATTTATTTCTATTCTATGGCCTATAAGGTTTAACCACAAATTTATTTCTTGATACTATTTATGTTGTTCAGACTTTTGCCCTCATTTTTATTACCACATTCATGATGTTTTGGCCATTGTATGTTATGGCCTTCTTCCTGTAATATTAGTTGGAATTTCAAATTGAACCCTTTATTCAGTCCATGAGGTAGATTGTTCTAATTCCATTTGCCTTGCCTTTGGATATTTCAGTTTCAGTTAATTCCCCTCTCCAAGTTTTTGTTCCCTCTTCTGTGGCTAGGTATTCAACTTACAACTCTTTATGTCAAGTTACTTTTAGGATCATTCAACCAATGCTTTTATTCATTTTGCCTAGATAATATCACCTGAAGAAGGCTGGAAAGTACAATGGTCAAAATGTTGTGAATATGTCAATAAAGAAGAAGACAGCAGTCCAAACAATGTAAGTAGTGTAAATAGTTACAATACCTCATCTCAGAAATATAGACAGTTATTTCTTGATGTTGATTAATCTCAGTTTAAACAATGCCAAGTAGCAAGATAATACTAGTGAAAAGAAGTCGTTGCAGTACCAGCTACACTACATTGGGTGAGGGTTTTTCTGCTTTAAAAATAAATAATTAGATCAGAATTTGAAAATATCGTGTCTAGCTTTGTCTCAAAGACACTAGTAAGAAAGTCAACGATGAATCAGGTTGTTAAGCCATCAGGGTGGGCGCTAATTTTCACTCATGCAGAAAAAAAGTTTTTTTTTTTTGCTTTGCTATTACTTCAATTTAAATTCTGGTGATTTCAGCTATTTTTTTCTTTTCTTTCTTCATGTTGAAATTGTAAACTGAAATTGAAGTAGTCACATTGTAACTTATCCAAGTCAACCGACCCTTAGAGGGGCTCTTGGTCACTATCATAGACAAGATTGTGACATTTGACCAAGAAACATGACAAAAGAATGAAAACTAACAGGAGAGACACAAAATGTTTGGGGTGAAAAAACAAGTATCTGCACGAGTGGTTCACAAATGGTGGAGTATGCCTCATAGGTGTGACAGAATGATTGAAACACAATCAAAGATTTTCAAACAATTTAAAAAATTCAATACCAAAAATAAATATGATTTCAAAATTTAAAATATTATTATGGATTACTTGTAATTGCATGTATAAGTCTCAGTATAAATAGTTATAAATAATTATTGACCGATTTTATCATTGTGATATTTTTTCATATCAAGTATTAAGAATATAGTAACTAGGGTTCGCAAATTGGAGGAGAGAGTTATCAATCATAATGTTCTGACTAGATTGGCAGTTCTCTCCTTTCAATCCTCTCTGTTTTCTGAGGCATGAGAAAATTTTCAATCTGAAAATGCAGCCCAGAGAAAAAATAGTTTGGGAACCACTGATCTACACAATAAAAGAAAGACTTATAGTCAGACTAATTTCTGAGGGGAGCTGGTAAATAATGTACTAATAAAAGTTCAAGATATACCATAAATTAATAATGTTAGTTAAATTTAATCAATTTAACTAACGTTTTTTTATAACATAAACAAACCTTATTTTTGGTTTGGTTTGTTTTATAACATATCAACCTCAATGTGTTATTTAATGCCAACAAGATTTTTACAATAGATTCGTATGAATAGAATATGTATTATTTGTAAGAAATCAGTTTGTAGATCAAGTTTCATCAACATATTTTTGTAAAGAGGGTTTTGTCAAAAGTCAGATATATTACTAGTAAATATTTTTCTTCAAAAATATATTGCTTTTAATATTTTTTTCTTTCTTCCTAAATATATTACTGCTAATATTTTTTTCTCCAAAGAAGTATTGTTGAAATATTCACTATAAAAATCTATTTTTATACTTTCATAAAAAACAGGTTCTATCACTCCAGATTAGGGTGGACCTGGGAACAGTAGCAATTAAGAGGTGGTTCGATGATCCTCATAACTTTAAAATTAGAGGCCTTGCTGCCAGATACAGTTTATCATCAAACCCAGGACACCTCATTAGTGGGGTTTTAACTCTCTGCTGAGTATGCAGTTGGCATATTCTGAAGCTCATTTATTTTTGGTTTCCAATAAGATGATATCACAAGTGAGCCTGTATCTGACTAATGAGTAAATCATATTTTTGGTAAGTAGTAAATGATACAAATTTAAGATCAGAGTCAAAAAGCAATTTTTTTTAATTTAAAATTATATTTTTAATTTTACTGAGATATTTTTTAATGGAGCATCTGAAAGTGCAGATGTTATATAAAATTTAATTTAAACATGGATTGACTAATATTCATCAGAAAATAAAATCATAACTAAAGATAAATACTAACCATCACTTCCATCAAGAGATTTTACTCTCACACCTTAACAATGAGTCTAACAGCTGGTGCCTGTCTTAACAAGAAAAATGAAAATTTTAACTCTGAGAACTTGCCTACGAACAGAGTTGCTTAGTTTCCACTAAAACCAGAGAATGCAAGTTCAGGTAAAAACCAGACTGATTTTCTTCCCATTTGGGAGATAAACATAATTTCCTGTCCACATTCCTCCCGCTTGCTATCTAAAATATATCTAAGAAAATATCTTTACAGTGGCCCCACCCCACTCCTTCTTACCCACGTTTTTGGTTACCCATGGGCAACTACAGAAATAAACACTTCATTAATTCTCAATAATATGACCAAAGCACAAGAGTATCGGTGCTGGCAATTTGTAGATGCCAAAGAGAAGTCGTAAAGTGCTTCATTTAAATGAAAGTTTGTAACTCATTAATGCCCACCATAAAATCTGATATTAATTATAAAAATAAAAATCCGACATTAATTATAGTTTTCTAACATTAAACCAGTCATATTCACTATCCTAAATATGGGCTAGTGGGCATCAACAGATTTATGAAAAAAGAAAAATTTGTATGTAGACATTGATAAAATTAACTGTAAGATTCATTTGAAATTATTACTTTTTAGTCCCAAATTCAAGATTTGATATTTGAAGAATTTGGTTGCTAAAAACAAGATTTAAAAAATAACAAATGAGAAGCAATAAAAAAAGTTTAAAATAAATTAGAGCAAAGACAAACAGAAAGCAATGACTCAAACAAAAAAACAAAAACAAAAAAACAATGAAAGTGGAGGGAAGACAATGACAGGAAAAATAACAACTTTTAAAGCTGACTAAATGTTTTAACTCCAAATTGATGGAATAGTCTCATATTCTCCAGATATTACACTACTTACATTGTCTAAACTATTGTCTTCATCTTTATTGCCACATTTACAATGTTTAGGCTGTTGTATGCTCAGGCCTTCTTCAGGTGCTAAGAATTTTGAGCCAAATACTTTATTATTGGGATATATCCTTCTGTAAAACCACATTTCAGCTGTTTCAAATCTCCCTGAAAACATTAACATGCATAATAAAATCTGACAGTGTCCAGACCAAAAAAAGTCTTTACTCTACAATGATTCAAACTTCATTTGAAAATTTGGTCAATCTCCAGTTGTTTAAAGATACAGATTTCACCCTTTTCTAATTAGATTGTTTTAGAGAATTCTTCTTTTATGTGCCATGCTCATTCATGGCCCTCCACCTCTTCTTGTTTATTATTGCTCTTAATATATGTTGTCTTGTTACTTCTCCCAAACCCTACTCTGTCATATGTTTGCTTAAGTCCATATCATGCAATGTTTTCCCTGTCTCTCTTTCTCTCTATCCACTTATGAGTATCAGATTCTTCAAGCCCTCCTTCCTCATTTCATGTCTCAGATTTTTCTTTCTTAAAAAGAAAGTTTCATACTTTGAGTTTTTGCTGCATTTAATGAGGTCTTTTTTTTCTGAGAATGGCTATGAGCTATGCAAACATTTTTTTGAATTGTTAGAATTCTGTTTATTTCTAGGAAGAAGAGTGGGGGGAGTTAATTCTGGGTTGGCCACCTCAACATATCCTCCACCCATCTTGAAGAAGAGTTATAAATAGTTCTTGACCAGCATAAGGGAACTTGTAACTTCAGATAATCACTAATTCAAAATATGTATTAGTAACAATGTATAAGACTCCAAGATTGAAGGGTTCTGAATTGAAGATAAGAATTTTTACATACAAAAAGCTTTTTATGTCTAGTTTATCTGGGCTCATTAGTTAGAAGGTACTATTGTATTGAGGCTACCTTCAGACACTTGCCGGCTTCTTTATCATAAACAGTGATTTTTAGCTCTATTAAAAGAAGGTCCAATTAGAACATTTCTAGACATACCAAAACTACAAGCATCTATTCATATCCAAATATTCCACTTGAACAGAGGAGCATTTTCTTTTAAATAACAAATCCTACAGCAATATCAATATCTACTCATCTACAAAATTTTCAAATCACTCTCAAAGCATACTGAATCTACTGTCATGGACAAAATGACATAATCTTAACCACTTTAGCTCTAGGGTTGGTCATTATCTATAATTGTTATAGTTATAATCTTCACTTCCTACTCTTAGATTCATATTATACACCTCATTCATTAATGCTCTAACTTTGCTGACTTCTGAGCCTTACATTGGATGAACACCAGTAAAAAAAAAGATAAATAAAAGGCCTCCAACAGTGATAAGAACAACAAGAGTAGTTAAGTTTTCCTATCGCTCAGCTCACACTCCTCTCAAGTCTTTTGAATAAGAGTAGAGGTTTATCCCTTGATTCCTATTTAGGATTGGGTTTCTGGTTTTCTCTAACTTAAGTATTCTCATTGTCTTTCACTCTCAGTAACCCATTGCGTTTTAGTAGTATTGTTTTATTTGCGGTGAATTGAGTAAAAAAAAAAAAAAAGAAAAAAAAAGACGAAAAAGCCAACAGATTTAGAATTATCATGGGATTACATATATAACACTTGCATTGATTCTTGACCACTGACAATCCCTTTTTTCAGACTGTCAATGTATTTCTATAGTAAACCATTAGCCATTATTATTATTATATACTTTTATCATATTTACAGTAAGTTTCAGGTTTACGGCATTCTCAACCTACAACAATTCATTTTTACAACAGCACCTCCCATTGGTATATTAATAAAATCTTTTTCCATCATTCCAAAATATGGCACTTCCAATGTATGGCACATGCAATGCTGTGACATAAAGATGCAGAACTACTTGCGTTAACAGAGTAGATTAATATGTTGTTGCGTGATAGTATACGAGGAAGGAAGACACCATTGTTTATAGTCGCATGTCATACGCCATATTTGATTGTGCTTCAGTTGTTTCCATTTGCATTTCTTGTGTTTTTTTTCTTTTACATTTCTGGCCCTTTATTATATCTCCAAAGTGTAAGTCCAATTCTTCTACGGGCAGCACTTTGAAGAAAAGGAAAGGCATCTCCATGAAAGTGGAATTAGATATAATAAAACAATCAGAGAAAAGTGAGACACCAATGAACATTGGGCATGTGCTGGATCTCAGAAAAACATATTGTAACATGTGAAAGGATTTGCTTCTATGCAATTGACTGTGATTAAAAAGAAGCAAAATGGTTTAATTATTAAAATGAAAAGATCATTAGTGCAAATGTTTCATTTTCTTCATTTCTTATTTTTACCGTACAGTGGTTTTATGATTCTAGATTATGATTTTAGAACTGTGTTAGCTTAGGTAAGTGACATAGTTACTTATGTGCAGTATGGGAATTACAACTTACATCAATAATTGACTTAAATCATAGTTCAGGAAAGAAACTATGACACAAACCAGTAGTGATTGTGGAACACTGAAAGTGGGGGGTACTTAGGAGCTGAGATATTTTGGAGGTTGGGTGGGGCTTCAAACAGTGTAATTACTGACCAATTCTTTCGATCAGCCATAAATCACTGACTGCCTATATAGCTACATATCAAGTTGGGGACATTATTTCTAATTAATGTCTTCCTTCAGATATGAAAATATGACTTAATTTATTAATTATTCCCTAACAACATGTCTGTTTTTATCTGTTTTTTTTATTTTGTTTTCATTTTTTTTTTTCAAACTGGTCTTTGTACATGTCCTTAAAAAACTAAATGAAAAAGAAAATGCAGAGGGAAAAGTGCAGATGATCAAATCTTATCAAAATCAGAGACTGATCAGCTTCCTAAATTTTTTAAGCTTATTAAGTGGAGGAGCAACTGAGAGGCCAGCCAAAATTCTGTGGGGGATGTGGTGGGGGCCCTTGATACCCACTGTATTAATATAAAAACTATCAACTTATTTGCAAGGGGAGATTACTCTGATAATACCCCCTCAACAATATTTAAAATTTACAAGATTTACTTGTACTCCTTTCATGTGAGAATATGAAAAGATCATGGCCCTCCACAACTTCCACTTTGTAGCTCAACACACATTACTATCCCTTCCAGTCTATTCTGTTGCCCATTTACGCAAACAATTTTTCTATCTCTCTAGCATTCAATATTTTTGAAGGTCAAATTCTCCATTATGTGTCCTAGAAATTTCAATTCCCAATTCCAAATATATAACATCCTTTGTATTTCCATTTTTCTTAAGACTTCCTTGTTACTCACATGCTCAGTCTATGATATTCTCAAGTAACTTCTGTAGAATCACATCTCTGTTGCTTCCACTTCATCAGTACGAAAATTACTCAGCATTCACTGCCATAGAGAAGGACTGATATTACATCACAGTTGAGAATACTTTTCTGCTTCTTCATTATATGTTTAAAAAATGTAAACAGTTTTTTTATGATTCTAAGTACAAATGTCCTTTTTGTTCCCATTTTTGTTAAGACTTTTTTGCTCCTTAGATGTTCTGTCAATAGATTTGAACATTCTTACTCGTAATTAAGAAAGAAGAAAAATTATTTTTTCTAATAAAAATGTTTCGGGTGTTCTTCCCACTGGCCCTCACCAGGTGTGTATATCAATCAGGGTAATCTACAGGGAATTTTGAACTGAAATATTTAAAAATCTACAGGGATAGAATGCTCGCATTCCACTGCTCATGTCTAAGCATATTGTCTAGTTCTTATTCTTATGAATACTTAGTTCTCACTGTTTCCATACTGCTAAGCCCAGGGACTGAACTCACAACTACTACGTCACTAAATTCACAATCTAATGCTTTATTCTGCTATTGTCCTAGGATATGGGACAATAGTGGAACAAGAACAATCTATCCTGTGTAGATTAAATAAAAGGTTCAGTTTGGAATTCCCCATATCTTACCTGGATCAATATATACCTGATGAAGGCTGGAGGGCGCGGTGGCTGAAATGTTGTAATAATAACAGAGATAAAGACAATAGTCCTAATGTTAATAATTCTAACTCCTTGTCCCAAAATTCATAAAAAAATTTCTACTAAAGTTTAGAAATATTCATAATAAAAGTGGAAGAAAAAAAACAAAACCATTAACCATTTTGTATGACCCAATGATCTGCTTTTTTCAGAATAAATGTTATTTCTGTTTTTTTGTTGTCTTTATAAAGAAATATTTATTACTCTTTGTATCAATTAGCAGCCATGTCATCTTTTTCTTCTTTCAAAGTTAATTATAAATAGCTTTTTAGCTTTACTCACAAATTCACAACAATCAGCTTATTATTGTCTGAATTTCTTGGATTTGAACGAATATCCTCATCTTTATTGTTATTATCATAATGTTTCGGCCATTATGCCATCTAGTCTTCATCAAGTGTCTGTCACTCAAAGTAACATTCAGGGAATTTTAAACTGAACTTTTTTAGTTAATATTGTTCTTGTTTAGGGATGTCTCATTTTCTTCTTTTTTATTAAGTTTGTACCTAGTTTGTACTACCAATAGCCTAGGGGATCAAAACATTGGTTCACAAATTTGGTGATATAGTAATTATGATTTCAATCCCTGGGCTAGGTAATAAAATCACCATAGAAACATGCAGAGCAGAAACCAAACAATAGTAAATAAGAACAAGACTAGATATCCCTAAACTGTGAAATGAGAACAATCTATCCTAGTAGGGTAAAGAGTTCATTTAGAAACTCCCTGAAGTTTAGCTGGATTGACAAACACCTGAAGAAGCCTGAAGGGTACCAATGCCCCAAAACTTATGACCATAAGGATGACGAGGATATTACTCCAAGTGTAAATCAGATTATTACTAGAGTTCAAATGCCGAGACACATACCCTAACATTAACTTGCAATTCAGTCAGTCAGTTAAGAGCCAAACATGATACATGCTTGTGCAATCATGTCTCGAATTAGTACTGACTGGGCAGTATATTTTTCCACAGTAGGTTACCATTACTTTCTGTGGTAGACTGGTTGCCAACCAAGAATATAAAACCCAAACTATCCTGCCATTTATCCCATAACTGGAGAGAGAAGAGACAAATTAATGCCTTTTCCAAGGGTATTTTGTAAGGAATCCAACTAGATTTCAAACTCGTCTCACCGATTTCTCATTCAGAATGGATATCCACTACATCACAATGCAATTAGAATATTTTGATAGTACTTCTCAGACAAAAATCCTACTTTGATACTCCATTTTTATTGTGTTATGGCAACACATACATAAAGAGAAATAAATCCTAACAATATTTTCTCCCAGTAACAATTGCTGCAATTCATAAATTCTGAGACACTTTCTGTATTTAAATGATTACTATGATATAAAAGCACAATGTGGATTAAAATAGTTACAAGAGGTGAGAATTTTCATTTCCAGAATGACTGCAAAGTGTCACTGAGGTAATGAGTCAAGTAAATTTTTGTATTTAGCATATGACCCAACTTATTTCTTGAGCTGTAAACCAGAATCATCATTCATTTCTGAACAGTAGATGTTTGTGTTATACTGAGTGAAAGGAATCTAGAGTAACAGATAAATATTAACTTGTGCAAGATGGGCAAAAAGTCCTTGTGAAATGTCAGTAATATTGAAAATGGCTTATGGCCAACATGCTAGTGTTTTGGAGTGACACAGGAAATTCAAAGAAGATGTGCAAGAAGAAGGCAGCCAAAAACACAAAAAACAGATGCAAATGTAGACAGAGTGTGAATATTGGTTTCCCCGGATTGAATAAGTGTGCAACGAGGAGCAGATGAACTTATAAACTGGGAAGCAGGGTAGTAGGTTCTAACAAAGAATTTGTGAAAATTCCTCAAAGATGGTGCTTTGAATCTTGACTGATGAGCAGAAACAAGATTGGCTTTATCTGGTGCCAACATGCTTGACAGATTCATTAACAGTAAAGAATCAGGATGTTTGCAGTACAGCATAGTAATATAAAGTTAGTATATGTTGTAGAAAACAAAGAACTCTACTGTCAAAAAAAAAAAAGAAAAAAGCATGCTGGTATTGCTCATAGTTCAAGATCATGCTTTTGTGTTCCTTTGATCATAAGGAAATAGCATAGTACTAATTCTTAGAGAATCAGTTTGAAGGAAAAGACCAAGTCTGGCCTGACAAATGCATTCTCCATTATGACAATGCCCCACATATGTTTTCAAGTTCCTAGTTAAGAAATCCGTTACAAAAATTATTCACCAAACTTAGTTCCATGTGATTTATGGTTATTTTCAAAATTGAAAAGTACCCTGAAAGATTTTTTGCATTTGACATCCAGCAATTCATGACCTCATTTAATAAGAGATATTCTATTGTCATGGTAACATAGATGCTAGCCACTTGCTCAACTCGTTTTAATATCAGAAAAGTGTTTGTAAATGCGATGCTTTTTAACTAGTGAAAATTCTGTACAATCAGGAATTTTATTTTATTTAAAAAAAGAATCTTTATTATTTATTTAAAAAAATCCTATGTAAATGTTTTATAGTTACTTCAGAGAAAAAAATTCTAATAAAAAACTGAAATGCATCTATGTTTATTTTTCTTCCCAAGGTCAATTTTCATTCCTCTTTTTAACCATTTCTTGCTTACATTCTTCCTGTATTCTCATCATATCAAGCCTACTGACAAATTGTCTGCTGTTGTATTAAATGAAACTCCATAATTATCAATAATGAATAGAACATTATTCTCATCATATCAAACCTACTGACAAATTGTCTGCTGTTGTGTTAAATGAAACTCCATAATTATCCAATAATGAATAGAACATTATTCTCATCATATTAAGCCTACTGACAAATTGTCTGCTGTTGTGTTAAATGAAACTCTATAATTTATCCAATAATGAATAGAACATTATTCTCATCATATCAAGCCTACTGACAAATTGTCTGCTGTTAATGACCAAATGAAACTCCATAATTATCCAATAATGAATAGAACATTATTCTCATCATATCAAGCCTACTGACAAATTGTCTGCTGTTGTGTTAAATGAAACTCCATAATTATCCAATAATGAATAGAACATTATTCTCATCATATCAAACCTACTGACAAATTGTCTGCTGTTATGTGTTAAATGAAACTCCATAATTATCCAATAATGAATAGAACATTATTCTCATCATATCAAACTACTGACAAATTGTCTGCTGTTGTGTTAAATGAAACTCCATAATTATCCAATAATGAATAGAACATTATTCTCATCATATCAAGCCTACTGACAAATTGTCTGCTGTTGTGTTAAATGAAACTCCATAATTATCCAATAATGAATAGAACATTATTCTCATCATATCAAGCCTACTGACAAATTGTCTGCTGTTGTGTTAAATGAAACTCATAATTATCCAATAATGAATAGAACATTATTCTCATCATATCAAGCCTACTGACAAATTGTCTGCTGTTGTGTTAAATGAAACTCATAATTATCCAATAATGAATAGAACATTATTCTCATCATATCAAGCCTACTGACAAATTGTCTGCTGTTGTGTTAAATGAAACTCTATAATTGTCAACTCAATAGAATGAAACATTATTCTCATCATATCAAGCCTACTGACAAATTGTCTGCTGTTGTGTTAAATGAAACTCCATAATTATCCAATAATGAATAGAACATTATTCTCATCATATCAAACCTACTGACAAATTGTCTGCTATTGTGTTAAATGAAACTCTATAATTATCCAATAATGAATAGAACATTATTCTCATCATATCAAGCCTACTGACAAATTGTCTGCTGTTGTGTTAAATGAAACTCATAATTATCCAATAATGAATAGAACATTATTCTCATCATATCAAGCCTACTGACAAATTGTCTGCTGTTGTGTTAAATGAAACTCCATAATTATCCAATAATGAATAGAACATTATTCTCATCATATCAAGCCTACTGACAAATTGTCTGCTGTTGTGTTAAATGAAACTCTATAATTGTCAATAATGAATAGAACATTATTCTCATCATATCAAGCCTACTGACAAATTGTCTGCTGTTGTGTTAAATGGAAACTCATAATTATCCAATAATGAATAGAACATTATTCTCATCATATCAAGCCTACTGACAAATTGTCTGCTGTTGTGTTAAATGAAACTCCATAATTATCCAATAATGAATAGAACATTATTCTCATCATATCAAGCCTACTGACAAATTCTATGCTGTTGTGTTAAATGAAACTCCATAATTATCCAATAATGAATAGAACATTATTCTCATCATATCAAGCCTACTGACAAATTGTCTGCTGTTGTGTTAAATGAAACTCTATAATTATCCAATAATGAATAGAACATTATTCTCATCATATCAAGCCTACTGACAAATTGTCTGCTGTTGTATTAAATGAAACTCTATAGTCTCCAATAATGAATAGAACATTATTCTCATCATATCAAGCCTACTGACAAATTGTCTGCTGTTGCATTAAATGAAACTCCATAATTATCCAATAATGAATGAACATTATTCTCATCATATCAAGCCTACTGACAAATTGTCTGCTGTTGTGTTAAATGAAACTCTATAATTATCAATAATGAATAGAACATTATTCTCATCATATCAAGCCTACTGACAAATTGTCTGCTGTTGTGTTAAATGAAACTCCATAATTATCCAATAATGAATAGAACAATTATTCTCATCATATCAAGCCTACTGACAAATTGTCTGCTGTTGTGTTAAATGAAACTCCATAATTATCCAATAATGAATAGAACATTATTCTCATCATATTAAAAGCCTACTGACAAATTGTCTGCTGTTGTGTTAAATGAAACTCTATAATTATCCAATAATGAATAGAACATTATTCTCATCATATCAAGCCTACTGACAAATTGTCTGCTGTTGTGTTAAATGAAACTCCATAATTATCCAATAATGAATAGAACATTATTCTCATCATATCAAACCTACTGACAAATTGTCTGCTGTTGTGTTAAAATGAAACTCCATAATTATCCAATAATGAATAGAACATTATTCTCTTCATATCAAACCTACTGACAAATTGTCTGCTGTTGTGTTAAATGAAACTCTATAATTATCCAATAATGAATAGAACATTATTCTCATCATATCAAGCCTACTGACAAATTGTCTGCTGTTGTATTAAATGAAACTCTTAATTATCCAATAATGAATAGAACATTATTCTCATCATATCAAGCCTACTGACAAATTGTCTGCTGGTAATAATTAAATGAAACTCCATAATTATCCAATAATGAATAGAACATTATTCTCATCATATCAAGCCTACTGACAAATTGTCTGCTGTTATTAAATGAAACTCCATAATTATCCAATAATGAATAGAACATTATTCTCATCATATCAAGCCTACTGACAAATTGTCTGCTGTTGTGTTAAATGAAACTCTATAATTATCCAATAATGAATAGAACATTATTCTCATCATATCAAACCTACTGACAAATTGTCTGCTGTTGTATTAAATGAAACTCCATAATTATCCAATAATGAATAGAACATTATTCTCATCATATCAAGCCTACTGACAAATTGTCTGCTGTTGTGTTAAATGAAACTCCATAATTATCCAATAATGAATAGAACATTATTCTCATCATATTAAGCCTACTGACAAATTGTCTGCTGTTGTGTTAAATGAAACTCTATAATTATCCAATAATGAATAGAACATTATTCTCATCATATCAAGCCTACTGACAAATTGTCTGCTGTTGTAAATGAAACTCTATAATTATCCAATAATGAATAGAACATTATTCTCATCATATCAAACCTACTGACAAATTGTCTGCTGTTGTGTTAAATGAAACTCCATAATTATCCAATAATGAATAGAACATTATTCTCATCATATCAAGCCTACTGACAAATTGTCTGCTGTTGTGTTAAATGAAACTCTGTCATTTATCCAATAATGGACGAAGACATTGTATCATCATATCAAGCCTACTGACAAATTGTCTGCTGTTCTGGTAAATGAAACTCCATAATTATCAATAATGAATAGAACATTATTCTCATCATATGTAAACCTACTGACAAATTGTCTGCTGTTGTGTTAAATGAAACTCCATAATTATCCAATAATGAATAGAACATTATTCTCATCATATCAAGCCTACTGATAGTGTCTGCTGTTGTGTTAAATGAAACTCCATAATTATCCAATAATGAATAGAACATTATTCTCATCTTCTCAAACCTACTGACAAATTGTCTGCTGTTGTGTTAAATGAAACTCTATAATTATCCAATAATGAATGAAACATTATTCTCATCATATCAAGCCTACTGACAAATTGTCTGCTGTTGTGTTAAATGAAACTCCATAATTATCCAATAATGAATAGAACATTATTCTCATCATATCAAGCCTACTGACAAATTGTCTGCTGTTGTGTTAAATGAAACTCTGTTATCCAATAATGAATGAACATTATTCTCATCATATCAAGCCTACTGACAAATTGTCTGCTGTTGTGTTAAATGAAACTCCATAATTATCCAATAATGAATAGAACATTATTCTCATCTATCAAATATACTGACAAATTGTCTGCTGTTGTGTTAAATGAAACTCTATAATTGTCAATAATGAATAGAACATTATTCTCATCATATCAAGCCTACTGACAAATTGTCTGCTGTTGTGTTAAATGAAACTCTATAATTATCCAATAAGCATGAATAGAACATTATTCTCAACCATATCAAGCCTACTGACAAATTGTCTGCTGTTGTGTTAAATGAAACTCCATAATTATCCAATAATGGAATAGAACATTATTCTCATCATATCAAGCCTACTGACAAATTGTCTGCTGTTGTGTTAAATGAAACTCCATAATTATCCAATAATGGGCCAAACATTATTCTCTCATCATATCAAGCCTACTGACAAATTGTCTGCTGTTGTGTTAAATGAAACTCTATAATTATCCAATAATGAATAGAACATTATTCTCATCATATCAAGCCTACTGACAAATTGTCTGCTGTTGTGTTAAATGAAACTCTATAATTATCCAATAATGAATAGAACATTATTCTCATCATATCAAGCCTACTGACAAATTGTCTGCTGTTGTGTTAAATGAAACTCCATAATTATCCAATAATGAATAGAACATTATTCTCATCATATCAAACCTACTGACAAATTGTCTGCTGTTGTGTTAAATGAAACTCCATAATTATCCAATAATGAATAGAACATTATTCTCATCATATTAAGCCTACTGACAAATTGTCTGCTGTTGTGTTAAATGAAACTCTATAATTATCCAATAATGAATAGAACATTATTCTCATCATATCAAGCCTACTGACAAATTGTCTGCTGTTGTGTTAAATGAAACTCCCATAATTATCCAATAATGAATAGAACATTGTTACTCATCATATCAAACCTACTGACAAATTGTCTGCTGTTGTGTTAAATGAAACTCCCATAATTATCCAATAATGGAATAGAACATTATTCTCATCATATCAAATACAATAATTGTACTGCTGTTGTGTTAAATGAAACTCTATAATTATCCAATAATAGATAGAACATTATTCTCATCATATCAAGCCTACTGACAAATTGTCTGCTGTTGTATTAAATGAAACTCCATAATTATCCAATAATGAATAGAACATTATTCTCATCATATCAAGCCTACTGACAAATTGTCTGCTGTTGTGTTAAATGAAACTCCATAATTATCCAATAATAGATGAACATTATTCTCATCATATCAAGCCTACTGACAAATTGTCTGCTGTTGTGTTAAATGAAACTCCATAATTATCCAATAATAGATAGAACATTATTCTCATCATATCAAGCCTACTGACAAATTGTCTGCTGTTGTGTTAAATGAAACTCTATAATTATCCAATAATGAATAGAACATTATTCTCATCATATCAAGCCTACTGACAAATTGTCTGCTGTTGTGTTAAATGAAACTCCATAATTATCCAATAATGAATAGAACATTATTCTCATCATATCAAGCCTACTGACAAATTGTCTGCTGTTGTGTTAAATGAAACTCCATAATTATCCAATAATGAATGAGCCTTTATTCTCATCATATTAAGCCTACTGACAAATTGTCTGCTGTTGTGTTAAATGAAACTCTATAATTATCCAATAATGAATAGAACATTATTCTCATCATATCAAGCCTACTGACAAATTGTCTGCTGTTGTGTTAAATGAAACTCTATAATTATCCAATAATGAATAGAACATTATTCTCATCACTCAAGCCTACTGACAAATTGTCTGCTGTTGTGTTAAATGAAACTCCATAATTATCCAATAATGAATAGAACATTATTCTCATCATATCAAGCCTACTGACAAATTGTCTGCTGTTGTGTTAAATGAAACTCTATAATTATCCAATAATAGAATAGAACATTATTATCATCATATCAAGCCTACTGACAAATTGTCTGCTGTTGTGTTAAATGAAACTCCATAATTATCCAATAATGAATAGAACATTATTCTCATCATATCAAGCCTACTGACAAATTGTCTGCTGTTGTGTTAAATGAAACTCATAATTATCCAATAATGAATAGAACATTATTCTCATCATATCAAACCTACTGACAAATTGTCTGCTGTTGTGTTAAATGAAACTCCATAATTATCAATAATGAATAGAACATTATTCTCATCATATCAAGCCTACTGACAAATTGTCTGCTGTTGTGTTAAATGAAACTCTATAATTATCCAATAATGAATAGAACATTATTCTCATCATATCAAGCCTACTGACAAATTGTCTCTTGCTGTTGTGTTAAATGAAACTCCATAATTATCCAATAATGAATGAACATTATTCTCATCATATCAAACCTACTGACAAATTGTCTGCTGTTGTGTTAAATGAGAAACTCTATAATTATCCAATAATGAATAGAACATTATTCTCATCATATCAAGCCTACTGACAAATTGTCTGCTGTTGTGTTAAATGAAACTCCATAATTATCCAATAATGAATAGAACATTATTCTCATCATATCAAGCCTACTGACAAATTGTCTGCTGTTGTGGTAGAAAGTAAAACTCTATAATTATCCAATAATGAATAGAACATTATTCTCATCATATCAAGCCTACTGACAAATTGTCTGCTGTTGTGTTAAATGAAACTCCATAATTATCCAATAATGAATAGAACATTATTCTCATCATATCAAGCCTACTGACAAATTGTCTGCTGTTGTGTTAAATGAAACTCTATAATTATCCAATAATGAATAGAACATTATTCTCATCATATCAAGCCTACTGACAAATTGTCTGCTGTTGTGTTAAATGAAACTCCATAATTATCCAATAATGAATAGAACATTATTCTCATCATATCAAGCCTACTGACAAATTGTCTGCTGTTGTGTTAAATGAAACTCTATAATTATCAATAATGAATAGAACATTATTCTCATCATATCAAGCCTACTGACAAATTGTCTGCTGTTGTATTCAAATGAAACTCCATAATTATCCAATAATGAATAGAACATTATTCTCATCATATCAAGCCTACTGACAAATTGTCTGCTGTTGTGTTAAATGAAACTCCATAATTATCCAATAATGAATAGAACATTATTCTCATCATATCAAGCCTACTGACAAATTGTCTGCTGTTGTGTTAAATGAAACTCCATAATTATCCAATAATGAATGAACATTATTCTCATCATATCAAGCCTACTGACAAATTGTCTGCTGTTGTGTTAAATGAAACTCCATAATTATCCAATAATGAATAGAACATTATTCTCATCATATCAAGCCTACTGACAAATTGTCTGCTGTTGTGTTAAATGAAACTCCATAATTATCCAATAATGAATAGAACATTATTCTCATCATATCAAGCCTACTGACAAATTGTCTGCTGTTGTGTTAAATGAAACTCTATAACTATCCAATAATGAATAGAACATTATTCTCATCATATCAAGCCTACTGACAAATTGTCTGCTGTTGTGTTAAATGAAACTCCATAATTATCCAATAATGAATAGAACATTATTCTCATCATATCAAAGCCTACTGACAAATTGTCTGTCTGTTGTGTTAAATGAAACTCCATAATTATCCAATAATGAATAGAACATTATTCTCATCATATCAAACCTACTGACAAATTGTCTGCTGTTGTGTTAAATGAAACTCCATAATTATCCAATAATGAATAGAACATTATTCTCATCATATCAAAATACTGACAAATTGTCTGCTGTTGTGTTAAATGAAACTCTATAATTATCCAATAATGAATAGAACATTATTCTCATCATATCAAGCCTACTGACAAATTGTCTGCTTTTGTGTTAAATGAAACTCCATAATTATCCAATAATGAATAGAACATTATTTGTTTAGCTTAATATTTTGGAAAAAGTAAGGAAAAGAAAATACAAAGTTTTCAACATCTCTTAATTGCTGTTGTTCCCAGGTCTACCCTGACACCTGTTAGGGTCCTAGCTATGGGAAAATAGTTAACCCCCAAACTGGGGTCAAAACACTGTGCAAGATAAAAACAGACTTTTTATAATAAAATTACCAGCAGTATACTTTTGAAAAAAAAAATATTACCAGTAATACACTTTGGGAAAGAAAAAGAGTTTGAGTTTTGTTTAACAGCACATCAACCACTGTGGGTTATTTAATGCCAAAAAGATGGGGTTTAAGGTATTTTTTTAATGTTCAGTTATAGTGAGAAGGTTGATTTAGTCAGATTTTGATGAGATTTTTTAAATTTAAATTTTAGAAAACTTTCTTCTAATTTTGTATTCAAAAATGTATTGCTGGTTATTTTCTTTCATTCAAAAATTCATTATGGCAATAATTTGTCTTTTTTTTTCCTTCAAAAATGTCTTGTTGCTAATATTTTTTCTATAAAAGTCTATTTTTATATATATATTTCTATAAAAGTTTAGTTTGTGTAAATGGATCTGAGTTTGAATTTTGTTTAATGGCATATCAACCTCTATGGGTTATTAAGGTATTTTTTTAAATGTTCAGTTATAGTGAGAAGGTTGATTTAGTTGGATTTTATTGAAATTTTTTTGTTTTTATTCTTTTTTATTTTAGAAAAGTGAAAATGTCTTCTAGTTTTGTATTTAAAAATGTTTTGTTGAGAATAATTCTTTCTTTTCCTTCAAAAATGTATTGTCGGTAATATTTTTCCTTCTAAAAAGTATATTTTTCTATAAAAGTGTATTTTTATGTATATATTTCTATAAAAGTGTATTTTTATGTATATATTTCTATAAAAGTGTATTTTTATGTATATATTTCTATAAAAGTGTATTTTTATGTATATATTTCTATAAAAGTGTATTTTTATACTTTCATAGTGTTTTGACCCCAGTTTGGGGGTTAACTATTTGCCCACAGCTGGGACCCTAACTGATACTACCACTCCAGGTCAGGGTAGACCTGAAAACAACAGCAATTAAAAGGTGATTCCATGCTCCTCACAACCTCCCAATCAGAGGCCTTGCTGCCGGATGCTGTTTACCGTCGTGCCCAGGACCAGAAGAAAAATAGTATAAAATATTAATACATATTTTATTCATAGGAACTTATTGTAAAATTCTTGTCAACATTAAATAACCCATTCAGGTAGATATGCTGTAAAGCAACTAAACCAAAGCTTTTGATATTATATAAGTACAATACATCGTGGTGTAGTGAATATCATCTTGGAATGAGAAATCAGGGAATCAAGTTTAAAGTTGAATTTGTTGCATTCACTTACAAGCAAATACCCCTGGGAATGGTATTGATCCATCTCTTCTCCCTCCAGTTATGGGTTAAATAGCAGGACTAATTAAGTTCTATTGCCTTGTTTGGCAACCAGACTACTGCAGAAAATAATGGCAACCTACTGCGGGATAATCTTCTGCTCAGTCAGTCATGTTTCTTTTGAGACATGATTGTCCAAACATGTACCATGTATGGCACTTGACTGACTGACAATACAATTGCCGAATTACAAAAAGGTAGGGTGTATATATTTCACACATTGCATTTTATCTTATTAGCCATTTTTTTTATCAATGTATCAAATAAATACTTATTGAAATCTAAAGGTTTAGTTGCTGATTTAGAGGTTGTAAGGCTGATCTATGTATCAAGAGATATTACTTAAGAGTTTGCAATATATCCTCATTAGCTCTTTGACTGTGTATGGTCATATGGTTGCTGCATATTTGAGCACCTGATCTGTTCACTCTATATATCTGGGTTAGAAGACTGAGAAATATATACTCATGTATAACAAATCTTGGGCAAATAGTCCTGTGGAGCCCATCTCTCTCCAAGTCAAACCAAAGCCCAAAATCTTCAAATTAAAAGGTTGCCTTAATCATGAAACCATGGCCATTGATTTCATCAGGGAAACTGTCAACCTTGGCTATTGACTTCAATTTATGAACTTTTCTGTCCAGTGATGCTGTCATTCCCTCACTGGCTGCATACATAGCTACTGAGCCCAGTCTGTCCTATTGTGCGAGAGAGCCACTGACCCCTACAATTGAACATTTAATCCTGCTGGAGAGTCTATCTGCCCTACTCCCTAAAAATGCTTCAGGAGAGGGAGAAAAGCAGTTTAGTCACTAATCAACTGACCATGTGGTAGGTAGTACTGGGTTACTGGTTTCAGTAGCACTCAGTTATCTGATATAATGTGTGTGTGTGTGTGTGTGTGTGTGTGTGTGTGTGTGTGTGTGTGTGTGTGTATGATCACTGGGAACTTTGAAAAAAAACAAAGAATTTTATTAAAAGATTTTGGATGATTCTGAAACAGGCTTGATAAAGTCAAAGTGAGGACTTCTTTTTTTTTTATAATCATGTCGCCCCCTCACTGATCTGCATTCCATATCAAGAGAAGAGTCATTGAGAAAAATAAAGGGTCTTTTCCAAGATTTGAAATTTTGAGGGCTTGTGGCAGTGATAAACTATTGAAAAGCACAAGATGTCAGTTTCTTAATTGTATGAAATATTTGTAAAATAAGTTTAAATCTCCTTTAAAAGATATACATATGGAAAAACTTAAATGGAATGGATAACAGAAGACATGAAAATCAATTTTTCAGCCATTCTTTTCACCAATGAGAATTATTCTACCCTTGATAGGCCATGGAAATGTAACAAAAATGGCTGGCAGAAAGATGTCTTCACAGGAAAAGAACTCAACAAGACAGAATTGATATGATCTTTTGAATGAGATGATAGATAATGAAATGGTGGGCATGTAACAAGTTCCAGATGGTAAGATAATGATAGCTCAGACAGATTTTATTTTGTTAAAAAAAAAAGTACACATACAGCCATGGTTCAAGAAGAAATCAAACATTTCCAGAGAATATAATAAATTTTTATATTTGACATTGTATCAAAACATTCAACAATAAAGCCTCATTTATATCTTAATAAAATGGGTTTCAACAACCCTACTGAAATGATTGACCCAAACATGCTTTGATTGAAATTGTTCCTAGAATATCCTAAAAAACAAAAAAGAAAAAAAAGATTTAGACTGTTGCTAAGTGCTAAGTACCATCAGCTAAAACTGAACTTTGGAATGCTATTCTATATCTTGTAGAGTATGTGTTGTATGAAGAGAAGTCATAAACATCAATGGATTAATGACTTTAAATCTAGTTTCAGAACAAAGAGCATATATTTCACAATATTTATAACATTGTTGTTGTTACCGTTTTTTGTTCAAAACATTCATCTTTGTTGATTGTAATTATACCATTATAAATTGTAATTACATTTTTATAATTACAACAAATTTTCTTGGAGTTTCAGTAATCTGGCTAATACAAAATTTGGATAATTAGGTAAAAGTTATAAAACATTTGCACCATTGTAAAAGTAAAATGTAGTCTATGATAAGAAAGTGTGGTGAAGGGTTAGGGTTAGGAGCTCAGATTGATGAATTTGAGAGCAGAGTTTGAATTCCAGTCAAGTTTGTTGCATTCATCCACTTACATTCAAATTCCCTTGGAAAATAATTGAATCCATCTCTTCTCTCCCCAACTACAAGCAAATAGCAAGACAGAGTGGGTCATATAGTCCAGGAGAAGACCAATTCTGAATTCAAGGCTGCTAACTAAGAGTTAAATAGTAGGACAATCTGTAGTCTTGACTGGCAACCAGTCTAGAAGAAGAACATGTAGCTAAGCAAAGGGCCATGGAATTCACATTGATTCTATTATCTTGACTAGTCAACCAAATAATAATACTATAATTTTTACAAATTAAAATTGCTAATATTTCGATGAATCCACTCATTAACTTTCTAGAAATTATGAAACATTAAAAGTGGATAATTATGTGATTTTATACCTCACAGATTAATATATATATATATGTGCACACACACACACACGCACACACACAACTTGAAGATTGCACTCATGCATGGAACAGACTGTTTTCCCATTTTAAATATGTTTTACCGTCAAATTAGTTAAATGTAACCACTTTAACATGTTTTTTTTGTTGCACTTTCCATTTGTCAAACTCCCTTCTGTTTGTTTGCTTCCCTGATAGCTACAGTCTCCAAAAGTTTAAATGCAAGATCAATTGCCATCTACCTACTTGATTCCCAACCATCTCTTATCTTTCTTTGATATCCTAGTACCTTGCTTTTTACTCTCACTGTAAAAACATGTGCACCAGTTGCAGTTCTGCCTTGTTTGGGGTGAAATGATCATATAAAAAAAAAATTAAAAAAAAAAAAAAAATTTTAAATGTTTTTTCATGGCAAAAGATCTTCCATTTAATGTTGCTTGCTTCCCCTGTATTATAATAGCATCAAACATTTTAAGCCTTTTTTTTTCTACTGAGTTCCATTAGATGCTAATAACTCAATGCAAAGAAACATGTACAATTCTTTAAGCTGTTGTAATGCAAGGGAAGCTGCCAACATTCAATGGACGTTCTTTCTCCATGGGAAAATATTTGAAAGTAACTGTTCTACAATTCACTACAAACATTGTGTGTGTGTGTGTGTGTGTGTGTGTGTGTGTGTGTGTGTGTATTTTTAAAATATATCAGAGGTTGTACAAGTAAAGCTGGTCTTAAGTGTTCCTTATGGGCTCATAGCAGACCATTAGCATAGGTATAAATAATAGAAATATTAAAAATTCCAAATGAAATTCCAAACATATACACACAAAAAAACCTAGTAGATGCAGAGATAGCCATCTTCTGCAAAGTGACAATCAATTATATACATGGAGTGAACAAAATAATGGAGACACTTAGTACCATAATAGCATAATTTAAAAAATTTTATTAAACTATCACAGATTGTTTTTATGTTTGTTGATTGGTGAGCTGGCTTCTCATAATTTTGTCCTCACTAAAAGAGTTAACAAAACATTGGTTGCAGGAATATCAATGGCATACCTGTCATGATCAGGTATACATTCCTTCTCACTTCTTTCTTATTATTCTTTTATAATATTTGGCAATATTCCAAATAATAATGTTGATTAAAAGTTTGCTGAAATAGTCATGTATTTCATGCCATGTTTCTGGAATTCTGAGAATAGTTCCATAATGGTTATTTTTTTTCTGAAGAATATATTGGTTAATTACCTATATGTTGAATTTTTTAAGTGTGTCAGACATCATTTTCATCAGAGACTTTTATTAAATCAATGAGGTTAGTAGCACTTTATTCTTTTTGCTAAAATTATTTTTTTTACAGATATTGTTTAAGTAAGTGTATTAAAATCAACATTCAAGACTATTTAAGAATTTTAGATGATCAACTTTATCCTATGATTCAGGAACTGTTTCTGGAGGAAAATGCTATCTTTCAAGATGATAACGTGCCCATTCATACTGCTAAAGTTGTAGTTGAATGGCACAAAGAATATTCTAGCAAAGTAGAACATTTTATCTGGCTACAACAATCCCCAGATCTCAATATCATTGACTCTTTATGATTCATTTCAGAAAAACAAGTGAGGAGTCTGTGGTGATACCACCGACCGAGCAAAAGCGAGCAAACTGGATGTTGGCTCTATGCCGACCAGAAAGCGAATGAATAAAAATCATTTCAGTGCAAGTGGATTTGCACAGATGTTCCAGTTGAAAAATAAAAATTAATCAAATATCAAATTACCATTTTTTTATTTACCAGCCAATGAGAAGCCTGGAATCAAATACAAGGATGAAATTTGAAACTAGCTGCATTTGATCCAAAATGCCAGACAGAGACAGACCAGAGGAGAAGAGTGTAACTAATCCCCTTGACCTATGTAGAGTGGCTACTATGTTGCCTCTTTCTTCCTCCCCTGTTCTCAAAGTACTAACTGACCTTTTCAAAGACATTCCATAAACCAACTTGCTGACCTACTGACCTTAGAAACAGCTACTTGATAATGAACATTAATCATACTACCAAGCTTTTTACCTTTCAGTGTTATATCTTCCTTGAACATTCTTTTATCTTCTTCAGCTCATTATTATCTGCCATGAACTCTCTCTAACTTCATTGGACCTTTATTCCAAGTATTGTTTTAATTGTAAAACATAAATGCTATGTATATATGTATAAATGTTATTTTATACTGTAATTGCCTTTCTTGAATTTATAATCATTTTATGAATTATAGTGGGCTATCTTCCCACAAGGTCAAATTCCGTTAATCTGCTACAGAATCCTACTACAACTAGAAAAGGAATAGGAGATACCCGCTATAAGTCAATTATCCTCCACCATCATCAGTGAAAAAATTGGAGACTGTTTTACCTCAAGAAAGAATGCAAATTCCTCTAGAAACAACTCAAACTTTGTACAAGTTGATACCATGTAGAATTCAAGGTGTAATTACTGCCAAAAGTGGTCATACCTCAAACTGAAATAAATATTTGAAGTTTCAAGGTGTTTCTATTATTTTGTCCACCCCCTGTGTATATATTTCTCACCCCACTCTGAAAATTTCTCTGTACAATTTATTTCCTAAAACTTGACCAAATGAAAGGTTTTCTTAGTGAAACTGAGAATATTTTCAGTACACCCTCATAAATACCACACGTCACAGAGCATAAAAATAATTGGCCTTAGGCAGAAGAGCTACAAGTCAATAATACTGGAATTTTAAAAATATTTTTACAGGTATTATGCTAGTGAATTAAAATAAAATGGCATTGAAAGAATTGTTTAGAATTCAACATTTTTTGAAAAGAGTTGATAAATATTTTGCTCAGACATTTTTATATTGTTTGCCCATTTATCTAAGTTGCAAATCAAACTTTACTGAATCTTATTACATCTGTAAATCACATGGGAGAAAGAAGAAAAAGTCAAGGATGGTGCAATTTGGCATCTGGGGATCTCATTAGCCTATCCTTAGGTTCCAGTTCTTCTTAAAATCAACATATGTAGTACCAAGCCTGATAGCCAACAGACTCCACTGAGGATTTCTTTAGAACTTGATTCCCAGGATAGAAATTCTGCTATTACTACTACCTCTATTACTTGTAACCCCCTCACTCCCAAATCCAGCAGCTGGTTCTGTCTTTACCATTCACAGTCTTAGGGTGCCCTGATGTACCAGTAACCTCAGCTATTAACAGACAGAAAGTCATGGCATTCAGAGAATTAAGTTAATAAAAGTCTCTGGTGAAAATGATGTCTGACACACTTGGAAAATTCAACATATAGGTAGTTAACCCATATATTCTTCAGAAAAAAATAACCATTATGGAACTATTCTCAGAATTCCAGGAACATGACATGAAATACATGACTATTCCAGCAAACTTTTAATCAACATTATTATTTGGAATATTGCCAAATATAAAAGAATAAAAAGAAAAAAGTGAGAAGGAATGTATGCCTGATCATGACAGATATGCCACTGATATTCCTGCAACCAATGTTTTGGCAACTCTTTTAGTGAGGACAAAATTATGAGAAGCCAGTTCACCAAGATGGTTAGGTAGAAGGGGACAGCAGAGACAAGAGCCTATGAAAATAAATATAAATTTAATGTAACATTAATCTATCTCTGCTACCCAAACCAGTATCGAGGCAATATAACTAGTTATCCTGACATTGTACAAAAAATCTATAACTTAATACAAAATATTTTCTCCTCCTGTCAGATACACACAAAATATTTGATTTACTCTATTTGCCAGTATATTGGATGCAGATTAAAAAAAAATACCCTGTGTCCAATACAGCAGCATCATGCATGAGAGGGGGACATGAAAACCACGAAAAAATGTGAGGCTCACCAGGAATTACTGCATTCACAGAGCTTAGCTCTGAAACTAGGACCCCTGGAAGTGAAGAAAAAATGATATCAATAAAAATACCCCCCACCCAAAAGAAGAAATTAAGAAATTTATGTAACTACATAATATTTTACTGTGTATTTTGTAGAAATAACAAATTTTACAGGTAATGGAATTGACTTTTCTGCACGTATGGTATGGGACTTCATTTACTATATTTCTGTTTTATCTCTATTACTATATGCACCAGTGTTCACTAATACCAGTAGATTTCTTTGTAAGTATTATGAATGTTCTGTATATACAGATGTTGTTCCTAGAAAAACAACTAAAGCAATGTTTGGTAAATGCATGATGAAATGAACTAAAATTCTTCTTTTCTAAAAAATGTTCTTGTAATTTAACCATACTTCACTTCTATTAAAAAAAGAAAAAAAAATATACCAGTCATATAATTTGTGCTAATACTGTAAGCATTTCTTCATAGTTAGTGAGAAGGTCACATAAAGGTGAAGTTATAATTCTTATTTTTTCAGTTGCGATTTATTCATGTTTTTTTTAAAATTCTCCATACCAAGATATGGGTGCATCCTGTAAACCAGCAAATAATATATATATATATATATGACATGCACCCACGTTTGTGAGTCTGCCATTTTGTTATGGCCCTTTGTTTCTACACAGTAAATTCAGTATATTTATGCCAGGTCACTGTAAAACTGCTACTGGTATCCTATAAGCCACAAATCATTGGCAACAAAACTTTTTCTCAGCTAGGCTTTTTAGATTAAAAACCAGGCTTTGTGGATGAACTTTCTTTCAAGTTCAGTGGCTCTCTAAACTCAATTGAGCAGACTGGGCTCTATAGATCTATATACAACCAGTGTATATGAAGATACAACCTTAGAAGAGGTTTCTTAGTCAATGGCCAGGACTGGGTTTCCTCCTATAGAATTAACTGACACATGTACATAACCAAAGCAAGCCTTCAAATTAAAATATGTTGTCATTTGACCTTCAGAGGGATGGGCTTCACCAAGTTTACTTGTCAAAGATTATGCATGAATAAATACCTCTTTGGCTTTCAAAACAGATATATAGAGAGAACTGGTCAGGTGGTCAGTGACCTTATGACCCCACTCAGTAATGGGAATGATGATTCAGCAGCATGTTGCATGGAAGTAGTTACATTTTGGAGATTGTTTTCTTCCAATACTGGACCATTCTTAAAGAGCACATGGGTGAATCCAGACAGGTTTTGTCAGGTATTCATTGGACAGAAGTGGAAAGTGTTAGATCATTTGTAGGTTATCGTGCTAGAATACAACATGGCTTACAGAAACTTCTGTTTCTATCCTGCATGCTAAAAACCATTAATAAAGTCAATGATGCAATAAAATCTCCATCATCCTTATGTCATCAATGTTACTGACGGCTTTGTATGCGCAAGATTATTAGATAAATACCCAGACAATGTTTCGGAATTCATGTAAGAGGAAAAACGTCAAGACAATACATGTATCAAACTTGAAAATACGAGGCTACATCACTTTTAAAGACAATAAAAATGCATAAGTCAGATAAATTTTTTTTTAAATGTACACATTGCAATGTGAATATTCTGAACAATATCTAGTTTTTTTTTTTAAATCATATCACCCCGAACAAGGTGGTAACGCCACTGATGTACAGGGAGCTATGTAAGAGTGAAAAGATTAGAAGAGAGAAAGCCGGAAACCACATCCTAAACAGGGAACAAGGGATGAGCCTCTACACCTGTTTAATAGACGTTGGTGGAGTGTGAACTGGGCGATAGTTTAGTCTATCTACTCCAATTGAAAAAAAAAAAAAAAAAAAAAGTGAAAAGATTGGAAAAGAGAAAACCGGAAACCACATCCTAAACTGTGAACAAGGGATGAGCCTCTACACCTGTTCAATAGATATGGGTGGAGTGTGAACCGGGTCTATTGAACAGGTTACAATAGAATCTGTTGAGGGATCTTAAAATGACCTGCTACTCATTAAGAGGTTCTTGAGAATTATGTTGACACTGGAGAGACCATACGACTTTGCTGTCATTCACCAGACTAGTGTGTACTATCCCAGAACACGGGGGTTGGGGGAGCCTGATTGGCAGTCCCAGACTGTGCTTTGTGACCCTTGCTATCTTAACAACATTTAATTTTACCTACATTTATTTATTAAACAAAGCAAAACTGACTGTTAAAGGATGAAAATGTTTTGAAGATCTGGAATCTTTTTTGTCTAAATGAATTTGCTTTGCTCATGCTAAGTCTCAAAAACACTATATAAAATTCACTATTTTTCATCCATATGTTGAATGTGCTAAAATTCAACTTTTTAACAAGAAAAATCTCAAGTTGATGTTAAAAATTGCTGCAAAACATTGATTTATTTAAGATGGAATGATCTATTATGAGAAGTCTCAAATTTATATCTAGATATATATCTATTTTCAATTTTCTGGTTGAATTGTTCAACTATATTACAGATGATCCATTATTGTACATAATTCAGTTACAATAAAATATATATTTTAAATGAATATTACCTTATGAACATTGAGATGTCATAGAGTGGGAGAGATGTCATAAAGTGGGAGCCCTATGTCATAGATTCAGAGAGTGGGGAGATGTATCATAATCATTCATATTGAGAATTGACTTCAATGAAATAAAACAAACCTCATTTTTTCATCACTGAGCTCATTAAAGTAATTCTTTACAATGTTTTGTAACCTTTCTAGGGTTAACAAAATTATGTTTTCAGTTCCCTTTGGAACCATATTAGGTTCAACGAAACTCAATGTTAGTTTATAACTTCGACTTTATTAAAGTCACTGATACAAGTATAATTATGCCTTTGAATAATAGTGTATCAGACACTTATTCTTCTCTAACTGTACACTCTTTAATCACTTTATACCCATATATATATATATATTTTTTTTATTCTTTGTGTCACACAATTCCAGCAGTACAGTTATGCTAATTACTTGGAAATGAGGTCGACTGTGTTTAATCCCTGACAATCTGGGTTCAAACACAAGTGTTGGCAGTTACACATTATTCCCATGTGATACAATGTAGTTACCGTTTCAATGAATTATCCAAAAATTCTCAAAATCATATTATTAAAGTTTTTTTGGAAAGTTCCACAAAGAAAATGATTTCACCTAAATTATTCACAGTGCTCCTTGAAAATATATTCCAGTAAAGGAAATGGGAAGAAATAAATGAAGAATATTTAAATTAGCTGCCATTTTCTGATGGCATTTTATTAACATCAGAATCAAATGAATCAAAGGTATTGCCAAACAACCAAAGAGAGGGAAGTGTCAATGTAGATTTAAAAACTGAACAAAAATAGAATAAATTTTCAATTGTAATGCTTCAAAAGGATCATAATAACAAATGACATGACACCAAGAAATTCATCCATTTAAGTTGGGTAATAATATTAATATCAATGAATGTGTGTTGTGGTGCAATGGATATCGGGTTAGAATGAGAAATCGGAGAACAGATATTGAATTCACTTACATGCAAATACTATTGGGAAAGGTATTGATCCATCTTTTCTCCCTCCAACTGCAGGACAGATTGGGTTCTATAGCCTTGCTTGGCAACCAGTCTACTGCAGAATGATATGGCACTCTACTGCAGGAAAAATCTTCTTCTTAGACAAATCATTTTCATGTTAAGTGAATAAATTAATAAACATTAAGTCTATTACATTGGTGAGACTGATTTACTGTTTCTTGTGTGAATACTTTAGTACAGCTATACCTCATCTTATATCAGTAATTTGTTCCAGGAGAGGTAACTTAAGTCAAAAAAGTGTCAAATTTACTTATCACTAGGCTAAACTACAAACAACCATTCCTAGTTCAGTATTTTATTTATAAATGCATTTTTATTAATATATGGCCAATAAAAATCAATTCTAAGCTTACAAATTTTAGTGTTTAATATGATACAGAAAAAATTAATCTAAATTTACAAATACATGTATGTCCATACTTGTAAATGTGAATGTTTACAATTTGGCAATCTTTACAGTAAATCATGAATTCTTCATTTGTAAATATATGGTTTGAATTATAAAATGATTTTGTAAGGTTAAATAACAAATCCAGTTATTAAAATTACTTTGTTATAGTAGAAAAGCTAATTTAAGTTAAATTTACCAATACTTACATTCAATTTGTTTATTTATTGAACAGGTGAAGAGGCTCATGCCTTGTTCCCTGTTTAGGATGTGGTTTCTGGCTTTCTCTTTTCTAATCTTTTTACTCTTTTCTTTTTTTTTTCTCCTCAATTGGAGTAGATAGACTAAACTATCACCCGGTTCTCACTCCACCCACGTCTATTGAACAGGTGAAGAGGCTCATCCCTTGTTTCCTGTTTTCCGGTTTTCTCTTTTCCAATCTCTTCAATTTCAATCATATGTAGCCCCCTGCACATCAGTGGCATTACCGCCTTGCTCGGGGTGATATGATTTAAAAAAAAACATCACGGAAGTTGATGGCTGTGAATCATCAGATTTCAATCTTTGTGGTGGAAAGATGTAACATCAAACAAAATGGCTTCAACTTTATTTTTCCAAATTTTTTTTGACAAATGACATATATTCAAGAATGACCTAACTCAAAATGACATAACTCAAGGTATACCTGTACTTGAAGTAGGTGGGGAAGAAAATAAAATGAGCAGTAAAGAAAGAAAACCATTACTAGTCAGATTGTTTTGGTTCCATGTATGTTCTTTGATAATATTGAACTGACACAAGATCATAGAATGTAGAGGCATGACTAATACGCTAAGCACTGCATCTGGATCAACCTCAAAAATTCCTCTCAGTTGCTCTCATTTCCTAACGGGTATGACTGAGAAGAGACACTTTTCTTTTACAGGGGATGTGGAACTCAAGTTCCTCCAACTGTTGACTCTGGTCACATGATCCACTTTGAATCTTATATATACCTTTCAAAACTTTGAGCCAGGCAAGATCTTCTATTTTCTATGTCCCTTCTTCATCCTGTGGTTCAGGTGAGAGAAAAGCATTAACCACCCTGCTTCTGACATAGTATTTATGCACCATGTTTGATTTGGCTGAGGAAAATGAAACACTGTCTTTGGGTGTCACATTGTGTCAATGCACTGCTTCCTATCTACAGTGGTTTTTAGAGTCCTGGGACATCTCTCCACAATTTCATTGTATAACTGGTTCGTTTGTGGTACCCCCAAACTCTGGAATTATTTGATAGTCAAATAGTTTGTCTATGATGAAATGGAAGAAATTCAGTTTGCCAAAATAGCTTGTTGATAGTCCTGCCTAGAACAGGTCAAGTTTCATAGACCCTTCTTCCTGTTCATCTGTACAGCTCACTATTTATTCAGTTTTTGACCATGCATGCAAATTAGTGATCATTTTAAAAGCCCTAAAAGAACACATGTAGACATGTGGCATTTTAACAACTGGTGAGAATTCTTTGATTCTATTTCACAAGTTAAAACTCGAAGCATTTGAAAAACTGTTTTAATTTATGGTACTTCTTTTAAAGAAATAGTTTGACAATAAAAAAGAAAACAATTCACTGTGGAACAAAGAACTGAAGTCATTGTATTATGAAGGATATAATGTTCATAAATGAAAAAACAAAACAAACAGCAAACCTATATAATGAAAAATTAAATTTCAAATATTCTTCTTTACTTTTTCTTAAAAGAGGTAAAAAACATCAAATTAAAAAATGAAGTTTCAAAAATTAGAAAACATAAACCCAAGATTCAGTACAGAATTTATTTATTTGTTTTTTTTTTTACTATACTGATTTGAGAAAGTTTTTTTTTGTTGTCAGCTCTAATTATGTAAATCTCATGTGGAGTGACTTCCCAGGCTAGATTTATTAATTGGGTTCAAAGAAGAGAGCCTATAGACAACTTCCTTGACTTTATGCTTTTTCCAGAAAAGCATTTTTGGGAATCAATAAAGCCTTTGATATATGCTGATATTATCCCTTTGACCATAAAAGATTCCTTTCATAATGCTTATTTAAGGATGCATAAAAAAACAAAAAACAAAAAAACAAAAACAAACACAAGGTCATTAATTCTACAAGTTGTGCCAGCCATTTCTTCCCCAACGAAGTCAATATGAAATGAAAGGCTAAAGCATGGCAAACATATTTAGTTAGATATAAAATATTGTATCATATATCATTGGAAAGTGTCAGATTATGTTGATATTAACCAAAGCTTCAAGATATATTTCTATGATAAGCATGTAAATTTCAGTATATAAGATTTTATTAGAAATATTTATAATATTTATCCGGTTGTGTAAGATTATATTATGCAACTTAAAGTTCATTATAATCAAATACAAGGTCTGATCAAAACATATCAGGACTGGTGCTATAAAAAAAACTACAACCCATATCAATTTGGTATTTAATCTCCTTTGAAGTAGTCACTTACTATCCAGTGTTATTTCCATTGACAGAATCATTCCTGGAATTTCTTCTTTTGGGTATGACAAGCAGCCACCTAATTGCATTCTCTTAAATTTCCTCAACATCTTGAAATCTTGCTTTTTTTAAGTGGAATTTTCTTTTTGAAAAGAGGCAAAAATCTCAAGGGACAAGATCTGGAGGATATGGTGGTTGTCAGACATGTTTGGCCAAAAACTGATGCACAAGCTGGGTTGAATGGGTAGATGTGCTGTTACAGTGTTGCATTGCCACTTACTAGATGCATGCAACTATGTCCTTTTTTGATGAACATCATCGCATAAATGCTGAAACATTTTGGTAGTACTCCTTGTTTATTGTCTGACTAGGGGGAGCATATTCATGATGAACAATGCTCTTGTAATTAAAGAAAACTATCAACATTGATTTGACTCATTCATGCTTTTTTCAATTTGAAAGATGAGGAGGGGATCTTCCATTGGTAAGCCTGACCTCTGGTTTTGGGGTCATAGACATAAACCCACCTTGATTTGTCACTTCTTATGACCATTTTCAAAAAGTTTTTGTCTTCTTGATACAATGAAGAACTGAAAGCAGTTTGAGTATGAACTTGGCAGATGCACATCTCATATCCAAATCTTCAAAGAGAATGGACTGAACTGTAAATAATGTTCCCATCCTCCAGCAACTCATGCATGGTTATTCAATAGTCTTTCCGAACAGTTGTATACACAGCTGCAAATGTTTTAAGATTAAGTTGCAAGTCTCCCAGGACATGTATTACTGTTGACATTGAGTTGACCATCTTTGAAAAGTTCGAACCACTCATGCACATCTCTATGCACTTTCTGCCACTCTGCATAGGTCTCTGTACAGATATCACAAAGCTTATGGCAAAACTTGATGCCGATTCTCTGCTCAACTCTCTGCCATGGTCACTGACAAAAAACCTTGGCGGTGTGGTGATATGACCACACTCTACACAGTTTCCTTGCAAGCATTGTTGCAAACAACAGAAGTCAGCAAGACTTTTATAATTTAGTGGGCATATGCAACAGTGTTCAAGGTCAATCTGTGTCAAGCAGCTTCACTGAGTACTTTAGCTTAATTACTGTAGCAATAGTCCCAATACTTTTTGATCATAACTTGCAAATAAAATAGTATAGTTACTGACATATATATTTTAATAATTTGAGCAATAATAATTGATGTGGTTGTAAAATAAACTCAAAGGGGAAAAAGTTACTGAGTAATGAGAACAATGTTAGAAATGGCAAAAAAGTTGAACAAATAAAGGAGAAATGGAAAACATTAGCAAGATAAAGCAAGAGAAAATGGCTTTAAGAACATATATTTAAAAAAAAAAATAAAAGAAAAAGAAAACAGATCAAAATTTAAAAAAAAAAAGCGATAAGCAAATAGATTGACCAGCAAGAAGCTGGTGTTGCAAATATAAATGAGAAAAGAGGTAAAATATTAAGGAGATTGGCTAAATACATGAAAGCAAGCAAACTTTAAGTAAATATCACAAAGTGTGTAATTTAGGTGAAGAACATGAGAACTGATTTCTTAACAGTAATTGTTAGTTAAAAAAGTGCTACATTGAATGGACCTAATGTCAGTGCTCGTGGTGAGGCTCTTCATGGAAATAGGAAATCAACAGAGAAGACGTCAAGTAGGGAGAAATGTTTTCAGTTAACATTGCATATAGTAAAATAAAAGGTTGCTTTATAACCATATCAAGATAAAACTATTCTAGTTTTTATACAAGACAGTTTTGAATGGCACATGTCATTACAAAAAAACTTTAGTGTATCTCCATGCAAGATGATGTTTCTTCAAATTTTGCAAAGCTGTCTATTGCCCATCTTGCCAAAAAGAAAAAAATTAATGAAATGATCTCAGATTCTTTATTAAGAAAAAGATCTATAAAAATAAAAAGAAGATTCTAAGAAAATCTCTGTAAAACCGTTGCTAGTGATGTTAAAGTTGAAATATACAAAATCAATGAATTGATGAAGGATACAGAATATCAAGAAGACTATACTAAAATAAAAAATAATTATTTTATTTAATGCATTAAATACATTTCTATGGCCTAAATCTTTGGGATTTATTGTTAAATCTTTTTTTCAATCATTTCACTCCAAGTAAGGCAAAGACGCAAGCAAGAGGCTACTTGGAATGAAAGAGAATGAGAAGACTTTAGAAGGAACCAGAAACTCCAATCCTTAATAGGAAACAAGGCATAAACTTATTTCTATTAGATAGAAGAAGTGTGAACTGGGCAATAGGCAAACCTATCTACTCATATTGGAAAAAAAGAACTAGAGGATAAAAAGTAAAAATTTTGGCATGTTAGAACTATAGAGTTAAGCTAAGAATAATTTGCAATTCTAATTGAAGTGCATGTATTCTGATAGGGACAGTTAATTATGTAACCAATGTTCTTTAATGAATTTTAACTATGTATTTTTTTTATTTATTTCAGTTTGAATTTACTCCAAGCAAGGAAGTAAAGCCACTAAGACAATGGGTTACTTGGTGTGAAAGAATTAGAAAACAAAAAATCTTATGAAGGGGTGAGAACAATAGAAGATTAATCAGGAAGACAGTAGAAAATGATTGTCACTGCATTTAACTTTTGAAGATCAAAGCACGGAACCAAAACAGAGATCCACAAGTGAGAAGTGCAAGAAAAGAAACTGTTAGCATAGAACTTATGGCTACATTTAATCAATTTGACTGTGAATTGATGAGACCATGTTACCAATGTAGTGCAGCACTTAAATTCATAAAGTCTAGGTACCATAGTGAAGAGGTCATCTGAACAATTACCATGAAAGTATTTATAGAAAAGGCACAAGGAAGCAACTTTATGGGAAAATGACTGAAGCCAAGATGCCAGGTCAGGATTAATATTATTGCTGATTTACCTTTGGATTATATCAAGAATTTCTAAATAAATAGCAGAACAAAAGCAGTTAACTTACAAAAAAAATATCATCAGTATTTATAATAAGAACAGATATTACAAGGTGAAACTTGAAAAAATATATGGCTCATATAAATCGGTGCATAATTTGAAAACTCTACCTATATTTGTTGGTTAATACCAATTTTAATTATGAAAATATTGACTTGCATAATATAATCTGACAGTGTAAGAGTTACACTAAAACCTAGTTTCAAGTATTTCAATCAAAGTAGTGACCCCCAATGACCAAGTAATAAAAATAGCAACCCACAATCTATACTGTGTTTAATTCTTCAAGGGTGATTTGGACAGCACATTTATTTGCTTTCTTGTTGCATGTATAACATTCCTACCCAACTCCAGTCCAAAGACCTTAAGCAAGATTTATGGCTTATTTTTTCTGCTAGTCTTTCAATTCCATCATGTCCACAAACTAAATTAACAAATTTGGTGGGGTAATTGTTACGCGTTAGCTTTGAATGAGCCCCAATTTTGTTACATGTTAAGTGTAACAAAAGAAAAAAAATGACAAAAAAAATGATTGACCAAAAATCAGAGAAAAAAGTAACATACAAATATTTAATTTACAAAATGCACCAAATAAAATATTTACAAATATACAATTTTTGTTGCATTCAAAACAAGAAACAGAGTTTACTACCGGTGAGTGTTACCAGGAGAGAAGGGAAAGGTAAGGTGTCAAATATCTTTACCCAGTTTAGTTGGCAAAGAAGTGCTATACTTTTTGGAAATCCTAATGTGTATATAAAAACTAATTATTTGCTTGGTCAATGAAAGAGTCAAAATATGTATTTACCCTTTTTGTTCCAGGAGGTTCTCTTTCAGGTTTTAGTTGGTTGGACTTTTCTATGAGATTCTTTTGGCTGGATATAGATTCTTGAATCACAACCAGAGTTGATAATGACAGCAAATCCTTTTAACAACTCTTTCAAATTTTACTTTGTCGTCAACTTTACTTAGAGAGATTCTCAAAACTGGAGCTGATAAGGTCAGCAGATCCTGTTAACAACTCTTTCAAATTTTAGTCGATATGACTTTTTTATGAGATTCTTTCGGTTGAACATAAATCCTTGAATCAAAGCCAGAGCTGATAAAGGTCAGCCCATCTTGTTATCAACTAATTACTCCATGGCCAAAACCTATTTTTATAGGGTCTAACACCTAATTTGCATATTTCTAGAATCTTTCGAATTTTCTCAACTCTACTGGCATCTTCCAAATGTTCTATTTCTAATTTCCTTATTTTTACAACTACTTCCTGAATTAAAACCTTTTTGTAATAACAAGTAGGACTCAATAGAGTCCCTCACTACAACTTTTTAGACATTATTATTTTTTTATATATAAATGCATCCTCGTAACTTACTAAAGCTGCACTGCTCAGCAGAACTGAAGTTAAGCAATGTTGAACCTGGCCAGTACCTTGATGGGTAACTGCTTAGAAATAGCAGGTGCTGTAAGCTTGGGTGTGTAGGCAGTGTAATAGACAATGGTATGGAACTGATCATCAGAGAGCAAAATTTCAATTCCAGTTGTGTTTGTTGTATTCACTTGTATGAAAATACTCTTGGAATATATATGTATGTATTCATTTCTTCCAGTTATTGGTTAATTAGTAAGATATCTATTACTAAATTAATATTTTTTTAAAAATTCTTAAAATCTAAAAATATTTTCTAGCTTTAAATAAATTAGAAAGAGTTGATAAGCAGTAGAAAATTATATCTTTCTATATTTCTGAGATGAGGTAGTATAATCCCAGGCTACAGCAGTGGTGAACAAGTAACTTAGAGAGTCAGGTTAGAAGGAGATAACTCATGACTACCAAAAGTGCATCGCACAAGGAATGAGAATGATATACCCAAGTGATCAGGGTTTTGGTCAAAATTCCTAGCACCTGGAGAAGGCTGGAGCGTGCAACACCTGAAATGTCGCACAAATGGCAACCAAGATGAGGACAATAGTCCGAATAACATAAATAGAGTAGAAATTGAACCAATAAATAAAAAATCTCAGCAGGAAACGAACCTACAGGCTTTATTTTTTCCTCTAGAAAGTTACCTTTTAGGTAGGTGTATTAATACCTGTTTACACACAGAAGCCCTTACTTGTAAAAAGAGGGAATGCAAATTCAATGCCTGATGCTGTATTTCATAACCCATTAGGGTCATAGGTGTACCATATATCCAGTGCTGCAGCTGTAACAGCACTGGGTGTGTATAGGGTAAGATGGCTAGAAAGAGACAATCTAATTTCATGATGGTTTTAAATTCAGAGTTGTCTTATAATTGCTACCACACAAGACAGGAGAAAGCAGTGCTGCTTTTTAAACCAGAATTGGAATAAAAAATGGACAGATCAATATTAGTCTCTAAAGGAATTTGTGAGAAAGCGAATGCAACAGATGAGCATGGAATTTGAACTCAGTTTATGATTGCCTCATTGTATTCTTTATTTTCTCTTCAGTGTTTCAATTTCTACTTTAAACTGCCATATGCATAATTATTTCATTCACCAGGTATAAATAACCAGATAACTGCAGTAGCATTATCTTTGATTTTCGCTTAGTCATTTTCCTGTTGCCATAGTAGGATATGACAAAACTAGGACAAAATTCAACCACATTATTGTCTGATAATCACAGATGCATGTTGTGGCTATACAAATATTTTTTGACAAATGAAGTCACCCACATACCGAGTGCTATAGGTTATCAAAGCAATGCCATTGACTTTAGAGATTCAAGAATGGATGGATATATTCTAGACATATCATATGCACTACAGTCATTACTAAAACAAAACCTACTGCTACTAATAGATGAAACTAGTACACATTACAATTTCATTTCTAGAATTGTTAATTTTTATTCATAATAGACAAACATGGTAATCTCGAGAAAAGAAAAGAAACATTCTTTTTTGTTTTATTTTGTCAGTAAAAATAAACATTAATAGCTGAAAATGTTCAACATTTTATTTCAAAATGGTCAGGAAAAAGAAAGGCAATTCTTTAAGATTGTTCCCAAACTAAAAGAAAACAGATATCAGAACACCATTCTTAAAGAATGTTGCATGTTCTGCTATGTTTTTCTGTAAACTTATAAATATTAATGGTTTTTAGATGATGAACTTGTTACTCATCTTTTCTTTATCTTTTAGTTACATTTTAAAATCATTTCTAGGTTGATTAACTCGTGACTGTTAAAAGCAGCCACATGAAATAAGAATTTCCTTTGAGTAAGACTTGAACTTAGACTTAATATCTTGGAGCTCATCTTAGACAATGACTGAATCAATTTAGTCATGGAAGTCATACAGGGCCTAAATGTATTCATGCTGATGAATTCTCTCCAGATCTTTCAAACACTATTCCTTTATTAACTTGCAGCATTTGTAGCGTCAATGATCTTAACTTTTATTCTAAATCTTAAGATTTTTTTATTATGAATTTTTATCTAGTTGTCTTCATTTTATTGTTTCTTTTATCTAATGTTCAGAGCTGAATATCTTGCAAATGTTTGGATAAGTAATGTGAGGTAAATAATAAAAATGTAGATTCTTACAAACTGAGTTCTGAGAATTATGGGCATGTGGCTGAATGGTTAAAATGTTTATTTTCTGACCATGGGAACTGGGTTCAAATCTTACTATAGCCAATTTGTCAGAAAGGTAGATAACTTCTTGATGTTATCAGTCTGGAGGAGGCAATCCCAGTGTGCAGCATCTTTGCAAAGTGCCTGAAAACCATATCGCAGGTTGACCAACACCTTATGAGTGAAATTGGGTAAACAGGACCCTTGAAAGTCTTCAATGGTTTTGCTAGCATGAAATCACAAGTCACTGTGGCTGATGGTTTGAGTGTACTGGCCTTGTTCAGACTGTTGATCACACTAGATAACATGCTCTCTCCCAAAAACTGTAACTATGGTCTGTTCAGCATAGATGCAATATAAACCATCAATGATAAAACTCTTTGGGTGTTGAACAACCACATATGTACCTGCAATAGTGATTAACTGCCTTAATAGATGAGCATCCTTGGATGAGTGGTTGTGCCATTTATGAAAACTATTGCTTTTCAGAAGATCAAATCTAATCTTTAAACACTCTTCATTCCTAGATTTCTCTCGGTATGTTTTTACAGGAATAGGAGCAAAAATTAAATTTTTATTAGATGAAGTATAGTCAATCAATTTTTATTAACATTTGCATTCATCTTAAATTTTGGTTGCTTTTTATTGTAATTGTACTCAGGCTGTCACTCAAAAAAATTGTCCGAGTAAATTTATAATAAAATGTAAGTAAAATTTTGATCAAAAGTAAATAATTGTCAAAATTTTTTTCTCATTTCACACACAAATATTTATGCTCATTTACATACAAAACAAAAAAGAAAAAACTACTTTCATTTTCTTGCAACTAGAAAGCAATATTTCCAAATAAAAAAAAAAAAATAATTGCACATGAAACTGCTAGATATTTTAAGATCATTGGTAAAACCTGTCAGATTTTCTCATTTGAATTCATGGACTTGTGAAATCTAAGCTCGCATCATGAATATTGTTTAAATTGAAGGAGTAAATTTAAATTTCATGAATGCGAAATGATACATTCAAGCCAAACCAGTCACCTACAACTTTTTGAGACTGTATGAGAGTTAGGGTGGCCAGCAGAAATGTGACAGTTGAGGGTCAATGGTTGACACAAGGATAATAATTCTTTTATAAATATATCTTCCTTGACTTTAAGATATGCTATTTTCTTGATAGAAAATGAAAGTGAGAAGAAGTGGGGAGAGTAGAATTCATTGGTAGAAAATAAATGGTAAATAACATCAACAATTGCATGATGAGAAAATGTTTTATATAAAACAGTCTCCATATTTAAGAATCTTCCTTTTTAATCTCACTTTCAAGTTTAAACAATTTGTGTTGGCAGTAATTGATTTCAATGAGGTGGCCAAGTAATAATTAATATTTGAGGAAATAAAGTGTTTGTATAGATGATAAAATATTTTTAAACTGACCAAACAGTACTTTTGGAAAAGGGGATAATATAAAGTTTCCAGAGATTATAATGCTCTCCAGGAAGTTGTACATCTGTCTTCACAGAATAATCTAAACTTATATATAAATGGAACTTTGTCTGTGTATGTATGTCTGTTACCTACAGACTCTGAAATGGCTGAACCGATTTTCTTAAAAATTTACAGTTGTACTATAAGTGTCTGCAAGTGTTCTTAGCTAGGTTTTGTGTCGAGGTACCCCTGATAAATATCAAAAATCGATGATTGAAAAAAAATCGGGTTATAGAAGGAGTGGTACAATTTTAATCAAATTTCATACACTCATAGACAAAGACATAAGAAATGATATTCAGAAGTTTCAAGGTTGCAGTTCTTACAATAGTGCAGAAAATCGATAATATATATATATATATATATATATATATATATATAAAAGGCAAGATGTTTGTGTGTGTGTGTGTGTGTGTGTGTGTGTGTCTGTTTATCTGCCTGTATGTCTGTATTTTTTCAGCCCTTTTATTTTAGTTTTTGCTTTGGATTTGGCTCTAAGTAAGTATAATTGTAGTTCTTAGTCCCAGCCATGATTCTATTTACTCAGAGGACTTATTAAGCCTTCAAAATTCAGTTTCCGATGAAAAAAACTTATTTGATATCGATACCAGGAACTCAAAATTTGACTTACATCCATTCATTTTTCTTTCAGTCTACGGTTTCGCTTTAACTGGAAACAACTATTGCTTTTTTAGTCTTTCGTGTCAATGTCCAAAGAGTCTGAGCTCCAGGACCATGGATTAGTTTTAAAGCTTTCATTACACTCGGGCAATGCCGAGCTATACTGCTAGTAATATTATATGTATTCCTTTTAATAAATTAATATATAGAAATTAAGGAAACAAAAAACAAAACAAAAAAAAACCAGCATGAACATAAAAATAAACAATGCATAGTGACTATCAAATCTTAGATATCAGACATGGTCTAATTGTGACGCAGGTACCATTGGAACTTTTGTGGCTCGTTGTCTCTTGTGTCAGGATCAATCCTAGTTTGAGAACAAGCCATCAGCTCAGTCATTTATGATGTTGACACAGCAGCTGGTCCTTGGTTTTACCTCTTCAAATGTTATCTCTCTTGTCCACATTGTGATTTTGATCTCAAGAGAGTTAAACCAAATTCTCACTGGTAGTAGCTCCACAAAGCTAAACCAAGCTGGATACAAATGCATAATTGTGAAAATAAAAATTTCACCAAATTTAGAAATAAAATGAATGACGCCTGCATAAACTGTAGATAGTCCTTATATACAAAAGAATAGGAGAAAAATAATTACAAATTGTTTTCTTACCAAACCCTGTTTCTATTAATTTGGCGACAGAACAAAACAGGCCAGACTTGATAATCAGGAGGTAACTAGTAAATTCAAACTCTACTGTTAGTACTTTGCAAAAATGTTCATCAGCATTTTTCTTATTATTATCATCAGTTTGGCACGAGGTTTTTGTTAGAGTTCTTCTCTTCCTCAGCAGATAACTTTGGTTACTATTATTTCAAACTTTGATTGGCAATTTCAAACTGTGTCTGAAAAATCACTTCACCTCCAGTCGGAGCTCTAAGGTTGTCGACAAACGGCATGGTGACTAACTGACTTTGCCTCACTTCTTACCGGAATCTCACATAAACTGTCTTTAGAGTGGTGGGTGGTGGTGGCAGCAGCAGTAACTTGAACTGACTTCATCCTGTGTGATGCTGGAACTTTCTGACTAACTGTGACTGGCAGCAGACAGCGGGAACTCTAAGTTTGGCACCCAATGGCATGGTAACTATCTCTGTCCCGCCACATCTCTGGACCAGAACTGGAACTGTCTTTGGCCCCTTGGGACTCTCATATTTATGCTTGTCTCTTTTTACTGGGGTGGTGAGGATGCATAAGGGTTGTTATGCAAATATCCTAACTGTCAATCAGTCTCTGTTTCAGACATCCAATCATGGACTGTTCTCCACCTACTCTTGGCAGAGTTATTGCATGAAGTAAACTTCTCTTTTTCATCTTCTATTTCTCTCATCCAATCATGGACTGTCTTTCTCCTCCGCTTTGGCAGAGTTATTATATGACATCAGTTTCTCTCAGGGAAATTCTAATTAGTCATTTTCCTCCTAATTAATAATTGTTCTTTTCCTTCTGTCAACAAATCAACTTAACCTTTGCTCTAGACAGAATTCCCAATCTGGGGAGATATGAATAAAATCACTTTCCTTAGTCAACAAAACGAACCTGACATTTTGACCTCTTTACCATGCAGGTGCGTATCAGCTTGTATCTCGCTGGGAATAAAGAAAATAAAATTTTCTAATTGTTTTTCTTACCACAAATAGTGGTCGTATTTCAACACAGTGGTTTTGACACTTGATTACTAATAATATATAGGATAAATTAATGAAAATAGGTGAAACATGTTGAAACCACTTGGTATGAATAGAAAACACTTAGATATTAAAAAAATTTTAGGGTCTTCAATATTTTCTGTGAGTTTGAATATCTCGAAAATGCAATAGATTTATTACGTAAATTTTGAAAATTTCAAACTTTCAGAAAATTAATTTATCTTTCAGATAAATTAATAAAAATTATTATATCATGTTTATAACATTAGGTAACAATAGGTGCCAAGGATTTAGGAAAACAAAAATTTTTCTTAATTGTGTATCGCTCACACGCAATGTTAAACCTTTCAACAGAGCTGTCTGACATCTGACCTTGCATAGCCCTGCTATATTATCCTAGATAAAAATAATCATAATTGCCATCTTTATCTTATTTCTATTTTTAGCCAGTTTTCAATTTTGGGAAAACAAATTTCTTTCCAACAAAAATAAAAAAACATTGTCTTTTTTTTTTCTTCGTTCATATCAGAATAAAATAAATGTTTTTTTTTTAGTTGAACTTTTTTAATCTGTAATAATTAAAAATAAAATAATTAGCTCTTCCGTCTGCATTAAATATTATTATATAATAATTATTTAAGGCAAGAAACTGACAGTTACCCTGTCATGTATGATTTTTATTTATACAAATGCTCAATCCCTAATGTTGAGAACTCTTTCCTCTTAAATATAACAAGTTTGAAACAATTATAATGAACCAAAAAAAAAAATCTGCAAGAAGAGCATCTATTGATGGTAAACAAGAGTAGATCAATAAGTTTGTAACTTTGCATTTATCAATTGAATTTTGATCTGAAATTTTCACTGTTCTACACCCTTGTGCAAATTAATTGAAACAAATAATGTCTTCCTAGTATTTGTCACACATTTCCTGATCTTGTATACGTTGTCTCTTGGCTTTGTTTTTCTCTTCTGCTCACATTTTCCTTTACGTTTTGGACTGATGGATCCAGTTTGTTTCTTTGTCTTGATGACACGACTGACAGTTGAAAGGCAGACACCAACAATATCTACAATTTCTATGTAAGGCTTGTCAGTTCATGAACTGTTACAATTTTCATAGGCTTCCTTGGAGTAATGTCCATTGCAAACAATGGTCATAAGACAAATAATCAACAGTTGAGACAATAGTGTCTCGGTGAGATAAAAATCTGATGCATTCATGGATGACAATATTTTTTAAGGACAAACAAATTTTATCATACACCCTGAAAATAGATTCATATTACTGCACACCACTGCAAATGACATAATCTGAGGTAAAAACAGAAATCAATTACACCCTGTCACTCCAGTTGGTCGAAAACTGGCCGTATGATGAAAGAAAGGAAACTAAAGCAGTTGTTTCAATTAATTTGCACAAGGGTGTATGGGACTGAATTGAGCACACTGAGAAAGAATGCTAGAAAATAATTCTCTCTTAAACTAAAAGGACATGTATATTTACAATCCAAAAGAGACAGCTGAAATTTCTAGGAAGAAGGAAAAGGGATATGGCACATAAAAAAATGTTCTTCTGTGGGGAATGTGCAGGTAGCGTAATGGTTATCAGCAGGAGAACTAGAATCAGTAACAAGAGTTTAACTTCCAGACCAGTCTGTTGTGTTCACTGTTGCACTAATGCCCTTGGCATTATTCCATCTCTTCTCATCAACTGTAGGCTAAATAGCAGAATAAGTTGGTCTCTCTGTCCTATTTTTAATCAGTTTAAAAATGAAAACTGAATTCTAAACCATGGATAACGCAATAGAAAACCACTCCACTATTTTCCCAAGAAAGAATACATGGCAATTTAAAGATAAATATAATCTGTGGAGAGTCAGGATCCTCTACATAAATAACTCTGAGATCATCTCATCCTTCACAGATAAGATAAAGGTCTTCATCATGATCTTCGTCTCAAACTCCACATTTTCAAATCAAAGAGCACAATCTCAGTAATATCTGTATCAGTGTGGGAAGTCTCAGGGTTTATCAAAAGTCTTGACTTTAAAAAGGCTACTGGTCCAAATAAAATTCCAATAGTTTTCCTTAAGAATATTAAACTTGAGTTATCTTTGTTCTTAGTCAAACTATTTAACTGCTGCTTGAAGGAGAAACCCTCCCAAATTCCGTATGTCCTAATGAACACTCATCCTCCATCTTAGTATTGGCTCATCAGTTTCCTGAAGGCTGTGGATCACTTTAGTAGAAACAACCTCCTGAGTGACAAGCAGCACAGATTTTAATCAGCTTAGTCCACTGCTGATATCTTGTGTGTAGTCATAAGACAAGCAGTGGCCCATGCAGCAAGGATCCACTCTTCACAATGTTAAATACTGTTCAAGATAAAAGTGAGAGCTTATACAGCTTAGTACTAGTTTTGCTACAGAAGTTACTAGAAAAAGCTGAAGAGAGCATCAGACTACCTGAGCAATTTCAGAACCTTAGGATTGAACCTTAGGATTGACTACCAAAGTCATTGCAATAAAGAAAAAGGAAAAAAAATCTTGAACAGCTTGTGCAAGACAACCTCTAAAGGAGACATCACTAAATATGCTAGTAAAATGGTCAGCTACTTATATCAGTCCAGAAAGTACCAGATTACTCCTGTCACACTATCTTTATAAGAGTCATATCTGATCAAAAATGATGTATTTCCGCTATATTTGGGCTGAAATTACCTTCAGCAGTGTTCAAATGTGTTTATGCAGCCTTGTAACTGATGAATTATGTTCCTCCCTACAACACCCTTTCCCACAGCTGTGACATCACAAGCCTATTGTTATTTTCCCACAGCTGTGACATCACAAGCCTATTGTTATTTTCCCACAGCTGTGACATCACAAGCCTATTGTTATTTTCCCACAGCTGTGACATCACAAGCCTATTGTTATTTTCCCACAGCTGTGACATCACAAGCCTATTGTTATTTTCCCACAGCTGTGACATCACAAGCCTATTGTTATTTTCCCACAGCTGTGACATCACAAGCCTATTGTTATTTTCCCACAGCTGTGACATCACAAGCCTATTGTTATTTTCCCACAGCTGTGACATCACAAGCCTATTGTTATTTTCCCACAGCTGTGACATCACAAGCCTATTGTTATTTTCCCACAGCTGTGACATCACAAGCCTATTGTTATTTTCCCACAGCTGTGACATCACAAGCCTATTGTTATTTTCCCACAGCTGTGACATCACAAGCCTATTGTTATTTTCCCACAGCTGTGACATCACAAGCCTATTGTTATTTTCATAGAAAATCTTCTGATAATTTACATTTTCTATTTTCAGAAATTCAAAACATTTACAGATAAGACCCATATTCACAAGGACAAACTATCCTTGTTCTCTTTGGATAACTTCTTTCTAACAGTTGCTACTTTGTGAGACAGGCTCCCAAGAAGATGCTTCACTACAATCTTAACCTCTTCAAGTTCAGAGTCAAACAATATTTATCCTATGTTCTCATATTCTACAGTTCTTACATCTATAAAATAACCCCATTCAGTAACATTCTACCCAAGTTGATCTTGGGACCAGAATTATTGAGTCAAGAACAGCATAAATGAAAAATGAAAAAAACACTTCATTTCTTTTCTAGTTGCTATAAATCAACTTGTGAAGTCAATGCAAAAGCTGATAACATTTTTGGATAAAGTCTTTTATTCAGATAAATTTATGGCATTCAGTAATTTCCCTAGATTTTTTGAACTTAGACATTTTTTCTATTCAGTTCTGGGTTTCATAAAAAATGATTCTGGTTGTCCTTTAATGAATTCTTTGATCTCTTGAACCAACTGGCAATGTTGTATGATGTGAAGGAAGTTTCAGAATTTCACTTCTATTAACATTTGCAAGGTAGCATTCAGAACAAACAACAAACATCATGTAACAAATTCATTTGTTTACTTCATTTTCCAGATATCTTTGCTTATAAAGGCATCAAACAAGCTCCTTGGGTCATCATACAATAAAATACAAATTCCCACTGAATTCAAATAATTACAAATAAATTCTGAAATTTTGTTTAAGTTATTGAAAATTTTCCTGGATTTATGATTTGTTTTTAGATTCTTGTAATAAATCTAGTTTTCATTAACAGGGACTTTTGCGTCCTAAAATGCATTAATGTGTCAAGAAAGAAAGAAAAAAAATATTATCTTTCTGCTGATCATAGTTTGTTGCTAGTTTTCTGAGTATTTCTTGAAGGAAATAAACAATGTACCACATTTGAGAAAGTCACCTCTAATTCTTCAAACTTTTGAATAGCATATGTGGTTATGTATATATTATGCACACGAAGAAAAAATATATTAACCTTAAAAAATGCTTCTCTGATTTCTCCCCTAATATTGTGTAAAAGATGCCAGTGAGAATCTTTGTTCCAATAAAACTGAAATCTTGGCATTATTATCCTTAATTTAAGAAAACCATTAGACCTCTGGCTAAAAATCCTATCACTTAACAACACAGCAAGCAGTAGAAACGTCAGAGACAATTTAATATATAATTCAGTTGAAGAGACATGCAAGTAAAATTAGGTTATACTTACAAGTTTCAAACATTTCTCATGGATAAAGGCATTGGTTAAGTAAATTGAGTTAATTAGCTAGTTGTGAGTTCAATCCTAGGGTCAGGTCGTAAAAATAAAGTCACATAATAAAAGAAACATACAAAAAATAAACGAGAACAATGTACTTCCCAGGATTGAATATTATTAAATGACAGACATCAGAAAAATGATTCTGAACAAATCCGTGTATATTAATGATAACTCATCTGTAAAAGAAATATATAAGACTTTTACTCATAGTTGTAGGAAGGAATGTATTCTGGCTTTTGAATTCAACATTATTATTCTCCTAGACATATGAAGCTCAGTGTGCTCAACGCTGAAAGAATGCATTCATGTCTTTAGTGTGAAGAAACTAAAAACTGTTTTAGCTTGAATTTCAAAATTGGCTTGCTAATTTCATTTCCATGTCAAAAGTTAGACTTATATCACAAGGTGAAAATTATAGCCAAAAAAATCCTATTATAATTAAAACTATTGTATATACATATATCTCCTTCCTGTCATGTTCATAGAGAGAGAGAGACATTAATGAGACAGTGTCAGCTCAGTTCATTCTCTTTACTACCAGTTATTAAACTTTACTACCAGTTATGAAAGCTCTTGTCACATCTTTGCTCTTTAACAGTGCCTTTTTATTTTAGTTTTTGCAATAATTATGTTTGTCAAGTAGTGAAGAATATATATATCCTGTTATAAAAAAGATCGTTGTGTGTGTGTGTGTGTGTGTGTGCATATCTACATATTCTCTTCTGTCACATTCAAGGAGAGATAACATGTGAGAAAACAGCTAATAATCCTCTAAAATATTTAGCTATCATTTCTGATGCCAGAGTATGCTTGTTAATAATAGTTGATGTTTCATTTGATAAAAATATATAATATGCCTAGTGTAATTGTATATTTGTCTGTGCATTTCTGCTATATTAGAGTTATGCACTGGTGACACTAGGTGACAGTGTCTTCATTATGACAATAGCTGACTGTTTTAAGATGTTTGGTGAAAAGATTGACTCCCTAAAAGAACATAGTGAATGATAATAAATGGAAACTAAACAGTTACAGACGCACATGTGAAAACCTAATAATAGTGAGAAATTAACGAAATATGATTGACAGTATAAGCTTTACAAAAACAAAAAATATGAACTAATATTAAATTACATAATAAGGAGGTTTTGTGTACTGAATTTTCTTTTTGAACTCTTCAAAGTCAATGGCTATCCACCTCAACTATGGGTTAAATATCCTCACCAATCCACAATTGGATAAACATGATGAGTAAAGTTACTCTCCTGAAGACATGGCCAATCATGGCAACGCTTCACCAAAAGGATTGAGAAGGATTTGGATTATGGTAGAGTGGATCAACAACATCTTTTTACTTGCCTTTTCACAAAAGGTTGTAAAAAGTAAAATTAAGTTTTAAGTTGTTTAAATCCAAGATTAGTTCAACACATAGCCACAAGGTGCGGTGCACTCAATGAGGACTGAACTTGCTATTGTAATAATGGCCTTACAAAACCAACTTGCTGTTTCTATGAGACCATCAAATTTGTTAAACACAGACTGGTGCCAAGCCTCAATATAATGACCTCACTACAGGTCAGAGAGAGAGGAACTTAATCACCTCCCCAACAAAGCTACCATTCTTAGCAAGGAATAGAAATAGTAAATAAAACAATTTTGAATATCATGTCAGTCTGTTCTTTGTTTATTTTCATCTTAGAGACTAAATGGTTGGGAGTAAATCATGAGAATCCTAAGATAAATAAAACACTTTCTTAAAAAAAAGTTTGTGTACAAGTTTTCTTTCTGTAATTCCTGTTCAAAGAACTTAACTTGACATTTCAATCAAGTATATTTGAAACTAATTTCTTTTTCAAATATTCTGAAATTATTTTTGTCTGCAATTTTCCTTTACATAGTTTCAGTCAACCCTTATATTTTCTTTTCTTAAATGTCATGTCCTGTAAAAGAATGGCTGATCATGACCCTCCAGGTTCCTATTTATTTATAATTTATGAATTGTCATGACTTCTTGGGGAAGATAGCATAGTGGTTTCCTGTTGCCATCTCAAGGATTTTGAATTCAAAGTTGGCAAGGAAAGAAATAGATTAATGCCTTTCCAAAGTGTATGAACACAAAAGTAAACAACAGACTTGGGTTAAATTTGAACTCTTTTACACTTTCCACAGAAACACACTATCCAGGCATCCCAACTGTAAGCTATAAATAAAGTACCACCAAAATGTGAGACTAGTGATTCTGGCATTTTCTTTTTTTGTTATATACCAAAGGGGCAAACTCTCTTTAACTGAAACAGGAAAAAACTAATTGTACACTGAGGTTGCCGAGATCTACAAAAAGAACAAATCTACTGCTTGCTAGGTCATGGCTTTCCACAACTTCCTATCATTTGTAGCTCTTAACAATGTTTGTCTCTTTACTATCCCTCCCACTCATTTTCCTGCCATCCATTTACACAGATTGTTAAATAGGTTACTTGTTACTTTGCTCTGTCCCTCTTACCTTTGATATGTCCTGTGAATGTCAAATTCTTCAGACCTTCTTTACTAAAGTGTTGCAGAAATTCCAACCATCTCTTTCTGATTTTAAATATAATTGTCTTTCATTGTTTCCAACTCTCTTAGGACTTCCTCATTGTGTACATGTTTTGGCCATGGTATCCTCAACATCTCTCTGTAGAACATCTCTTTTACTACAAGTTTTCTCTTGATTTGTATGGAAATTGTCTAACAGTCACCGCTTATATAAGTGTATATTCAAGCAAAAATACAATGCACACAGACTGCCGATTGCATTTAGCATAAAAATTTTCACCTGTGGTTGTTGACTTCAATGTCCACATTTTATTTGCATATCCTCTATCCCTGATATTGAGCACTTTAACCCATAAATATAGCAAACCTTTATATATATATATATAGCTATTCAACCCTGGTGTTTTTATTACTGATAAGATTTTCCTGTTTCTTAATACTTTAGTTTCTGGAAGGCAGGTTTCTGTTACAGTTCTTGTAATCTGGTAAGACACTTCCCAGATATTGCAATTTCTGCACTAGTTTGATTTTAATATGCCCAATTTTTCGATCACATTTTGGGTTTTTCATTTGATTATTAATCTGTTATTGTAACTAATTTATAAATTAAACTTTATCAATAATTGTAGAAAAATAAGCAAGCAATCAAATAATCTATCATTCAGTATTATCTGTAGTTTCAAGCACCTGCTGAAGGTTTTGAAATATACCTGCCATGGAAACACCAAACAGACACAACTCTCATCAGTTTTGTCCCTTTAAACAATAAGAAATTTCAATTTCTTCCTTTCTCTTTTTCAGGTGGAATTAAATTTGCTTAGTGTCAACTTTGCTAATCTGATTTGAGGATGTGAAAGACAAAAGTTGTTTTTTTAGTCACGTTCTCAACTTCTTTCTTTTTCATCCTTTTTTTCCTCACTGAAACCAAGTAGTGTCTTTGAGAGAATCTCTTCTGTCTTTCCATAGGATCAAGACAGAATGTCTGAAGCATTGGCAGAGTGTAATGGACATAACTAAGGAAATACAATATTGAATAGAAAAAGTTTCCAGCTTTTCCATAGATTCACCACTGATGACATAAATTTTTCAGGCACATTTCAGTCTGTAGGATGACAGCAGTACAGGGCAACCCAGAAATTTGTTACATCACTGTGGGAGGCTACTGCTGAAATGTAGTGGCTAACAATTATGCTCATATTCACTGTTTAGTTTCTGTAAACACTCAGTGAGTATTAATGAATTCAATCACACACCATTTCTTCATACTCACTTTCATGTCAGACATCATTTTGCCCAAATAGCTACCTGGGAGAGAAAAAAAAACAAAAAAAAAAACAACTATTAGTTATTATTAGGAAGGGTCAACATCTAGTCTGAAACCTTCAACATTTACACCTGATGTTATAGGCCAACATAAAAGATATTACTGTTCAATCATGAAGCAGACAGTTGTCACTTGGGATTAACCTCAGTGCCCACTTATATATTAACATACATTCTATCTCTGATATTGAGCACTTTTACCCATACCTTACTATATATATATAGCAATTTCTAAATGTCAAACCTTGAAAATAATATATTTACAGAGTTTAAAAAACCATCCATTGACTGAAGATATGTTGATGATATCCTTATGTTAGTTAAAAACACAGATGAAATACTTCAACTTCAAAAACGTTTCCAAAATAATTCTGTCCTTAAATTCACATACAAACTTAACACTAACAACAAAGTTCCCTTCCTCGACATATTGATAAACACAAATAATAACAAATTTACCATTTCACCATACAAAAAACCTACCAGCATAAGTACATGTACACTTAACTACAAGAGCAAATGCCCAGATTACTACAAAATAGCAATTATAAAAAATCTAATACATGCAGAAACTAATTCATCCACAAAACAGATTTTCTACAGTGAACTAAAGAATATAAAACAAACACTTATTAGCAATAGCTTCCCAAACTATATAGTTGACGAACAAATAAGATGCCTTTTTAGAAGTCTCACTACCAAGCAAGTGAAGCACAGTGCTGCCTCAACTAATCTCAAACATATTAATCTCCTATATCGCAATCAAATGCATACTAACTATAAACAAGATGAAAATATACTAAAAAAATTAATAAATACCAATACAGCTACAACAGATCCTAGTAAAAAAAATGAAGTTAATCATATACTACTCTAAATCCGATATATCCAACTCATTCATTCGCAGCGACTCTTTTCCCCCAGTTAGCGATTTAAAAAAACCAACGTAGTCTACAAATTCAAGTGCCCTTTGGAAGATTGTATCTCCAACGGATTAAACAATATTTATGTTGGTCACACTACAAACTTGCTCTCATGATGCTTAACGCTACATTTAAATGACAATTTCAACATCTTTAGACATCTAAAACAACATACCAGGCCACATACACAATTCTGTAAAATCTTTGTCGAAAACACAACCATACTTGAATATGAAAATAATAAACAAAAACTAAAAATACTCAAAGCCATACACATAAAACAGTTGAAACCTAAACTGAACAAAATTAACAACGAAATCTCCATACACATTCTTAAATGCCTATAATAGATAACAGAAGCGATTGGTTATCCTAATGGCTTTCCATACTTAATACTTCTCGTCCCCACTCTCATGTAGTCATGGGAGACGCCACAAGCTGTAGTGTGATTTTCACTTCCAGCATGCATGCACGCACATGTTTGCCAACCCTCCACACAAACAAAATAGACAACTACTATTATCATTTGTTCAAACTGCCCGTTACTATTTTCATCTTTAATAATGGCTGATGTAAGTCGAAAGTTCAGGAAGGATTAAATAAAAACATGTATCAATATTGTGATTTTCTTTCCTCTTTCAATGATAATGCTATTAAGCTTATCAGATGATATGAAAAAAATTTACACAAAATAAATCAACAAAACTTGTCTATATTGTTTAATGAAACATGCATCAATATAAAAACATATACAGACACACACATATCTGGCAGCAATGCCTCTGGTGGTTTTGAGGAGAGGAGTATGGAACAATCTCTTAACAGTTCTTGTTCCCAGGGTCACCCAGATTTGAGGGAGGTAGCACCTGTTAGGGTCCCAGCTATGAACCCCCAAACACTATAAAAGTATAAAAATACATTTTTATAGTAGAAATATCAGCAATACATTCATCACACCCTGTATATATATATATATATATATATATATATATATGAATGAATGAATTGTCATGTAAATGATACAAACAGAAAAATAACATCGACACCTCATTTTAAGAGATATATTTACCAAAATTACACAAAAATATCTTGAAATACTAAAGAGTAAATTTATTCATTAAAATTGTCATTAGCTTCAGCCACAGTCTCCATACGGTTTAAAAATCTCCTGCATCTCTTCTTGACAGTCTCCTTGATTAAGTTGGTAAATGCTGCCATAATCTTTGCCTTCAATTCATCTTTGGTGCTACAAGTAGTTTTCTTGGTCTGTCGCTCAACTGTATCCAACACATAATTATCAAAGTGCTGCAGTCTGGAGAGTTAGGTGGCCAGGGTGATGTGGTCATAGAAATTATCTAACACTCATGACTGGGATCTCCTGCTTTTGTGGCATAGTGCAAAGTCATGTTGCCTGACATTGGTTTTTCCAGCAGCCACCCTCTTGACTTGGGCAGCATTACCTCCTCAAATCACTTAATGTAGGTCTCTGTGTTGAATCTGAGGTCCTGTGAGAAGATGAATGGAGGCATAATGCCACCATCATTAATGATCACACCAAATAACATGATGTTGACTGGATATTAAAATTATACATTTTGTTTCAACATTGAAAGAACAATGTCACATCAGGTAATGATGAGACATTGTTTTTTTCAATGTTGAAACAAAATGTACAATTTTGTAGTAGTTTGTACATGTTCTAAAGTAATAATTAATAATAAATATTCATTGTTCTATTTTTATATTGAGCACTGTTTTGAATTAATGTTGTGAATGTTGCAATTATTTTCTTCGTTCCTTATACATTTTGAGATATATATATATATATATATATATATATATATATATATATATACACACACACACACACTGTTTGCTTTGCTGTTTCAGCAAGAGTAAAAGGTGGGATAAATTGGTTCATAATGTGCATTTTTTTTCCATGGCCCTATTGGGTATACCTGTATGCACAGTTGTCGTCTTAACACTGATCTGACTAACTCAGTGACATGTTAATGTAACAGGAAGAGGGGGAAGAGAGACAAAGCTGCCCAAAAGGAAACAGAAAGAGAGAGAGAGAGTAAGAGGGGAGAGGGAAAGAGACACATTTACCTACACAGGACATACATATGAAAATAATAAGCCTACTGAATGGTAAATTAGCTGCGCCTCAGCCGGAAATTCATACCCCATTAAACTTTACCCATGAGTAAAATGGCCAATAGTTTCTAAGAGCATGACTTTAAAAAGCTTTCATCATTCGCCTTATTGAGAGAACCTGCAGAGAAATAAGATATAAAAGGATTTCTCAAGCAGAAATCCGTGTAAATCAGGCATTTTGTTTCCCTTCAGTAACTTGTCGCAGGCTTTTTGGATCAATTGCTCCAAAAGAAGTTGAAATCATTTTAGGTTTTGGCTGTGAAGAGAGTTACATGTATTTTTAGTCACACCTGTTACTTCCCTTTACCAATTATAAACGGAAGTGGATAAATCATCTAGACAATATTTCTTGCCAGAATCTATCTTTCATATAAGCCTACCATTCATCCTTGCATTGAATATTACTGCCACATCTGGTCTGGTGCTTCTGCTATGCATTTACTGTACTAGACTGGTAGCTAAGTCTCATCATTTTAAAGTTAAAATTGCTAGATGTAACCGTAAGTTCTTTTGTTACTTGTGGAACTCTTTTCCCAACTTTTCACTTTCCAGTCAACTTTATCCATCAAATATTTTAATGCAATGTCACTCTTTTTCTTCCCACAATTCTTGCTCTTTTATTGCTCTCTCTCTCCTTATTGTTTTATTGTTTTTTTTTTATATTGTTTCACACTCAGTAACTATTTGCATCTTAGTAGCTTTATTGCCTTGCTTGGGGTGAAATGATGAAAAACAAAAAATCCTAACCATTTCTTTGAAATATAATTCCATAATATACTACATTTTACCATAAAACAAACCAAATGTATTTCTATATTTTTATCTGTAACTCACTTCTTGCTTTACTGTGTCATCACCCTTGCACTGGTGACATCATCCAGTTGTGTCCTTGTGGTAATAACAGTCCAAGGCTTATGAAGCCCAAGGTTGTGAAAAACAGGCAGCAATAATAAACAAAAACATATATATTTCAAGGCTCACACGTAAAAACCTAATAATAGTGTGTACTTTTTTTTGTTATTGTTCATCTAATACAAGGCCCAAGCTAGAGTGAGACTGCAAGGAAAGGGTAAGTATGAGGATGTGTAGGATAGATATCAGTTGACTCTTTACTTAAAGACACCTTGATTCTATTTTTCAGGGAAGCATTCTCTCTCTCAAGATAGAGAGAGTTTGTTCCCCAAAGTAACTGTTCTGAGGAAGATGCTGTCTGAGTGGAATCTACTTTTTATCAAGAGGAACACAAAGGGAATGGAAATGGTTTGCCTCCATCAACATGGTATAGCTGGTCCTGGCTGAAAAGTTTTAAGATGGTGGCACTAATGAATGTAACTTGTCCAAACATCTGCCATAGTAATTGTGATATGATAGTAAAAGGCTAGTAATATTTAATCTGTGGGATAAAGGTTGCAGGGTGGAGAAGAATTCATCACCCACCAGGCCGTGTAGACATTTTGGAACTCTTAGTTATTATTAATGTTATTATTAATGTTAGTTTAATATCAAAAGTAATTATGAATAGTATTTTTTTTTATTTATTGATAAATCACCCAATACAAAGTTCAAAAACCAGTCAAAGTAGTATAATTCAAGCAAGAGGGAATAGGGAAGTAAGAGAGTATTATTAGGGTGAATTAGGATAGATATTGATGGAACACTGGACTTAAACAGATCAAGACTGTAATTCTCTCGGAAGTTTGTTCAACAAAGTAACTTTTGGAAAAGAAGCTGTCTGAGTGGAACACAAAGGGAAGGGGGATGGTTTGCAATCATGAATATAGCATGGCAGGTATTAGCAGTGAAAGGCTGACAAAGTCTTTTCTGTAGGATAAGGGTTGCAGAGTGGAGAATAATTCCATCATTTGACAGAATTTGTACACTAATATTAATGACCAGAGTGAATTTATATTTTTTGTTTTTTCTGTATACTTAGGTGCCTAATACTAGGGGGTGTCTTAATCAAAACTGGCTTTTGAAATTTTTCTTGGTATGCAATAAAGAGGGTATTAGTATGAATGGGAGGATTAAGAAATCATTTAAAATTGCAAAAAACATGAATTGGGTGATTTTAATAAACTTGGGTGGGAGTTGAAAATTTTTCTAAAAAACAATTTATTAGGCTCCTAAAAGCAAATGCTGAAATAAACAAAAATAAACAAGTAAACTCTGGATGTTCAACTTGGAGGTGAGCAGGCAAATGGCATTTCCATGACAACAGTGTCCTGCTGCTTTAACAGCATGGAAAAATTAATTTACAAATTGTTGTAATGGAATGTCCCACACTTCCTATCATCTATGTGAACTGACTATATTAGTAGCCAGATATAGTGAGCACAGGAGATACCCGTGACTTGCTTTGGCAATTACTAGCCTGCCACCAGATTCCCTTTCTTGCCGTAGTGTATTCTCTTTACAATAAACCTCTCATCTTTCATCAATGTTGCTGTTCTTTCATTCGAGTACCACCTTGTCTGTAACCTCTTTAAAGGATACAACACAAATACTCTACGATGCATGCAGCACTTTTATTTACGAAATAATCATAATAATCAAGGATGCAACATGTGGTTGGTTTCACAGGAAGTCTTATGTATTTGATAGAAAAACACTCAAAAAGAGTAGAAATTGCCTAATCCTTGCGATCGCTCTCATACAGACATTTGATTACTCCAATCATCTTCGTTTAGTGCAAAAGAAGAGGTGCTGCCACAAAGTTGGATTCCTAATCCCCAGTGTTAAGCTTCCCTCCTTGCTTTTCTGTGAAGTGCCCAAAGGCAGAAAAAGTACTGATATTCCACATCATATGAGAACACTGCAGAAGTTGAACAAATGCAATTTCTTGCTATTTATTGGCTCATTATCCATTACACATAAAAATGACAAAGAGGACAAAAGCATTGGGCATCCTAAATTGGGAACATAGGTAGTGAATCTTGTGAGTCCTAGAGTAATTTTACCAATCTTAATAGCAAAGAAGTTTCAGCCCTCAAAAGAAGTTTCCCAAGAAAATCATTTGAAGAAAACTTGATAGCATTCATACATTTCCCTCTTATATAACACAATATTCACCATACAATGCAAATAAGTAATATATGTTATTATGTCATATTAAAGAATTTGTAACCTGTAATATATAAAGTTATGAAACATAAGATGATTGGAAGTAATTCAATATGGATTCAGTGAGTAAAATATAGCAGGTATTACTTTGATCAAATGTTTCACGCTATACTCTTGCTCTCCTCTCACCTGCTTCAGACAGGTGAATAAGCAGAAGACATTCAAGATATGTAAAAAATGTTGGAAAGCCTAAATGAACCCACAGTTTTACCTTTAACCTTTTTGAAATATTCCTTAACAGTAACACCTGGTCTACTATTCATTAGTGGCTTTGTTGTTATAAAAGTATTGGCCTACTTTCTTTATGCTTAAGGTTAGGGAAGGGTTCTGAGATGTCTTATATTATCATAATAATGACTTTTAATCAGCATTTTTTTTTAAGCAGATTTCATATTTAAGTATGTGTTTTTGAAAAGTTCACTGACAATATCCAATGAAGGGTGTAGAAATTGAGGGAGAGTTAAAGAAAGAAATAACAAATTATTAGGTTTGGTCTATAGTTGCTGCCTTAGACAGAATATCAAACATTAAGTTTTACATTGTAAATCTAAAAAAAAAAAAAACTGAAAAAAAATAAATACAGAAAGAAATGATGTTATTTCATTTCCATATATTTTTAAGATTATCTTTATCTTGGTTATTTTAAATTCAATGTTTCCACAAAGAAAACAAAAAGTACTTAATAGCTTCTAAAGATATACATATGTGTAAAAACTTTATAGCATATCTGTAAAAGGACAATATTAATAAAAACAAAAGGAAAACTTATTTTAATCAAAGCCTTTTGCTTGTATTTGCCTTCATAAAGTTCCTCAGAGGATGAAATGAGTCGGTTAAAATAAATTTTCCTTTTGTCTTTATTCACACATACATGCACACATATATGTGTATGTGTGTGTGTGTGTGTAACATATGAAGGTCAGAAAATATTTTGGGTGACATTTATATATCTCAAGTCCTGTACACATCAAGTGCAGAATATGAAGCAACAGCCTCAAAACATTAGTGGTGGTTTCCATTGCAAATATGTTTTTCACAGGATGGAGTTGTTATCTCCATGCCCAACCGGTCTTGAATTCAGAGTTGTTCTTTCTCCTAGACTGGTTGCCAACCAAGCCCAGTTGTTGGCTCTACTATTTAGCCCATAACTCAAAGATGGAAAAAAAGTTGTATTCATAACTGTCCCAATAGTATTTGCATGAAAGTGAATGCAATGAAATCAATAGTAGTTTCAACTCAGATCATTAATTCCTTATCCATATACATATGCACTAATAATAAATATACATTTTATTCCACAGTAATTGATACAACTCTCTTGTGCCAAACATGCGGAACAAAATATGTATTTATTAATAGTACAAATTTTAGCTCTCTTATTTTATATAGGGCACCATTTTATTACCACCAATAGTTTACTGTCCAATATCATTTTAAATATTTTTAGTGGATACTCATTTTGAGTAGGCACACCTTAGTTTTTTAAACATTAAATTTATTTCTGTCTACCACCTGGATAATCAAAAAATAATGTACATTTTTTTTTAATAAGATTTCTCAAATATTCAGACAAAAGCAAAAATACTGCTTAATAAATAAATGGAGCATCTAATAAAATATGAGTAGACATTAAAAATGATTTTTGAAGTGATGAAAATCTGTCAGACTGATAGATAAAAATCCACTACCTTAGAAAATTATATACAAATATTGATTTTTTAATTACTTTGTTTTTGGTCATAATAAAATTAGACCAGTGCACATTTGTATTAAAATCTGTTCAATACAATTATATTGTAGAACTTTTGAATATTTTACATTTGTAAACGAGTTATTATATGACCTAGGTTTCTACCATGTGGTGTCTTCAGGTAATTTGCAATAACTGATTTTACTGTTTACCATATTTTTTAAGAATGCTCAGGTAATGGTGGTTTTTTTGAACGCTCATGTGACGAAGAATTTTTAAAATTACAAGAAATTATAACGTTTCATCCATGGTTGTACGACCCTAATAGGTATTTTTTTTAGTATGGTTACACTTAGTCATTTTTTCTGTTCTTTCATTCAATAGTTTATTTTTGTTTGGGAATAGCATAATTGCTAACTTTTCTTCCTGGTTCAGTTTACATATCTTGTCACCGTTGTAAGGCTTGGATGTTTTCACTATACTCCATGTTATGTCTGGGTTTTTTCCATATTTTGATTTTAATTTCCACAAGCGGCTAGCCAATTTTGTACACTTTTTTTAAGTTTTCTATTTTGAATGTAGACTTGTGATTGAACCTCCTGGTCTTAAAAGTGTCTTTGGTGGATCATAGATATATTTTATTTTGTCCATTTAAGTCATGTATAAAAGTAATAAAACAGGATTTGCTAAAATATGACCAAATGACCATACATCAGAATATTTTGGATCAAGAACTTTTCAACATCTCCTTATAAACAAACACACATTCATACTAGCTTCCATATAATTTACAGCATTGATAAGCATACAATTGCACAACTGGGAGATGATATGGATCTCTTATGATTAATCTTATGGTTAATCAAAAACTCAAATGTTAAATAACCTATATTTTGTTGAAAGAGTCAGCAGTAATTGATTTTATGGAAATTCAAATCTCTTGCAGATTTGGAGTCTGTTAATAGACAGTGCATTTGTATAGTTCAATGGTTAACAAACTGGTCTTATAGACAATTGCCTAAGAATGATCTTCAATTACAATCTTGCATCAGACTAAGCTTAAAGAGTTACTGACCTTGTCTAGAATACCATTGTGCAGCAAGATATTTCCTCATCAGTCTTCAGTCACTTTCCAGCCACCATAAGGTTGCCTCCCTGTGCCTTTACTACAAATAATTTCACAGTAATTATTTAGATGAGAGTTTCACTATGGTACCTAGACTTTTTGTATTTAAGTGCAATACTAGACTGGCATCAATTTACTGTAGTGCAAGCCAGATGTAACCATAAATTCTACGCTAACAGTTACTTTTTTTGCATTTCTCACTTGCAGAACTCTCTTCCAGCTTCATGCTTTCCAACCAACTTTTATCTGCAAAAATTTAAATGAAATATTAACTGCTTTTTACTGCCCCCCCCCCCGATTACTCTTCCTGCTCATTATTAATGTTTCTGCTCTTAATGCTTTTGCACCCTGTAACCTTCTTGTGTCAGTGGTTTTACTGCCTTGTAATGTTGATTAAAAAAGAAAATAGAAGATGTCCAACATTCGTGCCAGACAACATTAAATGTATCATGCATCTTGCTTTGAATAATAATTAGTGACAGTCTTTCATGCCATTAATTCTAGAGAGTTAGTTTGACCCTGACTCTGTGCCCTATTTGTAGCCTTGTGTCAGACTAACATAAGTAAATAGGGTTAAAAACTACTAATAAATTTAATAGTTTTTAACCACTGTATACTAAATTTGCCTCTATAAGGTTTCAAAAATGAAAGAAAATCTATTTTTTGAAAGCTACTCTTTTAGGAGGCATTTCAAAATTATGCAAATTAACTCTTCTTAGCTAATTAAATATTCAAAATGGCTGCAACCATGATTTACAAGTTTAGAACAATCTCCTCTTCCCAAGTTTTACATTATAGAAATTAAATTTCCGTGGGAATGCAAGGGAGCATTTGGTTGCAAGAGATCATATGACAGAACAAAAAAAAAACAAGGAGAAGGAAGAAGAAGAGGGGGAGGTTTCGTTGCAGAAATGTGAATCCAATGAGAAACGATTTTGCTTTGAATGTGTACTGCACTGTGTATCCATGGCTAAGAGGTTAATACTTCATGAAAAAAAATAGTTTTATCACTTTCAAGAAATTATATAACTTATTACACAAGTTAAATATAACTTTATCTTGCTAATATTACAATTTTACTATCCCCCACTCTGATATTGATGAGAAGTTTAAAAATTTCCAGGCCAACCTGGTTTCCAAAACCAGTACCTCAATGATCTGACATCAGAACTGAAAGCTTAAGCACCTCCTTGTAAACAAAGTTTCTTTTGCCTTTAAATAAGAAATATATATATATATATTAATAATAAAGTTTAATTTAGAAACAATTTATGATGAGAGATTAATAACAATAACTGATAACAAAATAGGATCATTGTAATAATTTAGTTTATCAAAAATTCTAATAACCTCAGCAGACAATGTTTTTTTTCTTTCTTTATTTTCTTTGCATCTTTTCACTTAAAAGAAGTACTTTTATTATTTCTCTATGTCATATCTGAATTGTTAGTTTTATTACTGTGGGGTCATTAAATAAAACTTAAAATTTGTTTGCTTTGAAGTTTGTTTGTAACAAACTACAAACAAAAATTATAAATGGAAACAGCCAAAATATTAATGTTTCTGTTATAGGAAATAATGTATCTGATGAACCTGACCCTGATGATTGGAACTGAACTAGTTTTTTGAAATATCTTATTTGTTTTCTAAACAGAAATCAATCAATAAATCAAATCTTTAACTAGAACAAGATAAATCTTATTAATAAGACTACATTTGTATTCTCTTAAAATCCACATAAAACAAAATGCATATCCATAAAGAGATAAGATGTAGGATTTGCATTGTGAACTTATTCCTGGTGTGGATATAGGCATTGTTTAGTTCCAGTGACTAGACCCAAAGTGTTGTGAGTTTAATACCAGGCTACAGAAGTGGTGAAAAAATAACTTAGAGAGTCAGGTTAAAGGGAGATAGCTTATGACTACCAGAATCAGCTTTGAACAAAGAATGAGAATGATAAACCCCGGGGATCATAATAAAAGGTTTAGTTCAAAATTCCTAACACCTGAAGAAAGCTAAAGTATACAATGGCTGAAAAAATTGCAACGAACATGAGGACAATAGTCCAAATAATGTAAATAGTGTTCCCTTAATTCAAATAGAAGAGCCAGTGTATATATAAATGTCATTTTTATGGGCATTATACTTGTCTATGTAAGGTTAATGCTAAAATCTTACAGTAGTTTGTGATAAATGTTTAATTCATATCAATTCATTTATTCAATCACAAAAGGATCTCCTGAAACCAACTTTCTCATCTTACACCACCTCTCAATTTAAACTAAATGGTACAGGACCTATTTTCTATTTAATAACATTCTACATTTTAATTCTCATTCTGAAAAAGCTACATCATTATTAATGTAATACATTGATTGATGGCTATGACTTCAATAGGGAAAGTTTCAAAATAAGCATAAAAAAATTTAATAAAAAGCTGTATATAAATTTTGTTTATACCTCAGCAGTTCAGTTTGATACAATGATATGCCAAAAAATTCATATAGGATACTTTCTAGCCTGGCAAAGAGAAGCTCAATGTAGCATCAATTCCACAAGTCATTAGAAGGATCTCTAGAGAAAAGTCAAGCCTTACTGTCTTGATAGTTGTCTACAACTTGAACAAGAATCTCAGTTTCCTGCCAAAGAGTTACTCTTGGGACTTCTTATCTTATCTTAGCATTACTTCCACTTTTCATATCACTATCAAGTATTCTTTTGGGATTGCCATCAGCTGCCTTATTGCATTCTCCTTAATCTTGTTCATGAGCTAAAAGAAGAGATTTAAAACTTTGTGAAAAGCCTCACAAAGTCTCAAGAAACCAAATCTGAAGAAAACTGACAAATTTAGGTAAAGTGATAATTTGCACCCCACAGCAAAAAAAAAAAAATAAAATAAAAAAAAAACACACAAAGATAGGAATTAAAAGCTAGGAATCACTGTCAAGATATGCAAAACATCTGGATACTTTTCAGACAGTGAAATCTCCAAATTGTTTCCGAGTTCACATACTGGTAATTCATTTCCTTTGACTGCAGCATGTATGTATTCATTATTTTTGTTGTAAACATTGATTACTTTCAAAAGATAAAGTAAGTTTGAAGCATCAGTAACAGTTCACATAGAAAGGAATGGTGCGTGATTTTATCTCAGGCTTAATTAAGTGTCTCATTTTTTTTATGACCAGTGATAAGATCTATTAAATAGGGTTTTCAAAGCAGCCATCCATTTTTTTTTTTTAATACTTTCACCCTATGCAAGGCAGGACTGCTCCTGGTGTGCAGGGGTTACAGAGAGAGAAAAAAAAACAGTACAGGGGATGCTGAAAAAAGGATGGGAGATGGATGGGATTTAGGGAGATGGATAAAATAACATAAATAACATCTTGTGGCGTTAAGTGATAACAAACTAGACATTGAATATGTACAGCTACAGATTTATATTAACTGTCACATTGAAGGGGAGTTCTTAACTGCCATTGGTGAAGGGCACCACACTATCCCTCAAAGTAGTGCTGGGTTGCTAATTACTGGGTGAAAACAGTCTGTCACGGTTGTCTTGATGCTACCTGTTAGAGTTACCAGTTATGCATCATAACATTGAGATGGTCAGAGGAATGGTAGATGAATAAAAATTCTCACTAGTTCAAAGGAAAAGCTGATCTGTTCATTTGAGATATCAGAAGTGGCAGAAGTTGTCCACAACTGTTATCTCCCAAAACACACAGACCTTACAAGAGAATCGGTAACAAGGTTCAAGTCTTCACTTCTGGTCTTTAAATTTATTTCCACCTTTCATTTTTTGTGAACACGCTGTGTGCTTATTCTGGTTTTTGTGCACACCTACATGAACCAGAAAAAAAGTGTTACAATGCGAGACAGTTATTGTCAGGTCGATGAAAGCTTATAGAGGGACCTGTTGCATGCTTTCACCAAGATTTTGTCTAAGTTTCACTCACTGAAACACCCTAAAAATTTTCCTTTATTATCTGTAGTTGGACTATTATCCTTGCCTTTGTTATGATCACAGTGTTTCAACTGTTCTATCATCCAGCATTCTTCAGGAAATTTTAAACTGACCCCTTCATTCAATTTATATAGCTAGATTGTTCTCATTCCATTATCCATTGATAAGAATATCTTGTCTTGATTAACTGTTCAGTTATTGCTCATCCTGTTTATGATAAGTTAGTCAGTATGTAGTACTGGGCTCAAAGATTGAACTCTCAATTATTTCATCAAACCAGAGTATTAAGGATATACTTAGGCTCAGTGGAAATAAGATAAGCAATAATTGAACCATTAATCAAGTTAAGATATCTTTGGATGCAAATAGTGGAATGAGAACACTTGAACAATCTACTCCTGTAGACTGAATAAAGGGTTTTGTTTGAAATTCTAGGCTTGACAGACACTTGAAGAAGGCTGGAGAACAAAATGTTTGAAATGTTGTGATTCTAAGTAGGCATTAATCTGATTTTAAATAATGAGAAATCCTCATTCCAGAAATTCAGACAAAAAAAAGATTTTTATCATAGTTTTGTTTATAAATGCCTAAATTTAAAATTAAACTTATACATATTTGCTATGAAATTGAGTATCATGCAAGGCCTGACTTCATACAATGGTGTCTCAATACAGACTGAATAACTTTGGGGATTTATTCATATGTGTGCAGTAATGGCTTTTTGGTTGATTGCTTGACAACATCCTAGCCACACAACCAGTTTTGTAGATATTAAATAAAATACCTGAATATTTTTCCAACAGACCATGTACTGCTCAGTTATTACAACAGGTGGCTGCTAATTAGATAAGTCATTTACTATAAAATCAATTCTAGTTTTGGTGTAAAAATTGCAGGGTATACACACACACTGCTCGAATACAAAACAGAAAGCATTACAACCTTGCGTAACTTATGTTGACTGGACAAGTCAGGATTTATCGTTATTATTGATGAACAAGTTCAATGATCCTGATAATTTTGAACAATCACAAGGGGCAAATAAGCAATGCAGGGGGTGAGGAAGCAATCTTAACATACCTGAGACAACCTAACAAATAGAATAATTTGATAAACTTATCAACTAGAGTACATGTAGATAAAAAGTTTTCTAACATACAAAGGATGCTGCAAAAATAATGCACCCTATTTCCATGAAAGCTATAACAGATATAGATTGAACAATAACATCATTTGCAGCTACAGAACACTTGGTCCTTACGTATTATCGGGAGGACCTTTGTGGCCCGCTTATAACACTAAGGAACTGGAAAAATCAGGCTTTCATCACCTCAACGTCAACCACAAGTACAACTTTGTGGATTCGAACACCGGGGCTCATACGCAGACAGTGGAACGCCTATGGGGATCGACAAAGTGGCGAAACAAGAAGCACTGTGGCACTGCACGTCACCATTTGGAGTCGTATTTGGCCGAATTCATGTGGCGGAAGCATGTTGCCTGTACTGATGTCTTTGAGTCACTTTTGGAAGCAATTGCGACGTTCTGGCCTCCTGAATTACAAATGTAATGTTATTTTATTGTTTTAACCGTTTCAATAAATAATTTACTTTAATTTTTGAGTCGTTTTTTTAAAGGTCCTCCCGATAATACGTAAGCACCGAACACTTTTTATATAGAAACCATCATTGGTTATGCATTTTCAAAGCACTCTTTATTTCATGGGACAACAGTTGTGTAGAGATATCAGGAGGGCAACCAATTTCACACATCTATTGCCACTGTTGAAATTTTTTTATATAATTATTCACCCCAAGCAAAGTAGAAATGCCACTGGTATGCAGGGTGTTACAGTGAGAGAATATAAAAGATACAGGGGATGTCAAAGAAAGAATAAAAGATGGATGAGAATCAAGTAGATAAAAGATGGCAATTGACATTGCATTTGAACTTTTAGAGATTGTAGCTATTGGGATGTCAAAGAAAGAATAAAAGATGGATGAGAATCAAATAGATAAAAGATGGCAATTGACATTGCATTTGAACTTTTAGAGATTGTAGCTATCAAGAAAGAAAGCAAATGGAAGTGAGTTCCACAAATGAGAAGTGTGAGAAAAGAAACTGTGAGAATAAAAGAGACAGTTAAATTTAACTATTTCTACAGAAAAAGAGTGAGACCTTGATGCCAATCTAGTGGCATGAGTGAATACATATGCTCGAGGTACCAGATAAAAAAAACTAGTTAGAGCAGTTGTCATGAAAATACTTGTGGAAAAGACAGAGGAAAGCCACATCACATTAGTGAGAAAGTGACTGAAGGTCAGCTGCCAAGTCAGGATCAATTATATTGCAGATCTTCCTTTAGATTTTGTCGAGAACCTCAAGCACCCAAACAGATATGGTAACAGTATTCAATGCACAGGTAAATGGTAGATTTATGAATGTGGAAAATGGATTCTGACAAGAAAAACTTCCTGGCCCAATGCAGTGAACTAAACTTTCTAGCAGTAGATGCAGCTATGGATTCAATGTAGGCATTTCAGAAAGTGAGGCCAAAGAGGTGCAGTGCATTACTCCCTAGGAGACTAGCATTATCCACAATTTAACTGTGTTCACAACCACTGTTAGGTTTCAGTTATTTAACCTTTAGCACTCTGCATTTTTTTTACTTCTGTTTCAATTGCATTCTTTTTTAAGGTTTATCCTTACTCTTAATTCAACTCCAAGTTGTTTTCTGTTGCTATAGCAGGATATGACAACACATCTCTGAAATTCAAACACACTATTGTTCAGAGTTCCTTCAGTAGCAGGATAAACTTTTTGTGCAGCAAATAAAGTCTCATAAAGGTTAATATGTATCAATGAATAAATTTTCTTCTGCATTGTAGACTCCAATGATGCATTTCTACTCTGTATGCTTTTTTATGCTGGTTCACACTCCACCCACGTCTATTGAACAGGTGAAGAGGCTCATCCCTTGTTTCCTGTTTAGGATGCGGTTTCCGGTTTTCTCTTTTCCAATCTTTTCACTCTTACATAGCCCCCTGCGCATCAGTGGTGTTATCGCCTTGCTTGGGGTGAGATGATTAAAAAAAAAAAAAAAAAAAAAAAAAAATGTGGTTTTTGACTGGCTACCACTAAGCTGTATTATCTATCAAGGCAAAAAAAAAAAAAAAAAAAAAAAAAAAAATGATCATTAGAAGGTTCAACCTATAGAGCTATACCATTAATGCTGGCCTCTTATGATGTGGGTGAACATAAGATGGGTAGCAATAGTTTCAGAGTTATGACTCTATAAGTTATTTTCTTCTATGTCTACCTTAGGGGGATGGCTAGTGTAGTGAATTAGAATCTCACAATCTTTCCTTTAGAGAGCCATATCAGATGTGTGTGTATGTGTATTAGAGTTATGACTTTTATAACCTTGTTTTCCAATGAATGATAAAAAATGATTAATTACTTTTAGTTCTTGAAAAAGGTCACCCCTCAAATAAAACTGATTTTAACATATACACAATAAGAGTAAAAAAAAAATTTCAAAAGCTGTATTTTTCACCTTGCTAATGACTACCATGGAGAGTACATATATGCATTTTTAAGACATTTAACAGCTTATAGCTATAGAATAACATACAAACTTACAAATAAACAAAAAACAGGTTCTAGAAGGCTGCAGAAAGTCATCAAACTACTATATATATGATTTTAAAAATTTCATGTCGAAAGGAGGGTGCATTTTTTTGAAAAGAAAAAGAATTAAACCCTTCTTCAGTATTTTTTTTTAACAAAATTTCATTGAATTACAATAAAGGAAATTAATTATTTACAAAGAGTCAAAACATGAATGTATATATTGATAGTCAGTTGTGCTTTGATAATGCTTATAAAAAAAAGAAATGGAACAAAAAAAAACAAAATTAACATTTTCAACATCCAATTGATTTTATTTATCTCATCCTAGATATTGTGGATATTTAATATCAATCATTTATATCGATACTGATTTAAATATAAAATAATTAGAACTAATCCAAAACAATTTGTTAATTGCTCTTGAGGGAGGATGTAAAAATTCATATAAATATATACCTTTTCAGTTTTGACATTTCAAAGAAGAATCTTTTTTGAAAGAATTTTTATTAGAATGATTTTTTAAAAAGGAAGTTTATCTTCTCAAAAGATTTTTCACTTGTTGACAGTTTGGTTAACAATTTATTAGTTTCTGTAGTTAAATGTTTTGAGTTATCCTGCCTTAATAACAAGGCAGACAAAAGGAAAATATTTTATTATTGTTCATCATCATAGTGAATGTCTTTTTTTTTTTACACATTTTACATTGAAATTTAGGGTTTTTGTTGTTTTTGTCTGAAGCTTTTTCAATATATGAGATAAGAGAGGTGACATCATTTCTTTTCCCACATTCTCACTGTAAAAAAAAAAAAAAAAAATTCCTTTTACCGTTGTTGAATAATATTATTGATTGCAGACTAGTCACCATACAGTATTGATTTCTATGTACATACTGTTTATATATATATATATATATATATATATGTCATCCGCAGACAGATGTGTTTTACTGTATCATCACTACAGTTAGACATCGGATTGCTTTTTACCCAGGATTGAAACTCGACCAAATTGATGTCAGTCAGCGATTCTACTTCTGAGCTATGGGCACTCAGTAGAAGGAGGCCATGTATTCATATGCCAGTAGTTAGAGTGTTCAAATTCATTACTGAATGAACAATGCATAGATGCTAAAGTAGCGACTGTTTTTTCATATATATATATATATGAATATATGAAGGAAAATAGCTTTGTGTTAATACCCATACAACCACTATTAAGATAGCTAATATGAGCTGAAAGCTTAGATCAAGGACCAGTGTAAAAAAAAATCCCAATATTGTACATTTTTTTGGGTATATCATTTTCATTCCATGTGAAATGCCACTTATGGTAGCCATGTAGTTATTTCCTTTTCATTTAACTAATTTATTTGTTCACCACTGCCTGGTATTGATACTCACAACTTTTTGGGTCAAGTTACTGGAACTAGCAGCCAATGTCTATAGCCACTGAGCCATGTGTCCTTGAGGATAACAGCATGTGAATTTCAGGGACTTATAAACCTAATTTTTCAGTAACCATTTTTACCAGAGTAATCTTTAGCGCTAATGATTTTTTCTAGCACTTTGTATTACTGGTTCCCATATTGTATTCATCTCTATGCTTAGTCAGCTTAGGAGATTTTTATAGTCTAGCATAAACACCAATTCCTTAAGTCTAAGTAGTTTCCAGTAGTGTTCTGTATCAGTTATTTAAAATTCATCCTATAGGGGGTGATGATCCTCTTTTTCCCCTCCATATGTGGGCAGCTACGAGTGATTTTTCTGTCTCCCTTTGTGTTTCAACCTTGCAATGTTCTTGTAGCCTTACCTTAAGAGGGTGGTCCGTTTCTCTTTTATATTTCTTTTCACAGCTACATAGAAGGGTGTACATACAATCCTTAGTCATTTTCTCCTCTATTGGGGTTCTTATTCAGGAGAGATACCTACAAAGTGAAAAACTACTTCTGAAGGTTGTCCTGAAGTTATATGCATCACAGATCCTTCACACAGAGTAGACTGACCAAGGCTGTTTTCTGAGAGTTGTTATCCTCATACACCCTCCTTTCCATGTTCATTGGAGCTGTTGTCATGTACCCAGAACAATTGTTACATTGTAGGGCACTGTTTATACTGACCGTTTTCTCTTTTTATGTCTCTGGGTCACTGCTTATGAGTTTTGCTTGATGTTGCAGGCAGTGGACAACCCCTTTCTTTCCATTGTATGGGTGGTAGGAATTGATGTTGAGGTATTGTTTGGTGTACGTTGTCTTACATCATACAAACATCTTGAACTCCCTCTCTGTTTGAGATATTTTTACATCCACAACCTAGGTTTCAACCTTTCAGCATCTTCAGGCAATTTACAATAACTGATTTTTCCATTTTTCAAACACACGCAAAAGGATTTATTTTATTTTTACAAACGCATGACCAGAATTTTCAAACTACCAAAACTTTTCAAAATTAGGGAGGAGTTTTTCAAGGATCTCACAACATTTTCATCCATGTTTGTATGATCCTAGTATGTATTTATACTATGGCTAAAACATTGTAAACATGACAATAAAGATGAGGACAATAGTCCAAACAATGTAAATATTACCTCATCTCAGAAGTATAGACAAATAGACAAAAACTATGATGGGGCAGAGGTGGCCATTTTGTTTTTGTTTTTTTTATGTCTCCATTGAATGTTTCAGTGGATTATGTAACATTTAAATTTTTTTTTTTAAGTTGTATCAATTTTCTATTTATATTAGCATAGAAAAAAAAATGTCATGAGGATTATCTATGTACAGCATAGCACTTCTACTTACGATTAGAACATTTATGACCTCCACCTAGGACCTGTACACAGTGAAGTGTTTATATTTAACGGCAAATTATGCAGCACTTATTTTGATTATCTGCATTAGGTAAAATGGTTACTTCTTCACTACTTATATAAATGTAAAAATAATTTTAGTTATAACTGACAGATGGTGATGAAAGGGGACTACAGATTATTCACAGCTACTTTCATATTATTTCAAAAATATACTGATTACTGTTGACATCATATGTCAATTATTGTAAGAAAACTCGGATAAGTAACCAAGTAACTGTTTTATCTGAATATTGGTATAGTTTATAGTTAACTGATGCATGTATCTCCATTGGAAGAGGTCAAGACTTGGAACACAGAAGTAAAATGGATTTTTGTGTGAAAACTGTTCTATGAAAGTATTTTTTTTTTTTTGCTGACATTAATAATAAAACAAATTATAGTCTTACACTAAATGCTTATAAATGGTAATTGTTAATATAAAAGTAAAAATGTGCATAACAGGTGAGAGAACTATTAATTATATATTTATTTTTTTATATTATTTTATGGATATTATTCTGTGTATAAATTTTATGGAGTTCTGGGTATCTATCCAAGTTCTCATTACAGAGGCAGGATGTGACACAAGGTCAAGTTACCATGAGGCTTTTGAGTGCATACACATGGGCAACATTTTCTCAGCTTCTGCACATGCAGGATCAGGCTCTTATCTATTTTTTTCTAGTTGAGCCTGTCTGCAGATATAGACCTAATGACAGAGTCTGACATTACAGTGATATATATATATATATATATTTTGTTATTAAAATGGTTTATAAAAGCGTAATATCACTACACAAACATTTTCATATTTCAGAACAAAACTGTTCCTCTAGATATCACCTGAAGAGAAAAAGTTTTGTTCTGAAACATGAAAATTTTTGTGTAATGATATTATGCTTTGGTAAACCATTGTAATAACAAAATTACAATATTATGCTCTACTCTTATAAAAGTAAATGCTTGAACTGTGGGTTTTTAATCTACGTATTCTTTCACTTTTTGTAGTGTGTGTGTGAACATTTTTATGTCCAGATTGTTAGTCTTAACTAATCAAAATAATGCAATGTAATTATTTTACATCTAAAACCTCAAGAACTGACAAAACAAGTCAACCATCCGTCCGTGCATGGAGTACTGCTGCCATTTATGGTCAGGTGCCCCTGCCGTTCTCCTCAGTGTTCTTGACAAGCTCCAAAGGAGAGTCTGTAATGTGATAGGTACTGATCTGGCGACTCGACTGCAGCCACTTTCCCATCGTCGAAATGTGGCCTCCCTCTGTCTCTTCTATAAATATTTTCATGGCTTCTGCTTGGATGAGCTTAAGTCACTGATGCCTCCTCAACAGGTGTTTACCCGTGCAACCAGACTGGCAACTGGGTCCCACCTATTCACAGTCAGGTTAGCCAAATGCAGACGACAATTCTATTCCTGCAGCTTCCTCTCTTGCACTTCCCGCCTGTGGAACTCACTCCCGTATTCTTGCTTTCCTGACGGCTACAACCTCCAGAAATTTAAATGCAAAGTTAATACTCATCTACTAACCACTGGCCTCTAGCTCTCTCCCCTCCCTTGTATAACCTTCCCTTTCTCTCCTCCTATGTATCTGTCATCGCACCTTCTTTCTCAGCTTTCTATTGTTCCTTTCTAACTAGCTTGTACTCCTCACTCTTTTCTAATTAATCTTTTTACATTTATGTAACCCCCTGCACATCAGTGGCGTTTCCGCCTTGCTCGGGGTGAAATGATTAAAAAAAAAAAAAAAAAAAAAAAATCAACCCAATTAGTAATTGTTAATAGAAAGGTAATAATAATTTTAGAAAATCAAATACTACAGATTTTTCTATTGGAGCTATAGAATTAGTTACATTTTGTAGCAACATGGCTTTCTATTAATTGATATTTCTAATATATAGCTTTAATGGTTTTTAAATAAAAGAAAATTCTTTTTTGTAACAGTTTTGCTCTTATAAATATTTATACAATAAAAATAATTAAGATGCAGTGTGTAAAAAGGTTTTCACTCAGGTATTGATTTTTCATTAATTTGGCAATTTTTTCTGTTAACTTTTCCTTATTGACTGAAAATTAAAATAGGAAACAGAAAAGAAATTATTTCAACAAAGAAAAACATTTTACATCTATTATGCATTTATGTTGTGCGGATGCCTACAAATAAGAATGTAATTATATATGAAGGTTTTGTAATCACCTGTAGTAGCTACGCTTGATGACATGTTAAAGGAAGACATGTTGTTTTCAATGAAGCAAGAACAGGTTAGCCATGTATTTTTTTTTTTTTTTTTTTTTAATCATCTCACCCCAAGCAAGGCATTCCACTGCCACTATTGCGCATGGGGCTACATAGGGGAAGGTAAAGAGAAGGAGTGGATAGACATAGGGAATGTCAGGAGAAAGGTGATAGATGAGTAAGGATAGCAAGGATAAGTGTCGGGCAGATGGGAAGAGTGTTTGATAGAATGGGAGCAGGTTAGTGTGTTAGGAGGTGTCTATTGACCTTACATTTAAACTCCTGGAGATTGTAGCCGTCGGGGAAGCAATCGTTTGGAAGAGAATTCCACAGTTGGGAAGTGCGAGGAAAGAAACTGTTGGAGTAGAAGTTACGGCTGCATTTTATCGATTTCACTGTAAAAGGGTGGGATCTAGTTGCTAATCTAGTATCTCGTGCAAATTCGTATTTAGGGGGCACCAGTGATCTAAGTTCATCGGAGCAGAAGCCGTGAAAGTATTTATAGAAGAGACACAGCGAAGCCACGTCTCGCCGGTGGGAGAGAGACTGCAGGCGGTCTGCCAAGTCGGTATCTATCACATTACAGACCCTCCTCTGAACCTTATCGAGAAGCCCGAGGAGAACAGCAGGGGCACCCGACCAGATATGGCAGCAGTATTCAATGCACGGGCGGATGGTAGATTTGTAAATGTGCAGGATAGATTTAGACGGAAAAAACTTCCGGGCCCTACACAGAGAACCGACTTTCATAGCAGCGGATTTAGCAATGGATTCGATATAGTCATTCCATTTGAGGTCCGCTGAAAGTGTGAGACCAAGGAGGCGTAGTGTTTTACTCTCTGGGAGGCAAGCCTGGTCCATGCTAATGGGAGGTAGGTGAGATTGTCGATGATGGTTAATTGACAGTAGCTTCGTTTTAGAAGCATTAAAATTTACTAGCCATTTCTTACCCCAGTCCAATATGGATTGGAGGTCTTTTTCAATCTCGGCTGCAAGTTTAGCTTTGACGCCTACACCAGATTTTTGTTGGAGGCGAGAGTAAACTGTGGTGTCATCGGCGTACAAACCTATTTGGGTTCTTATGGAATCAGGGAGATCATTAATATATATCAGGAAGAGTGTAGGACCTAAGATGGAGCCTTGGGGGACACCTGCGTTTGTATGGTAGTTCTGAGAGGCATGTCCGTTTAATACCACTTTCATTGTGCGGTTAGAGAGGAATGACTGGATTAGTTCAAACAAATGTCCAGTTATACCATAGCTCCGCAGTTTACATAGAAGGCCAGCATGCCAAACTCTGTCGAACGCCTTAGATATATCCAATGCAACGGTTCGAGCTTCGCCATTCCTGTCGAGTGCCTGGTATATGTACTCGGTGATGGTCGTTAGCATATCAGCAGTAGACCTGGTGAAGCGGAAACCATATTGCTTGTCCGAGAGGAGCCTGTGTGCTGTGAGATGCTGAACCACCTCGGCGTTGATAATGGCTTCGAACACTTTGCCAAAGATCGGAAGAAGGCTGATAGGGCGGTAATTTGCAGGGTCAGAGGGTTCTCCAGTGTTTTTAAATATGGGAACTATAGAGGAAGATTTCCAACAGGCAGGAAAGCAGGAAGCAGATAGGCAGAGGTTGTAGAGCTTAGAAAGGATAGAGGAGAGTTCAGGGGCACATTTCTTTAAGACTATGGTTGGGATTCCGTCACCACCGCTCGCTTTGTGAGGGTCAAGTTTTAAGATTATCTTAGAGACAAGCGAAGGAGTAATGTGGACATCATTCAGTTGTGCCTCGGTTCTAGGTGAGAAATCGGGTGTAAAGACTCCAGACGAGTCCAGACTCGAATTGTTCGAGAATCTGCGGGCAAAACATTCAGCCTTATCTGCTGGGGAGGTGAGGACCTCAAATTTATTGATTAGCGGGGGTATTGTGGACTTGCTCTTGTTAAGTACTCTTTTACAGAGTCGCCAGTAGTCTTTAGAGCCGAATTTAGAGCATGCTATGCGTTGCTTCATTCTGGCAGCAAACAACATCTTAGCTTCGTTAAGTACCCTTTTACACTTATTACGAGCTGAAGTGAAAAGGCGCCTGTTTTCTTCCGACGCATAGTTACGATAAAGTCGGAAGAAATGATTCCGGTGGGCAATGGCAGCCGAACAAGCAGGTGAGAACCATGGAGACGAATGAGATTTAAGCTGGAATTTCCTAGCAGGGATGAAGGCATCAATGCCAGCCTTAACCCAGGAGGAGACCTCGGATGCACATTCTTCGATGGGAAGACTAAAGACGTTGTTCCAAGGGATGTCACAGAGGAAGTCTCGGAACGAATCCCAGTCTGCTCTTTGATAGCAGTATGATATTCTACTTGTCTGTGTTTCATGGGTCGGGCGGGAGTGGAGTGAAATATTGACGGACACTACAGTGTGGTCAGAGTTTCCAAGAGGGCAGAGTTGTCTGGTAGTGCAAGAGTCTGGGATGGAAGTGAAGCAGAGGTCTAGAAGTGAGTTGCTTCCGTTAGGGTTGTCGGAGAAACGCGTGGGGAAGTCCACTACTTGCGTAAGGGATTGGGTGATTGAAAAGTTCATGGTGTGGACACCAGCAGGGTCAGTGACAGCGTTCTTCAGCCACTTGGTGTGGTGGGCGTTAAAGTCACCAAACACGAATACATGGGCAGAGGGATGGGTAGAAATGGCTTTGTCAATATTGTCAGAAATGATGTCAAGTAACGAACAGTCAGGGGAGGAAGGAGAGCGGTACAGAAAGAAGAGATAGCTAATCGAGCTGAGAAGTGAGAGGCGGAAGCACATGAAAGAATGATCTAGGGATTCAAAAGATGACACCCTAGCTAAAGGAAGGTGTTCGCTGACATAGACACCAAGCCCATGCATATGAACATTGGAGTCCTTCCTGAAGAGGGGAAGGTAGCCAGGAACGCAGAACTCAGATGAGGGGATAGAAGGGTTAAGATTAGTTTCACATAGGGCTAATATATCAGGTGAGTTATTATGGAGGAAAGAATCTACGCTGGGGAAGTTGGTGCGGATGCCGCGAATGTTAGTGAAAGAGATGCAGACAGGTTAAGTATTAAGTATTAAGGTCAACAGCTATTTGTGCAAATGTCATTTCATCACAAGGTATATTAGAATTACCACAGCATCAAAGAATGGACAAAATTAATTTTGGTTAATTTTCCATCTATTTGAATATACATCTACGGATCAAGTTTAACATTGCCTCGCAGCTTTATATTCTGGTGATGAAAGCTTTGACTGGTTGGTTGAACTATTTTTGAAATGGGGAAATTTTGCTACTTGTTTATTCCTTTTCTTACATACTAGTTGCGAAAGCTTTCTGATTGGTTGGTTTGTCTGGGGATTTTTATTATACATTTATTTTTAAGAATGGTAAATTATTTTCATAAATTTATTTATTTTTCTATCACAATTCATAAAAGGTATGTTTTTAAGTGAAAAAATAATTAGAAACAAAAATCATATACTTAGCTTCTGAGTGGAAAGAATGTCAGAGAAAATAATATTTTAATTTTTTTTAATAATAAATAGTATTTTAAATTAGTTTATTAAAATATTTAATCACTATGAGACCAGTGTGGTTGAAACCTACCTAGGTAGCAAGTAAGTGGTTTGCATTTCATTCTTTGATGTATTGTTAGATCTGCATATTTTTCATTTGTTTTGATTGTGCAGTGAGTACTTTTTCAGATTCAACCAGCAACTATTTTACTGATGTGTATACACACACGTGTGTGTGTGTGTGTGTGTGTTGCCTAACGCTAACATTTTCCATAGATACTTTCATCTATGAATTTAAGTGCAGTATTAAATTGGTGACAAGATCTTATTTAACTGTTGAAATGACAAGATGTAACCATAAGTTCTTTGCTAAAAGTTTCTTCTCTTTCAATTCTTGCTTTCCAGTCATCAATAATTTAAATGCAATATCAATTGTTATTTTATGACCTCTAATTCCTGTTCTTTTATTATTTTCTTGCAGTGGTTTCTTTTGACTCATATTTTGGAGTAGATAGACTGAACTAACGCCTGGTTCACACTCCACCCACGTCTATTGAACAGGTGTAGAGGCTCATAAGAATTGGAGTAGATAGACTGAACTATCGCCCGGTTCACACTCCACCCATGTCTATTGAACAGGTGTAGAGGCTCATCCCTTGTTCCCTGTTTAGGATGTGGTTTCCGGCTTTCTCCTTTCCAATCTTTTCACTCTTACGTAGCCCCCTGCACACCAGTGGCCTTACTGCCTTGCCCGGGGTGATATGATTAAAAAAAAAAAAAATTCTCTCACACTTCGTAGCCCATACGTGTCTTTATTGACTTACTTGAGGTGAAATGATTACAAAAATAAAAAATAAAATATATTATTTATATGAAAGTATTTACTTCTTTTCTCAATGAATATTTTTCCTACCAAAAAATCCAATTTTTAATTTTTCCTTTCTTTTGTAGTGCCCTTTAACATCAGTAGCAGTTCTCAAATATAAAAAAATACAGTAACCCTAAAGCAAATCTCTCTCTTTTGGGTTTTCCTCTTTTGAGCTGGCGACACTGTAGCTAAAAGCTCACCAACACAGTAAGTCCCACTTGAAGATAGATATGAACATTTCATTTTATATGCAATTTACTTTTAACAAAAAAAAAAATTCTTGTTTTAAACTTTCCTGTTAATTTTGTTTTAATAAATGTTATCTTGCATTACAAATCAATTGGTCTGTTATTTTGTGCATGTACTCTTTTTCACCATTATTTCAGGCACTATAAAGTATTTCTGGAAGAAAAAAAAAGAAGCTTTTATGCAAAACAAGAACACATTATTTTTTCTTAAACTTCATATTAAAACTTCACACCGGTAAGGTTTCAGAAGTCTTAACTTAAGATTTTTCTTTAAAATAAATAAACTTATGCTACGTTCTGTAAGTATTACTTAAAGTAACTAGAGATATATTTTCCTTTTTTGTATTTCAAATAAAAATTAAATCTTTTCATACAGGACTTTTTCTTAGTAATTTTCAGAGAAAAAAAAATCTATCACTAGATTTGACATTGAATTAACAACATTTTATTTACTTTAACGATGACCTATAACAACGTTACAATAAATATATATTTTTGTCTTTCACAAAATATTTTAGAAATATACAGAAATAATACTGACATTGATCGAGCAAGTGACCCCCACCTCATTTTTGCCATTTATTTTCCTTCTCCTCATATCTAATTACTACGACTCAAACACAGAATGAGCCTAATAAGTTATTTAATTTTTAAGGAAGGTAGTGTTTGAGGTAAATAGTAAATTATTTCAAGTTAAGAGATAAATAGATAATGAATGAATGGTAAATTTTTTATTTATTCCCTGAAGGCCTTTACCCCTTCAAATCTTTCCAAAACATCCTTATTTCCATGCCAAATGTATATGCTGAACTCAATTTGATAATTATTGAAGAAACCTACCTTTATTGATGTTAACGACCAGAAAAAAAAAAAAAAAAAAAAAAATCAAACTTCTTGCTGTTTATCTCCCCCCGTAACCACGTTTGAAATATGTTATTCAGTGCTGAATGACTTTGGGCGTAGTAAGCTAATTCTCGGCCTATTTACTTCCTTTGTGCAATTACTACGCGATTTGTTTTGTTTCAGATATCAATTTCTACTGAAAGTTGAATGTATTTGCATTTTTTTCTCCTTTTTTTTTTTGGTGGGGGGCTGTAGAATTTTTTTTTAAGATAGTTAACTTCAAATAGATATTTCTTTAAGGGAAGTTAACTTTCAAATTTATGAAAATATAGAATTTTTTTTTAAGAAAGTAATCTTTCAAATATATGAAAATAAGTGATGGGTGTAGTTTAATTAACCTTCAAATATATAAAGGAAAAAAAGAAAAAAAAAAATACACGCAATAACCCTAACCCAATTATCACTTATTTTCATATATTTGAAAGTTAACTTTCTTCTCAAATTAAGTACATGCAACTTTCTTAAATTCATTACCAAGAAAAAAAAAAAAAAAAAAGCACGCAATAACCCTAACCCTAAATTTGTATTTGAAAGTTAACTTTCTTAAAAAAAAATTCTACAGCAAAAAAAAAAAAAAAAAAAAAAATATATATATATATGTATATATATATATATATATATATATAAAATAAATAACAAGGAGAAAAAAACGCAAATACACGCAACTTTCAGCAGAAAAAATAAATCGTGTAGTAATTGCGCAAAGGAAGTAAATAGAGCGAAATAAACATCCTACGCCTAAAGTCATATATGAGAATGGTGGTAAGGAGTGAGATAAAGTTTGATTTTTTTCTGGTCATTAATATCAATAAAAGGTAGGTTTCTTCAATAAACAATTATTGATTTGAGTTCAGCATATATATTTGCATGGAAATAGGAATGTTTTGGAAAAATTTGAAGGGTTAAAGGTCTTTGGGGAATAAATAAAAAATTTACCAAATGAATTTATTTTTATGAAATAAGCAACATCTCCACCCTATTCTAAATATTATCTCGTTATATATTGTTTTACATTGAGAATTTTTCAGGATATTTTTTTCAAAAATAATATAATATTGTATATAATTGGCGAATAGAAAATATTTTTATGTGCTACTACTTTTTGACACTGTATATGCATGTGCATTTATTTATTTATTTTTTTTTTTTACATAACTTGTAAAATTCCCATTAAAAAAAATAAAAAACTTACACACAACAGAAAAATGAAAAAGCCCAAATTAGCCATTGCCTTTAAAAATGTACCTGTATTCTCTAACAATGATCTTGGAACTGTTTTTATCTGCCTGAGAGCAGTTTTTTTTTTCAGGAAAAATATTTTATCCCAAAACAAAAATTCGCTTGTGTACTTTCTGCACTATCTCAAGAAAGCCACGTGTCTATGAGATCTCCTCATCACAAACGAACCCCTACAACAAATTAAGAGAGACGTTAATACTCTAAACTTCACTGAGGAGGAGGAGAAGGAAGAGGAGACTGCAACAATTATTGGAAACTGAAGCATTGGGAGATAGAAAACCATCTCAACTCCTACATCATTTACAGGCTCTGTCTGGCAATGTGTTGGACGATAGCCTCTACCACCAATGGGGCCCGATATTCTTAACAGCAATAGCAGAAAATGTACCCATGAATAAGCTATGCAATAAAGCTGATAAATTAATGGAAATCATGACCCAAGACAAGCTAGTTTCAAGTGCATGGACATCACCCAAATACAGGATGAAAATAAATTTTTAAAAAGGTAAAGTAATTTGACTAAAACAAAAATTAACAATTGCAAAAACACCAGCATAACAGTTCATTGAGAAGGAAATAAGTCAAAAGCAACAGTTTTGGTGACAGAAGTATAAAATGCACAAATTTCTTGCAATGACATGTCCCAGGGAAAAGAATAAACCAAGAATCTTCATCAGTAGGAACATGTTGGTATTTCAAACTGAAGTCGACTGCCACATAATCAACAAATAACATTCCTGATTGATAGAGCACAAATATTGCTAATCTCAGCTTTCCAGTTAGACAAATTAAAGGAGCTGGGAAAAAGTTACATTATGAGTAAGTCGTTTGATTATCCACATAAATGCATGTCACTTAATTTGTCGCTACAATGCAACTTCCAATGAACTTTCATTGTGGCCAACATCACACCACCAATATTGGGGGTAGACTTTTCACACTATTAGAGTCTGCTAATCGATATTAAAAAACAACAATTGGTTGAAAACAAAAACTGATGTTAAATCTATGAACTATCTACGTTCAGGAACACTTCTTAGTCCCAAAGTTGCATCAGAAGAAAATTCTGAACTTTTGGAAATATTGTCCAATTATGAAGACATAACCAAACCAAAATTCAGTAGCCCTGTGAGAAAACATGACATGCTGCATTGAAACAACTGGTCCACCTCTCTTCTCACAATTTTGTCAACTTGCCCCTGATAAATTAAAAATTGCCAAACAGAAATTCCAGCACTAAGCAAAACTTGGAGTAATTTCAAAAAGCAAATAATCTTCACTTCTACACTTGGTACCAAAACAGAAGTCACCCTCATAGAGACTTTGTGGTGATTAATGGAAACTGAGTGCGATTACTCTTCATGAAAGGTATCTGATTGCCAATATTTAAGATTTTACGAGCCAGTTCATGGAACTAAAATCTTTTCAAAACTCAACCTCATCCAAACCTACCATCAGATACCCGCAGAGGACTGACATAAAATAAAGACAGCCATTACAATGTCATTTGGGTTTTACAAATTTTTAGTTTACTGTTTAGACTACAGAATGCAGACCAATCCTTTCAAAGATTTATGAACCAAGTTCTTCAAGATCTAGATTCAGTTTTCTGCTACATCAATAATGTGCCAGCTCTTCATCAAAAGAACATAAACAGTATTTACAAGAGGTACTTGAAAGATTTTGAAAATATGATGTTGTAGTGAATCCAATTAAATGTAAATTTGGTTTGTCTGAAGTTGACTTTTTAGGTCATAGGACTGATAAAAATGGTATCAAGCCATTACCTGATGAACAGATGCTAGTCACTGTTTTCTGGTTCCTAAAACTTTTAAAAAAAATCTATGCCAATTCTTTGGTATGGTGAATTTTGTAGAAATTTATCCGCAACTTACCAGAATTTCCCCATTGCTAGATGTTCTTCAAGGAAAAAAGAAAAAAAATTGTCATAAATCTTTCTGAAAAAGAGTTGTCAGCATTTAATTTGGCAAAGGAAAAGTTAGCGAGAGATTAGTAAACTGACTTTGCCAATCATGAAGCAGAGTTATCCATGACAGTAGATGCCTTGAGTTTTGTCATTAAAGCAGTTTAGCAACAATGTGAATCAGACAAATGGTTACCAGTGTCTTATCAGAAACCGCTACTTGGATAAAAGCAATGTACTGGGGCATCTGACACTTCTTGGAAGGTAGGTTTTTTCACATGCTCATAGACCATAAACTTTTAATTGAAGCAATCAAGGCAAAATCAGATAACTAATCTCATTGGGAACTTAGGGACCTTGATTTCATCAACCAATTTACAACTGATATTCGCCATATCATAGGCTCTTCAAACATTCTAACAGACACACACTCCAGGAATATTTCTACAATTGATATAAGTCCAGTCATCATTTTTGAAGCTATTGCAACTTCCCAAAAAGAGGATGATAATCTAAAATCTCTTCTAGGGGAATAATAACTCATCACAAAAATCAATAATAAATTGAATTAGCAAAACTTATATCTGGCCCAGAATAAACAATGATACGAGGGGTTGGGCACATCATTGTGTACCACACCAAAAAGCCAAAGTAGCAAGGCATGCTAAATTTTTTCCTGTTCCTGATATTCGATTTGACCATAGCCATGTTGGGAATACGAAATAAAAATAATTTGCTATTCTTCACTATTTCCAAACTTTCAAACCAGTGCGAAAATCTATTTTTCAACCAGTAGAAAATAAAAATTGGCTCCATGCTGTGGAGACCAAGGAACATTTTGTTGTGAGCAAGTGTAAAAATATTTATTAACCAATGAAAAGAAAGCGATTTACAGAAAACAAGAAACTGAACTTTCAATGACCTGTGTCATGTTTTCCCACCCAAAAATGAGTTTACATTCAAAACTGAGCACATGATTGACTTGGCTACATATTTCACGTTTTTCAGTCAGTCAGTCAGATAGATGAGGGATCAGAGAACTGTCAACCCAACTTATTGTAACAAAAATTGTTGACTGCTGATTGGACACAACTGTCCTTTGCATCATCTCACTTTCTTCCATATGCTGTTTTCTTTATCACTCCATCTTCCTCTTTACCTACCTGTCATACACAAAAAGAAAGAGAGGAACAAGTCATTATGATTACTTTGTTGATACACACAACGAAAACATGGACTTAACCTTTTTCTGTACAAATCAAATTTCACTAAAACAGACAAACCCTTAATTCTTTAAAATTCTCACTACACTTTCTCTTAGAACATTTCACAGTTAATAATTTCATGCATACAATTTGATGTTATGCTGTTTAATAAACAAATTTTTATTTATTTATACAAATGAAACAGTTTTATTCTTTCAATCATCTGATAATCTAAACTTGTGAGGGACTTTGGTTGTGTTTGTTACAAGGCCAATTTTTTTAAAATCGAGGTCTCCATATTTGATAGTCGGAGGTGATTTGAACACGCAACATTCTGATCTAGAAGTGGGGAGTTCAGTTATGTTTGGCACAAGGCCAGTTTAATAAACATGCTCAAGCTCCCTACTTTATCCATATCTACATCACTGGACCATTTCTTTCTCGTCACGAATATTACTATCTCCTGGCCTGCATCAGTAGATTCACCTGCTGGCCTGAAATAATTACTCTTACTGTAGAGGAATACAACTTGAATCTTGAGGATTCATGAGAAACACCAAGCAGAACTATCTATAACTTTAACAAGCGGTCATCATATTAGATGGCCTAAGAAACTATTTTCTTACCTGACTTAATAAAAATTAAGTCTCTTGAGACTGTTGTACATCTATCTTGCTTGAAAGGGAGATACTGTAGTGCCTGTAATATCAGCAGCAATTCCCAAACATAAAAATACATGAACTTTATTTAGAAAATCTTGGTAATATATATATTTTTTGTTTTTTTACATCTGTTACTATGCCTCCAAATAAATTTATGAGATTTCAATACATTAAATTTGGTAGCCAAAATCTGTTTTATTAGTTACATACAGGAACTCAGAGGAATGTAAATCATCTATTATTTTTTCAGACAGTTGGTTTTTTTTCTAAAAATCTGCCCTCAGTATTAAATAAAAAATGCAATAAAACTATGACATTATTTAATAATTAGATAATCTTTTAATTGCTTTAATAAATAATATATATTAAGGACATTATAGACAGAAAAAAGTTTTTTTTGATGAATAATGTGTGGTGAGTATGAAATAAAAATAACTCTTTTCTTTAGAGAAAAAGATCAAGGAAAATTTCACAAGCAGTTGTGAAATAATTATCAACCAATGAAAAGAGAGTGATTTACAGAAAACAAGAGATTGAACTTTCAATGACTCATGGCAGATGTCTTCCCGCCCCCAAATGAGTGACCATCTAATCAACTTGGCTACATATTTCATGTTTTTCAGTTAATCTGCACAGAGAGAGAAGGAAGCAGAGTGTGCTCAACACAGCTACAATGTAACAGCAACTATTGACCGCCAATCAGACAACATATGCACTTTCACTTTCTCTCTTAGTCTGCTTTCTTTATTTTTCCTTCTTCCTATTCACCTGCTTGCTGTACACAAAAAGAAAAAGAGGAACAAGACATTACTACTACTTTGTTGATACACAGAGTGAAAACATAGACTTCCTTTTTTTTCTGTACAAATCACATTTTACTAAATAAATGAACTCTTAATTCTGTAAACGTCTTACTACACTTTCTCAGGACATTTTCACAGTTAATAATCACTTCCTAGAAATTGATATCATTTTGCTCTATAAAGAAATTTTCATTTATTTATACAAACAGGTTATTTTTATCTTTCAATGTTTCACAGTTTAATAATTACATACATACAACTTGATGTTATGTTGTTTGATAAATTTTCATTTATTTATACATATGAAGCAGAGTTATTCTTTCCAATCTTAATAAACTTTAAATTGTCATGAGTTTGGTTATGATTGGCATAAAACCAATTTAATAAACATGATCAAGAGCCCTATAAATTAAAATTTTAAAAGAATTTTTTTAAATTATAATTTAATTTATAAAATTTCAAATTATTTTTTTTAATTCTGCAATAATACCATGTGGCGATTAGATTATTAAGTGAAGACTATATTTACTAATAAAATAACGTGTCAGTGATGTATATTTTATTTTTGCAAAAGTTTTAAAACCGAGAATTAACATTTGTTTACAAATGGCCGAAAAATTAAAAAAATCGAGATTCCAATCAAGCAATCAATATTCTATTTGAAATATACTTGGAGTATTTTATTTATTTATTTGCTTACTGGAAATAGTAAATTTATTTAATCATTTTTAGCTTTAAAGCCCCCCAAAATTAAAGCTTGAAGAAGAAAAAAAACTTTATCAAAATTCATTTTAAATTTAAAAACTTAGGTATCGCGAATTGAAAAAGTGGAGGTACCTATAAAAAAAAATCACCAGGTAAAGTTTTCAACCAATTAAAAAAAAAGCTTTCGAAATTTTTGCAACTAATCAGTCAAAATACCCGCTCATCTACACATACACCAACAAAGAAGTAAGTGAAATCAACAAAAAGAAAACTTAACAGAACAAGCTTCTCAATATTGATAAATCTCTCTATTTTCTCGAACAGTAAGTAATTAAAATTAAGAAAACTAAAAGAGTACGACAAAGTTCAAGTTTTACGAACACTCCAAAAAAGACTAATAAAATAAAAATACTTTCACAAAAATCATTTTTGCCTTTATTTGACACTATTACACACGTACAGTTTTACATTAACTGCATTTGTTACAAATGATTTGTATTTTTTATTTATAATTTTCAGTATTGTGTGTGTCTGTGTAGTTACTAAATTAATGACCCACGTTGCTGTCGACATACGCTGAAAGAGCAATAAATGTGAATTTGAGATTTTCAGTGCTATTTTGCAGGGTCGTTTAAATTTTAAAATTAAATTTTACAAAAATGTTGAGGGGAAATATTAATAATTAAAAGCTTATTTTCAAAGCTCACAAACCAGTGAATACATTTTTTTTATTCAATAAATAAATACTTAATTTTAATAATTAATAAAATATTTAAAAAGTAAAATAAATAAAAAATGCGCCAAAACCAATTGAAAAAAATAATTTTCAAATTTTGAGAAATTAAGAAATTTAATCGAGCGAAAATTGGTACACATAATTGGATTGGAATGGATTAAAAAAAAAAGAAAAAAAGGGCCACGAATTTCTTTATTATTAATAAGTCAAAGTATTTTTAAAAACGGCCATTTATCCAAGTTTAACTTTATTTTTGTAATAAAAACAACAGAGGGCAAATGCTTCCTTTTTAAAACTTTTTGTTTATGAAAAAATAAAAACAACTGAAATGGGTTCAACGGAAACCGTTAATTAAAAATTTAACCTCACTTTATTTTCCGAAACAAAACCAGAAATAAAGTAAACTAAAGAATTCATGGTGTACTGTTTAAGAAGAAGGATGTATTAAAGATTCTCCAAAATAAATCGTTGCAAAACAGCATAGTATGAAGAAAAAGGTTCTCAAACTTAATAAAAACGAACTTTTCCATCAACACTCGACAAGTTTTATTAAGAGGAAAGATCAGACTCAAAGTACTTTTAATTATTTTTTTTAAAGTTTTTTAATTCTTTCTAACACGTTCGAACTTTTGGTAAAAATCTTGTTTTATTTTCGTTGGGGGAGCCAAATTGTTAAAAATATCGAACCACCTCGATGATCAATTGGTACACGACTAGAGAACAACAAAGTGACAAAAAACTCTTCCTCGTATTTTTCGTTTTCTCATCTACGATTCCGTAAAAAACATTTTATTTTTAGTTTCAAAATTTGTTATTTTTTTTTTTAATTAAAAAAAGGATTTACACTTTTTTCATACAAAGATAAAAAAAAAAGATTTGTTTTTAATGATTTTTAACTTAAACAAAGACTTTATGATAAAGTTAATAATAATATTTTTAAGTTAATCAATTCAATGGAAAATCTCCCACTCTAAGAAAAAAATTTTTTTCCTTCTATGCGATCACAAGTACCAACAAGAAGTGTAAGCCTTTTTTTAGATTTTTTTTAAAAATTCGAGACAAAATAATACTATATAGCGAACAAGACTATTCTCATCGCTGTCTGCTCATAAGGAAGATGTCTCGTACGAAAAGAACAATTTAACAATTACAAAAGAAATAAAAATCGGAGGAAAAACTGATGAACACTTCCAGTCTTTTTTTTCTTTTCTTTAAAAACTATAAAGAATTGGAAAAATACTTCTTTGGAAGAAATTTGTGGTCACACACACACAAATGTTTTACATTTTTCAACAGGTTGGGAGTTAATAAACAAAGTTTCTGTTTATCTCAATAAGCCCCCCCCCCCCCCCGAGTATTTAAGTGCAAACCGAGAAATAAGCACTAAACACGATCAAAACAACTTAAGTCACTTCCCTGTGGCTGAAGATTTTAAATTACGAAAGGAAACTTAGGGGGAAAAAAAATGGAGGAACGAGTCGAGTGTTAAGATTAAGAACTCGATTCTAAGCAACACCAAATTAATTTTTTTCTAGAAGAAAAAATACTTTTAAGAATTGGTAATAAACAGAATCAACCGATAAAATTCTAAAATGTTATCAAAATAAAAGTTGCTAGTATTTAAAAACAACAAAAGTTGAACTTTTCGTAACAAAAATTACGATTCTAAAAAAAAAAAAAAATGACAGGTACTTCTGACGGTTTATTTTCATTATAAATTGATTTATGTTTACAATACATGATAAACTTAAGTAGCTTGCTCTGACAAGACTGCCTCTTTTTTAGTTAAACAATTGTATTAAGAGTTGTTTTTTTTATACATTATTTATTTGCTGTTTTTTCTTGTATTTTTTGTTTCTAATCCGTTTCTTTCTCCACCCTAGAATCATTTTGGCATAACACAAATTTCCTTGAAGGGCTGGAAAGTGGTATTCTGGGGCAGGAAGTTATGTAGATATAAAGAAGCAGAACAGGAACCGTTCCACCGCCCCGACGCAAACACTACCACCTTTGGTTTATTAGTCGACACAAACCTACCTCTCCGCCTTCCACTTCTAAATCTTGTCATAAGGACAAACATGTTTTATAGACCACGAAGCTTTTATTGTCATAATTAAAAAAAAAAAAATCTAATAATTCTTCTGAGTCTAATTCCAAAATCCCTTCTTCCTTAGGCACCATACCTCTTCATTCAGCGTTCCACTTATTCACGCAAAAATCCACCCCTTCTTTTCATTTTTTTTTTCTACGATAACGCCACATGATTTTCCAAAAATCGAAGTTGTTTTTTTTTATTATAACTAAAAGTAAAACCGTACCACATTTTTTCTTTTTGTTATCGTGGTTTTTTTTAACCGAAAATTAAATAAAAAATAAAATAATAAAGAAATATCATTTTTTTAAGTAATAAAATTTTGAGCAGGAAGCCTGTAGTACTTACTCTCAAAGAAAACGTCCACAGATGATTGTTTTGTGTTTTTTTCCGTTAACAATTTAACAATCTATAAAACCAACAAGCGGTGTTGTACCATGTTTCCTTGTCTCTCGCAGACATCATTCCCCGCGTTGCTCAGTAGTGGGTCAAATTTCAACAGTTTTGCTACCATTCCTAGAGAGAAGGGAGAATTGGAAGACGGTGGGAAGGGGAAAAATTCTTAAAGAAAAATATAAAATAAAATAATGATGGAAGAAGGTCGTAGAAAAAGCGTATGCTATGTTGATGAACGAAATAGATATACATACTTTTTTTTACTTAAACCAAACGGCACATACATAATTCATGTCGAATGAAAAAAAGAAAACGATAAATAAATAAAACAAAAAAAATACAGCAGAGAAGAAGGATTCTTTTTTTTCTGTCACATTTTAAAGGAAAAATTTAGGAAAAATAAAAAAAAACAGATAAAAAAGAGATAATGGTTTAATTTATTTTTTTATTCAATTTCCAGATTTATACCAAAAAAACACTCAACCAAGTACTCAGTGGAAGACCAAAATCATTAAGTTTTAAGTGTAGCTTAGATGTGGCACAAGGCCTCATATATAGAGTATCAAACTCATTACTCAGTCATAAAACTAACCACTTACTGAATTAAAAACCATATATGAACAGTTGTTGCTACTTGTAAGTTTAGTCACTACACTGTTAGTGATTTTGATATTAACTGTTGTATCCTACTATTTAGGCCCTGTGCCAGACAAAATTGAGTTTTTTAGTAATTGGGAACATGTTTTGTAGTCAACTGATTATGCCTTAAGAAAAATCTTGAAAGAAAAGAAGGGAATACTTTAAAAAATATTAACTTGTGTATGACTGGCCCTTGTCAAGGCTGGAAATAAATGTAACAGTTTTTTTACTATTGCATAAGTGGATAGGCTATTATAGGAAAGTGTTTTGTCCAAGTTCTAAATTCATACACTCTCTTCTTTGTCAACTAGTCATAATATCTTGTCATGGAACAGAATACAGGGAGAAATAGATTCATGTTTCTCCAAAGATATTAGTGCTAAGTTAGCAGGTTCAACCAGAATACAAATGTGATTTCATGATTTTATTTTCTATGCTGATAACTCTCACACACATACCTACTCTGTAGGGATGGTTTATTTTTTAATATTTTTCCTTCAGAAATGTTAGTTTTTTTGTTTTATTTTATAAGTGACAAATATAGTGAACAAAATTGTTCTCCTTGATTTGTCTACTAATAAAGAAAGAAATTATCCCATACAAAATAAATAAATATAAAAAGAAATGATTGTCAGAAAAAGGTTATAAGCTGAAGCACTTTCAATCTTTTATATAAAACCGTTTTTACAGAAATGAAAAAAATAAAACGAAAAGGTTTTTCTCATAACTATTGCAAACTCAAATAAATTTTGAAAATTTCATCCTAACATCTATGTTAGTTAGAAATTGTGGTTCTTATATGGCAAAATAATACATGGGCTGTTGTAACATATATCAAATAAGAATCTATCTATCTAAATCTAAACTTATTTATAAATGGAACTTTGTCTCTGTGTGTGTGTGTGTATCCGTTACCTATAGACTCCGAAACGGCTGAACCGATTTTCTTGAAAATTTACACAGTTGTACTATAAGCGTCTGCGAGTGTTCTTAGCTAGGTTTTGTGTCAAGGTACCCCCGATAAATATTGAAAATCGATAATCAAAAAAATCGGGTTATAGAAGGAGTGGTTCGATTTTAATCAAATTTGATACACTCATAGACAAAGACATAAGAAACGATATTCAGAAGTTTAAAGGTTGCAGTTCTTACAATAGTGCAGAAAATTGATAATATATATATATATATATAAAAACGGCAAGATGTTTGTGTGTGTGTCTGTTTATCTGTCTGTATATCCTTTATACAAATCCACAATTTTTATCCAATTCTCACCAACTTCGCACAAATATTCTTTAGGCTGAGTCTGAGCTCCAGAACCATGGATTAGTTTTAAAGCTTTCATTACATCCGAGCAATGCAGGGCTATGCTGCTAGTAATAAATAAGATCGAAAAATGCCAGGTTTAAGAACTATACCACTATTATTTTTAACTCCATAAAATTATATATATATTTTATATGTGTGTGTGGAATATAACCATTCCTCTTCTTTTCTGTTTTTGAAGTTCATGTATATTTCTGGTATAAGTAATTATAGTCTTCAGGTGGGTATCGTTATCATATTAATGTGATATATATATTTTAAATATATATATATTTCTGTGTTCAAATTATAATTGTTTTTCTTTTGTGCAGGTATGTGTGTTCAGTAGCAGGATTTAGATGTTTTTGGTTTGCACTATATTATAAAATGTTCTGTGCCATTCTAGCTAATGAGTTGTAATCTCAAAGGTGTTTGCAATTCCATTCTTTTGTTTTTTGTTTTATGAAGATTCTCCTCATGGAGGTGAATTACACACATTTTGATTTGCACACATGATGTTTTTCTTCTGCACGCTTCTGAGCTCTCACTCACTCACTGACGCATATGTTCACTAATTCTTTTATATCACTTTGACATACACTCATTGAGGATTTGAGTGAGAGTGGTAGTCATTGGATGATTTTATGTCACCTCATGTCTTCTTCATAGCATGACTTCTAACCTTCAAATGACAAAATTTGGGCCCAATCAGATTATTAATTTACAAATTACAGTTATTTAAGTGAAGCTACTGTTGCAAATTTTCAAAATAATGAAAAAATCTGAATTTTGTGTGTTGATAAAGCATTGCTTTTTGATGGTAAAATAAAAATTCAAGCAAAGCAATGGCTTGATAGGTATTATTCGGAGTCTGCGCCATTGGATAAAACAGTTAAGAGGTGGTATGCTCACTTTAATGCGGTCATACTGACACAAATAATGATGAAAACTCCAGTCGCCCAAAATTGGCTGTTGTCCCAGAAAACATGAAAATTATCCACAGACTTGTTTTGGACGATCGTAAATTGAAGTTGCATGAGATAGCAGATAAGTTGAACATATCAGAAGGCAGTGTATTTACCATTTTGCATGAACATTTGTCAATGAGAAAGCTGTGTTCAAAGTGGGTGCTGCATTTGCTCCCAGTCAGTCAAAAACAACAAGTATTGACAATTCTGAGCGTTGATTGCAACTGTTTCAACATAACAAGAAAGAGTTTTTGTACAAATATGTGACAATGGATGAAACATGGATCCACCACTTTACTCCGGAGTGAAATTGGCAATCAGCTGAGTGGACAGCAGTAGGTGAAAGCCATCCAAAGTGACCAAAGACATAATCATCAGTAGGCAAGCTTTTGGTTTCCATATTTTGAGATGCACAAGATATTTTGTTCATCAGTTACCTTGAGAAAAGAAAGAACCATCAACAGCAAATATCATATAGCATTATTGATGTGTTTGAAGGAAGAAATCACCAAAAAATGGCCATAAATGAAGAAGAAAAAAGTGATTTTTCACCAAGACAAAGCACTGTGTCACAAGTCACTCGCAATGATGACAAAACTACATAAATTGCATTTTGAATTGCTTCTGCATCCACCTTATTCTCCAGATCTGGACTCCAGCAGCTACTGGCTTTTTGCAGATCTCAAAAGAATGGTCCAGAGAAAGAGAGTTGGTTGCAATGAAGAAGTCATATCGGAAATTGAGGCGTATTTTGAGACCAAAGACAAATCATTCTATAAAAAAGGCATTGAATTGTTAGAGAAATGTTGAAATCAGAGTATCAACCTAGAAGGAGACTATGTTAATGAATAAAGTTGAATTTTGTCTAAAAGTTGTTATTTTATTCGTTAGGCCTGGGATGTATTGATAGGTTATAAATTAACTTTCCATTTATTTCTTTAATAACACTATTGGCATAAATCTGGTTACATTGTTTTGAGTTATATGTAAAAAAAAATATATGCAAAATAAAAATCCAGTTTAAGCCTTTTTATTCAATTTAACCTCTGTTCGCCACAAATACTGAAGTCGTAATATCACTAGAAAAGCATTAAAAGCACATACAATCATGTACAATAAATGAAATCATATTAAAATACTTATGTAAAATTGAATGTACATATCGGTAAATTTAACATAAATTAGTTTATTTAGATGAAGTATGCCTCTAATTCAGGTAACTCATACAATGGTTACATGACCACTACATTGTCATGCTGATTAACTTGCTATTTATCCAATGATAGTTTAATTACATTGCATAGCACCAACCAATTTAAAAACAAAATATGACAAGAAATTCAACAAATTCACACTAATAACAACAAAATTCTATCACATGAACTGTAGAAAAGCACCTACAAATATTAACCATATTAACTAGAAACATTAACCAAGACAAATAACTGATGTCACATAAAATTTGAAAAGAAACACGAAATATATTGGATACTTAAAAAAAAATGACAGAACAATATAAACTGGCATGTGAAGATGGGATACTTTAAAAAATCAACATGATGTATGAAAACACCATATTTGAAAAAAGATAAAACTGACATTATATAAAAATAATATGCATATAGTTATACTACTGTCAACAAAACCTCTTTGTCAATGGGGTTATGATATCTAAAAGTAATCAGACATCAAACAATTTATATTCAAATTTTCACCATAAACCAGGACAATCATGCTAAATATAGCAAAAATGAAACAAAAAATCTCCAACAAAGAACTTTTATGGCTTTTTAATCAAGTGTATGTACAAAAGTTCCCGGGTTTCCACTTCTAATAAAACATTGAAGTTGAATACACAACTGAAAGTTGATATTTTTTCTTTAATAAAATATGAGGATTTACAACAAACACAGAGTGCTAAAGAAAGTCATTAGCTTCAAAGATTGCAATATGAGCTTTGATAAAAAATGATAACTGAGATGTTAGTTTTACAAGTTCCAAAAAATTCATACACTGATGTCTTCAAGGACATATGGTCAAGTATTGGTTAGATTCAGTAACTTGACCCAAACAGCTGTGAGCTCAATGCCTGGCTACAGCATTGGTGAACAAATAACGTAGACAGTTGAGTTAATGGGAGATAACTACATGACATCTGGAAGTGGTGTGGTACATGGAACAAGAATGATATATCTCAATGATCAAAATAAAGGGTTCGGTTCAAAATTCCAGTCACCTGAAGAAGGCTGAAGTGTACAATGGCTGAAAATGACAATAAAGATGAGGACAAAAATCTGAACAATGTAAGTAATGTAAATGCTATCTCATCTCAGAAGTATAGACAAATATAACTGGCAACTTTGCAGAGATTTGAAGGTTGTTGCTCTCTTGCTAGAACTGTAAGGTGGATATACCAAGTACTGTTTTTTTTCTTTGTGAATAAGACAATCAAGACAGAAGTTCACACTACAAAGAAACTGTCTACTATCATAATCACTGGAACCTGGGTGGAAAAAACATTTAGATCCTGAAGTTGAGTCAAAGAATATTTAGCTGCTTCTTCACATCAAGCTTGGTCTTATAAAAAAATGGCTATGGACAATATAAAGGCAACCTATTTGCAGAATAAATTTCCTAGGACAAATGAAATACAGATAAAGGAAAGGTTCTTTTTTCATTCCCAGATTTGTAAACTTCTTCAGGATGCAAATTTTGACAGAGTATTATTGGGAAAAGGAAAAAAACCTGCATGGAAAGCTTTCAAGTCAGTGGCAACCAACTTTCTGGGTAAGGAAAGAGCAGAATATTACAGAAAACTGATGGAAAATCTCTTGAAGGCAGACACATATGTTGGCCGTAAGATATCATTGAAGACCCACTTCTTACACTTTTATCTTGATTTTTTCTCCCAAAACTGTGGCATTGTAAGTGGGAAGACATTGCAGCAATGGAGAAAAAGTATCAGGGTAGGTGGAGTTCATTCATGCTGGCTGTTTATTGTTGGGCTGGGACCAGAGATGATTCTTCTGCAGTTTGCAAACAAACAAAGAAGTGACATGTGGTTATTGAATAATTGCACATGTATACACTTCTGAAGAGGGTTTTCTGGTTGTATTCTTTTTTATAAACATATATATTGTCATTTTGATGTGTTTGTTATTAATTTGGTAGCCATCACAAAACAGGACATCAAAGCAGGTTTTCCAAAGGAACATTGTTTTTTTTAAGACACCTATTGTATATGACGTAATTGACTAAATATCTCTAAATCTTGAGCTAATCATCTAATTTGAAAGTAATTTTCAAATTCAGTATGTTAAAATACAAAAGAATTGGCACATTTTCTTTATGAACTAGTCAACTTATAAAAATGTACACCAATGAATTATATATATATAATATATATATATATATATATATATATATATATATATATATACTACTTTTGTATTGAGCACTTTTTAAAAATAAATATCTAATTGTGGAATGTACTTCCATTAGTATTAACCATTATTATTATTATTATTATTCTATATTATTGGTACAAATATGAAATTTGTAATTTAGCTGATTGATATGTATATATATATATATATATATATATATATATATATATATATATATATATATATATATATATATATATATATATATATATATATATGGTGGCAGTCAACTTGTTACCAAGCAGGAATCTTTTTTGTTTATTATTTTGTGCCTACAAATATTGGTTATCAGGGTATTGTGAATCATTGTTTGGCTAGCATGTCTATGAAGCTGACTTTTAAGTCCCAAGAGGGATTTATATCTACATTAATAGACAGAACTTATATAATTACCTACTAAATTGTTGCTATGGGCAACAGTTGCTGGCTGTGTGTCGGCAGCCTGTTGGATTTTCCTGTAATTTTAACCCCCCCCCCATCCTTTTGACAATCTTACCGTTTTCAGTGTATGGGACAACTGATTTCAACATGGTAATGAACTACAGGTCATGTGATTGCATGTGGGAAATTAACCCAGCATTTAAAAGACGTTACAAAGATTATATGGGAATAGAATGTTGTCATTTGTTGCAACTGTCAAGACCAAATCAGCCCATTTTCTCATTACTTTTTTCAGCAGTTGTACATATTGAACATATCTTGTTTCTTATTCAATTAACATCCTTACATACACACACACATACACAAATATATTTCTATAGAATTAATGGATTTATTTTCAATCTGACATCTTTATTACTTCAGACATTATTATAGTGACTGGACACTTGTATTTGAAATAGAAACTCATTTTTACTTTTCATTTTAAATACCATGTATTATGGCCATGGCTATTGGCATGTACTTTTAATTTTAAGAAAGAAAATGTAATCTCTAAAAAATAATTACAAGGGAAAAGGCTACCAGAATACTTGCAGACATATATGTAGACCTACCACATGTTATTTTGGGATCATATAGAAAATAATAACAACTCCCTTCACCACTTCTGCAAATTCCAGAAAAAGATTTTCACAAAGGCATGTGAAATTATTTTCAAACCAATGACAACCTTATATTTAAAAAGTTCATAACTCTATGTGAAATTAGATTTTGAATCCCCTTACAGATATAAAAATAGATGTATTCAAACTAATTTGGAAGGCCAGTTTGATCTACATGTGCATATACACACATACACCCACATACATGCACACAATGGAAGAGAGACAATAAGGCCTTCTCGATGCACACAATTAAAGGGATTAACCAGCAATCATCCACTAAGCCTTTATTTACATACTGCTTGTCGAGTTTCAAAACAACTTAGGTTGCCAGTTTGATCTATATATAAATACACATACACCCACATATATGCACACAGTAGTTTCTATATTTTGTGCTATTTTCCTGATTTCTATTTTTTGTGCCATTTTCCTGGTCTCTGCTTTTGTGCCATTTTCCTGATTTCTGTTTTTTTGTGCTATGTTTCATCATTTGTTAAATATTATCTTCATTATCTTTGCAATGATTTCAATTTTTTAAAGTATAGCATTTTGTTGTATTTTTGTCTTATTTATTTATGAAATAAAATTATTATGTTTATTCCTAATTTTAATAACATTTTATTAATGTTGGTTTGTTTTGCATATTTAAGGCTTCTGTTATTTGTAGTATTTGCAAAATCATAAATCAAAAACTTTTCATAAAAAAAATTCCAAGAAGGCTTATGAAATTGGAAAGTTCTCAAACATTGGACAATTTATATTTGAACTTTTACTGAAAACCAAGAAAATAGTATGAAATATGGAAACAAATATTCAAAAATTATCCTTAGCATAGAATATATATTTTTTCAAATAAGGTGTATTTTGGCAGAATTCTTTTAAACATGTTTATTTGAATAAAATATTTGATAGAAAGAACTTGTCTGTATAATTTAACCAGGTGTGTTTGAAAATCTAGATATATGCGTATGTTCTATGCTAACTGTTTCTTTTCTCACACTTCTTGCTTGTGGAACTTTCTTCTCATTTCTTGTCTTTGAATGCAATGTCAATTGTTATCTTCTGTCTTCTTAATTCCTGTTCTTTTATTGTTCTTACTTCTTAATAATGTTTTTCTTATATTCTTCCACATTCAGTAATTTCCTGTGTGTTAATGGCTTTGTTGCCTTGCTTGGGGCGAAACAATTATATATATATATATATATATATATATATATATAAAATCCCAAAAAAGAAGTGTATATAGGTAAAGTCCCAATAACCAGATCCTATTAATATTAATTTTAATTTTATCAATATTAGCTATTCAATGAAATGTAATTTTCAGAATTTATTGATATAATATATATATATATATATATATATATATATATATATATATGCAAGTTTTATTAAAAATGACAGACACGTCAATTTATAATGGTTACGTTTTTATATAATTTGTCATGAGATCTTATAATTTGTTTTCTTTTCTTACAGCATAAATTATATAAAAATTGTCTGAATGTTTTATTTTGACAAGCACTTTCAGCCATTATCAAGGACAAATATTATTTTACTTTTAACTGAATATATTAATTATTTTGTGTATGTATATAGATTCATAAGAATGTTTTATATTCCAAACATGCTCAGCACATTGTGGCCATGTTCATCGATGTATTCATCCTGTTTATAGTTACTATGCATTTGATTTTTGTAGAAAATATTAATGTTATCATTTTTTTCTGTATGTTTGGTGTTATTATTGGTTACCTTTGAAAGAAAAAAATCTAATATGGTAATCTCTAAGATGGTTTGGTAAATTGGTATTGACAAGCATTTTTTTCATGTTATTAAATTCTTTAAAGAAAAGTGGGCAAGAGGATGATTTCTTGTGTGCTTCTAGAGAGAAAATTTTTAATTACACTTATTTCATAGCTAAGAAAAATAAAGGTGGTAAGAAGTTTTACTTGTGGTTTTTTCTATATCGTAAAATAATGAATCGGTTATTACTAGACCTCATAAGAACATCCAAGAATTGAAGTTTATTTTTTTGGGTAGTTCATAGGTAAGGTTATAACATATATATATGTGTGTGTGTGTGTGTGTGTGTGTGTGTGTGTGTGTGTGTGTGTGTGTGTGTAAATATTCTCAGATATAATCTGTAGAAATGACAATATGAATAAAAAAAGACAAAAGGAGAATGATAGTCAATCTTAGCTGACACTATATATATATATATATATATATATATATATATATATATACATATATATATATATTTTAATCGTTTCACCCCCAAGCAAAGTCGTGCAACCACTGGTGCACACTGCGCAGGGGGCTACATAAGTGAAGAGTGAAAGTTTAAGCAGAAGGAAACAAAGACGAACCAGTTATAGGGGGTGTAGAAGAAGTGCAAGAGAAGGATGGGAATACCAGTGTGAAGACAGTTGCAAGGGTAGAGTGAGAAAGGAAAAGAACAAGATACACGAGGTGATGGAGAAAGGACTAGAGAAGGACTGGAGTCAAGTGGACAAGAGATGGGAATTGACATTGCATTTAATTTCCTGGAGATTGTAGCCATCAGGATAGCAATTATACAGAAGCGAGTTCCACATGCAGGAAGTGTGAGAAAGGAAGCTGCTGGAGCAGAAGTGGCAACTCCATTTAGTTGATTAAACTGTAAAAGGGTGAGAACTTGTTGCCAGTCTGGTAGCTCAAGTAAATTCTTGTGGATGGGGCATCAGTGAGCTAAGGTCGTTGGAGCAGAAGCCATAAAAATATTTGTATTGTAGAATAGACAGAGGGAAGCCACATCCCTCATGTGAGAAAGTGGCTGGATTCGAGCTGCTAGGTCGAGACTGATCATGTTATAGATTCTCCTTTGGAGCCTGTCAAGAACACAGAGATGAATGACATGGGCGCCTATCCAGATATGACAACAGTATATTTCTGTTTCATTTTAATATACTTAAATGTAAAGTATTAAACATTTACATCCACAAACATCAATATACTTATCAGTATATACACAGATAAATGTTTACATGTTTTAAACACAAACATACATACACATATGTATACAAATATTCCTAATGATTAATGTATACTTTATGCCCTCAAAGTATAACAGTGAAGTGCTTACTTACAAAGCAGTTGAGTGGTTTAAGATTTAAAGCAATACTAAACACACTGCTCATCACACAAATCTTTTTACTCGGTGAATTAACCCTTGGATCAGATGGTTTTCATTTATTATTACTAAGGGCTCAACTATGTTCATCTTGTCAGTATTTGCCTTGGATTTTAACAGAATGCACTTTTTTAATTCATCACTCATCCCTAACCCAAACAGATGCTGATTTTAAAGTAAAAGTGCATTTATGCTTCTTTCATTTTATTTTTGGTTATTTAACTCATTGTACCCTAGAAGCAACTTAAGGTTCAAGCGAAATAGAATGCAGTATTAAATTTATATCATGGATTAGTGTGGGCAACTTTTTGATCATTCTTCCTGATTAAAGATTATTGTTTAACAGGCATAGGGCAAAAATAATATAATTCTCAGTGAAGATTGAACTCAGTACACTCAAGACTAGTATGCTAATATTTGCTCTAAAAAGGATGCTCTACCCTTTCAGATTATAAAATTCTTGCTGGAATTAGTCAGCAAGAAAAAAATGCTAGATTCCTTGGTGCTCTATATTTTTAGCCTTGTGGTAAAGCTAAATTAAGCTTAGTAAATAATTAGTAAATATTTGATATTTATCAATCTCAGGTATTCCAGCTACTTTTGACACCTTCAGTTGGCTGCATTACCTTATCCATAAGCTGCATGATGTTTTTTGTTTGAGTCATGTTTTACTTTTCTTAAAATTGAAAATGTTTGTTTTCTTTTATTTTCATTGTTAGATTAGATAAAAAGAAATTGAAAGAATAAATAAATTTTAAAAATATTTTTTTAAATGCATGATCAAATGAGAACAATCAATAAAAATTTTTTACAATGAAGTTGTTTGTTTTAAATTTAATGTCAGCTGTTATCTTCTGTCTTCTTAATTCCTGTTCTTTTATTGTACTGGCTTCTTTAATAATATTTTTTTTATATTCTTCCATATTCACTACTCTCCTGTGTGTTAGTAGCTCCCTTGCCTTTCTTGGGGTGAAAGGATTACAATATATACACGTACACACACACACACACACACATATATATATATATATATATATAAATAAAAATTTAAAAAATGGTTGCCACTTCTGCGACTTACGCATTACTCTTTAGTCATGAATTGAGTTCTCTTGGCTGCTGGCATGTGTATACACAACATATATATAACATATTAAAATCTTCTCCTCTCTCAGCTGTACACCAACAGCTTTGGCGTAGGCTCTCTGACTGATGCCAAATTGGTTGAATTTCAAGCCAGGCTGGAAGCAATCAGATATTTAGCCACACTGATGAGCTGTGATACAGCAAAATAGGCTTGTATGTGGATGACTATATAGTCTAGTGGCAAGATAATAAAAACTTACATTTTAACTGCTAATGTTAAATCTGTCTACAAAACTCATCCCTTGTTCCCTGTTTAGGATGTGGTTTCCGGCTTTCTCTTTTCAAATCTTCTCACTTTGTTTTTTTTTTTTCAATTGGAGTAGATAGATCTATCTATCGCCCAGTTCACACTCCACCCACGTCTATTGAACAGGTTTAGAGGCTCATCCCTTGTTCCCTTAGACACTCATTAATTAACCAGATTCACTACCCACACCACTTTCTTCAAAATTCTAACGGTCAGTCCACAAGACTTGTTCCCTTATCACTAACCCCCACCAGCATCCCACACACAACTGACCAAATATAAGAAAAGAGGCTTTCCATTCCTGTCTACACTGCCTGATGAGACATTGTAGTTTCAATGTCGAAATAAATGTACTATTTGTGGTGGATATATAAAAAAATTCTGTACATGTTCTAAAATATAATTTATAATATATATATATATATTTCAAATAAAACTCCAAAAATTTGGAGTTTTATTTGAAAACTAGCAGTATAGCCCGGCGTTGCTCGGGTGTAATGAAAGCTTTAAAACTAATCCATGGTCCTGGATCTCAGACTCAGCCTAAAGAATATTTGTGGGAAGTTTGGTGAGAATTGGATAAAAATTGTGGATTTGTATAAAGAACATACAGACAGATAAACAGACACACACGCAAACATCTTGCCTTTTATATATATGTATATATTATCAATTTTCTGCACTATTGTAAGAACTGCAACCTTGAAACTTCTGAATATCGTTTCTTATGTCTTTGTCTACGAGTGTATCAAATTTTATTAAAATCGGACCACTCCTTCTATAACCCGATTTTTTTTATTATCGACTTTCGATATTTATCGGGGGTACCTTGACACAAAACCTAGCTAATGACACTCGCAGACGCTTATAGTACAACTGTGTAAATTTTCAAGAAAATCGGTTCAGCTATTTCAGAGTCTATAGGTAATGGATACACATACACACAGAGAGACAAAGTTCCATTTATAACTAGGTTTAGATATGCATATTTGGCTCT